>CM038484.1:3586807-4186807 GCA_021464305.1 Kandelia obovata | reverse complement strand
CAGACAAGTGGACTTTTGTTTTGGGTGGTCATCACATCAATCAATTTTCTGGATTTAATTTTCTCTTTCTTTTGGTACAAGAAATCTGGATAATTATCAATTTTAAGTAATTAATCAGGTAGGAATATATAGCTCAAAAGTCCAAAACAAGTTCAACTAACCAGAAAAGAGAATGCTTTAACCCTTGAAATTCTCAATATATAACAAGTAATTAAACCTGTAAAATATCATTAAAGACACACTTGGCTAAATTTCATGTACATAGATGGTCAAAATGGTGTATATCATCTTGCCATTTTCTTCATTTTGGATTTGCTCCATATTTCTTTGATGCTAGCAAATAAAAACAAAAAACAAAAAATCAAAAAAGGGTGTTTCCTATTTGTTGTTATATGTAGGCTGAATAAACATACTTGCAAGGATGCAAGTTTCTTCCCAAGATTAACAACGAAATTCCAGGAGTGTTCTGCCCAATTTACAAGAAAAAAAATTCAGCAGGCTGAAGAATTTGATGCTTGTCATGTCGAGAAACCATATATTTTTTGCCCCTCTCCCCCCAATTTTCTTCAAGATCACTTGTTCCCTCTTGCTACGTTATGCTTGGAAAAACACCTTTACTGTTTCATTCTTTAGGTGCTACTTTTCACTGTTATATACGGCAGTAAAATAAAAATAAAAATAAAAAATTCACTTACTTTTCGCATCATTTTCCTGCTTCACAGTTTGAGATGGAATTTTCTTTTTTTTTTCTTTTTTTATTTAAATATTCTATCAAAAATTTTACCCTAGACCATGGTGGAAGGATTCACATGACTAACTGCGGCAGGTTTTTCATGTAGAAATCACTCCGTATGTTTAAAGGGATAGCAACACTACTTTTCATGGACTACGCAGGAGAAAAATTACAAGGAAGATGATGGAGAATTAGCCCATAACATGTGACGCCATGGTCCTCGAGACTTCGTCTGCATTCTGGTAGCATTTTTCAGTTATGTTATTTGCAATAAAGTAGCCTAAGTTCCTTTCTTTCAAGTCCACCATCTTATTTTCTCAATTATTCGTTGCCCCTACTACAAAAAGCATTTCATGTCTTGATAATAAGATGCTTACATAGCCCCTGAGGTCAGGTAATTTGGCATGGGGTTTCTTTTTTTTTTTTTTTCTTATATAAGTCTAACATCAAAATTTTTTTATCATTTAAAATAAAAATTTATATATTAACCATCAAAATTTCAAACTTCTAACATTTAAATTAATTGTTAAAAAAGATTTATTTAAATTTAACAGTACTTAAAGCAAAATTAAATAAAAATGTAATATAAATGAACTCCAACTTTAATTCACAAATATAATGATTAATATAATAATTAATATATTTATAAAATATTTTTATATTAAAAAAAATCTTAGATAAACAATTATAACTCCCCCTCTATATATATATCAAGCTAAAGGGGTGTTTTGTCGTCTTTCATTTTTATTATAAAATTTTTGCAAAAAAAAAATATTAATTAATCAATTTCAGGGTAGTTTTAGTTATACAAATGAGGAAATTTCTTGATAATTTTAACTCCCAAAAATTTGGTTGGTACTTTGCACATAATTTTATATGTGAAAAAAGTTTTTTTTTTTTTTCAATTTTCATTATGTAACTATCTCACAAAACCTATTTTGTTCGTTACAGCTTTCAGTGTATTTATAACATCATAAATTATGATTATATAAGTTTATAATTTCCTTTCAAAAAAAAAAGTCCATAATTCCATTAAAAAAAAAAAAGAAAAACAATTGTATATTATGTTAATGGAATATCGTTCCAATTATTGTAAGCTACCGACATTTCCAAACTTCCAAGTGTGGAAGCAACTTCTAATGGGGAACTTCAAGACGCAAAACCTGACAACATCAATGAAATCTTAACTAGAAAAACAGGACAACTTCCTAGCCCACCCTGCCAAGAAGTAGGACACATAACACTGTTCATCGTCCGCCCTGTTTTTAGCTTCTTCTTCGCCAATCAACACCCTCCATTGGAAACCAACCAAATCCAACACAAGATTTTACTTTCCCACTGGAAAAAGGCTTTCAGAAACTGAGCTATACGACATAAAACATAATTCCATGGCTTTTCGGCCTCCATCTGCTGCCTGTACTTTCATTTTTGTGACCCTTTGGATTTTCCCAGTTTCACATTCCATACCCTTTATAGTTCTCCATGGTGATTAATTATCTCTTCTATCCCTTTGTTTCTTGTTGGCTTGTGATTTGAATATTTTGTCTTTTGCCTGATGAATTGTTCTTCCATCTTGGTGTTTTCCCCTTTCTGGGTTTGTTGGTATATTAATGTTTACTGTTCATGAGCTGACAAGGTATATGAATGAAGCTATTTGCCATCTTTTTAACATTAGCCTCAGTTGTTCAATCGAAGGCCCACGTAAAAATCTAGGGAAGTGGAATTGGTGATTTACTTTCAAGTGCACTAATTAGATTGATGACTCAGTTAGATTCCTTGGTTTGGTGATTCCCTTTCAAGTTCAATAATTACATGGATGACTCAGTTGGAATTTCTTAATATATTTATCTATATTTTTCAAATTATTTTTTCTTTGCTATATCAGGTATCAGTGATCAATGCAAGAATCGAGGAGTAAAACATTTCACTCAGCAGCTTATAGACCTTTCTGGCTCTCCAGGATATTGCTTGTATGTTACTTTTGCTTGTAATGTTATGCAAAGCATTTTTAGTGTTTGTGTCATGCTTGTGTATGTGTTGGTAATTTATATTTAATTGCAATCATCAAATTATGTGGGACTTTACCAGACTATTATATACCTGACTTGATGCCTACCTACTAAAGCAAACATCTGCATAGACTATCAACCATAAATTGCAACCCAATTTGTTTTCTTGACTTTAAGCTTGAGACTCTGATTTTTCAAGTCCTTCTAAGAAAGTGTTGAGCATTTGAATTTTCTCCCACTTAATTAATCACCAAGGGAGAAGTAATGCTGCCATTGCTTCTATTCTTTTACTTTGTGCAGAGAAGTGGGGGATGGATCTTGGGACTCCTGGTTTATGCCTCTCGAGGAACAGGTAAAAATATCATCTATCTAGTTATACTTAGTTGTTTCAAGTTAATATTCACAGTGGTCCTTCCTAACTTGGAATTGTGTTCTTTTCTTTTTCTTCCTTTTTTTTATTTGTTTTTGTTTTTTGGCAGACAAGAGTTGTTTGTGAAAAGGTGGAAAAGCTGTCTTGGTAATAATGCTCATCATTTACAGTGTTATAGTTAGTTGAAGGAATAATACCTTCCGCGTCATGATTACAGGTCAAGGAAATGGGGGAACTAAAGGAGGGCTATAATATGGTTGGCTTGTCCCAGGTTATCAGCAGTTTATTACATTTCTGCATTGTCTTAGAACACAGCTTCCTGTCTTAGTTTGTCTTTGTTATTTAGCAGATGCATTGGTCAGTTAAGTAATGGATGCTTCATCAGATCAGTGTTTCAATGCACTCAGAAAAATTTATTACGGTTTTGATTCTTCCATTTCTTTTATTTTTTTATTTTTTGGTTTTAACAGGGAAACTTGATTGCTCGGGGTGTATTGGAATTTTGTGATGGTGGACCTCCTGTAAGTTGCAGCTCTGTTTGGACCTTTTTTGGCTCTCCACTATGCAAATCTATGATATGGTTACCTTATTATATGGGAATTGTTCCACCAAGCTTTAGTTGCATCAAGTTCATTGGCCCTCAGATCAATTAGTGTTCATCGTCTTAAGCTTTTAACCATATTGGTCACATGATTCAGATCATGGCCTGTATCACTTCATTTGTATATCAAAGACAATCTGTTTCATTTCTTCCGTTTTCAATTACTGCAACAGGTTAAGAATTTCATTTCCTTGGCTGGGCCACATGCTGGTACTGCCTCAGTTCCTCTTTGTGGCGTAAGTACTGCTGCACCTTCTTCTTAATTCTGCTGTATTTTAGATGAGCACTATAAACATATATTGATACCTAGGCTTGCATAAGATGCCACATTGTCATTCACAATTTTCTTTTGAGCACTGATTGATGTTGTCAAAGCAACTTGGATTTTGCAGTCTGGTATTTTATGCATAATTGCAGACAACATGATAAAGTCAGAGATCTACAGTGATTATATCCAGGTATATGCTTCTTTCTCTCAGGCTTCATCGTCATATCAACCTGAATAGGCATTTTGCATATATGTCTGATTGTGAAAATGAGCGTGCCTTGTGACTATCTGATAATGATAATTAAATAAGTAAAAAGCATTTCTCATCTGTTATTGGTCAGCAATATTCTCACAAAGGAACTTTGGTATGTGGAATTGCAGGAACACTTGGCTCCCAGTGGCTATCTCAAATTACCTTGTGTGAGTTGCATAACCTACCAAAGAGGAGGGATGTTAAATGCAGATTTTGTCAAAATGCATGATCTGCTGTTACCAGTTTGTTCAATAAGCCTTATAACCAGGAAAGCAAACAATCAAAACCCAAACCAACATATTTCACCAACTCATATCCTACTTTTAACCAATTTATTATTTTAAAATCTCAATTTTCTGAAGATATTATCTGGATTTCATGGAAACCAACTTAAATGTCTGGCACATTCAGATACACCGTCCTCATAATAATGTTTCAACTCTTTTAAGTGCCTGTTACTGCCTCTAGATGTTGGCATTTACAGATAATGTCCTCTTATACTGTTTAGGTAGCAATAGGTTTCCACCTGATATTATAATCATTTCCTGATTGCCAGGATATTCCTCACTACTTGGAAAAATGCAAGTTTCTCCCAAAGCTTAACAATGAACTTCCTGACATGAGAAATGCAACTTACAAGGAAAGATTCATCAGCTTGCAGAACTTGGTGCTTATCATGGTGAGGAAGATGTATTTCCATTTCCCTTATTCCTCTTGGCATACTATACGTGTTGAGTATTTAAAACTACACACATTTTATCTTTCAACAGTTCAAGAATGACAATGTTCTGATACCCAAGGAAACATCTTGGTTTGGGTATTATCCAAATGGTGCTTTCAAGCCAGTTTTGCCTGCGCAACAGGTACCTTAAAGAATTGTTAAACCCAGTTATGTTCTTGCTTACAGGGAGCTCTCCGGCTGTTTACAATATTACAAATCTCTTACCTCCATCATCTTGTCTGAGTTTACATAACTGCAATTTGCAACTTGAGCCAATCTTTTTGTTAAGCAACTTTTCATCCCAATAAACTAATTCCTTTTACAAATCACAAGTTGCCTTCTTTTCAATAGAAACAAGAACAATGTTTAGCAGGAGACTATAATTCTAAACTTATTTCACATTGTCGCCAGACAAAGCTGTACGTTGAGGACTGGATTGGTCTCAAGACCTTAGACGAGGCTGGAAGAGTTCATTTCGTTAGTGTGCCAGGGGGTCATCTAGGAATCTCGACAAGTGATATGAAAAAGCATGTCATACCTTATGTAACAGATCAACCATCAACTAAGAGTGATCATGATGATAGCATGTGCAGCCTTCCCTGTAAGATCGCACAAAATGGCCAGAGAAACCAGGCCGTAGCCAAGCTCAACGACCAGGCTTCAGGTGAAGGGATACTAGACGAATTGTCAATTTATGAATGGCCCTCATCAGTAAAAGGTTTTTTCAGGGAGCTGATTGGTTTTGAAGAGAACGATTCAGATTAATGCATAAGATATGGACATACACAATGGTACTTGCTGGATGATTTGGTCACATCATATCATGCTAAGGCAATCAAATATCCTTAATGGTATGACCTTGCTGTGCTACCTGATAGCTGTCAATCCATCCATTATTCACTACAGGCTAGAAGACGATTAAACAGTGAACCCAACTAAAGCAGACAAGATGATTAATGGTTTTACTCTCGGTTATTATTATTGGATATTGTTGTTCCATATCCCATCTTCTGAAAATTGCCCAATAAAAGCTATGATGTCCATGAGTCCCAAATAGGCTGTTATAATTATCATTTTAGACGCATAAGAATCGCAGAAATCCGACACTCTCAGTTTTGTTCTAAACGAAACCTTTGGAGTGGTGCAAAGCAAACCAACGGATGCATAAATCTCAAAGAATTGTCTGAATAGCACAGTTTAAGATTTTGACACCATTGTTGTCCTATATGCCTCTTGCTTGGACCAATTAAGGTAACGTCATTTAATTGCACCGTTTTGAAGGTCACAGTTCTCAGATTCATTGATGATAATGCCGTAGCTCCTGAATCCTTTCAAACATCATCAAATACCAACACCACAATGCCATGGCTCCCGGATGAATAACGCTGGTTTGAATTGAAAATATTTGCATTTGTTCTGCCAACAAACACATGCAGAAGGTACACATCTGCTGCTTTTCCATCCAACCCAACCTAATCACCGCCATAAGCATATAATGCAATGCCAGTTTTCTTATTGATTCCAGACAGAACGACTCAATTTACAAGGGTAAAATCCAACTTTAAGTGAACATTATTTCTGCTCTTGCATACAGAAAAAGAAAAGGAGGAAAAAGAAAAAAACTTATGTGCAATTTGAGGCTTAATAGACATGGATGTCCACACTGATACCTCCCAAGTGATCAGCCCTGATGGAGCAGCTGCTTTGCCTGCTGATTACTTGCTTGTTCAAAATCTTTTGATGAGTCCGGCAGCGCAGCCACAGACAGGAAATTCTGGCCATAGCTGCCTCACCAGCAACTCGAACACGGTAGACAACACTCAGGTCTGCCCATATCTCTCTTCCAACAGCTCTTGATCTGAGACTTGGATCATAGCCATCAAGATCTGCTTCTGTTATGACCACTACAGAGCCATCATCAAAGGCCAGAAGATCTTGTGGAGGTGATGGCCTTAGTGTTCTCAATACCATTTCAGTTGGGTTGATACAGTTACCACTCTTTTGCACCTTGAGATCATAGAATTCCTGAACAGCCTGTAATTACAACCAACAGATTCTACTAATAAATAAGCAATGACTTTGTCAAAACTTCACAAGGAAGAACTAGAAGGTAATTATCTTCAATGAAAAACAAAATGAAAAACAGTCTAGCAAAGAAACTTAGAAAACCACAAATATCATCAAGCATTTTTTATCCCCCAGTCCGCATGAAATTTGAAGAGCAACGATTATATTCTAAACCAGCTTTGCTAAGGAATTGCTGAATTGAATGTAAATCTCAACGGGATCAAAAACCTTGCCAAATGACTACCTGCCACTGAGCAGATGCTAGAAGCACTCTAGGTCGGATTGATCTCACATAACCATATGCAGCATCAGGTGTCATCTGCTTATGTCGCACCTACATCCAAAATGGAAAGCCTCAGAAAAGATGTAGATGGGGAACAAAAAAATTCTACATTATAAGTTCATTGCACAAATTACCAGGTAACAAAGGACAATAGTGGTGCTCCGTCCCCGACCAGCCTTACAATGAACATACGTAGTTTGCCTGGACAATGCATTGGCTTTACAAAGATCATAAAGGAATATTAGAATCACCAAGAAACGTAATGGTTAAATCTATATAAGAATAAAACAAAGAAAGTTACACAGGATAACAGAACAAACAAAAAACTTACCATGAATAAACTCAACTGCTTGGCATATGTTGTGCAAGGATGGGGCAAAGCAATAGTCTCTTGTAGGAATCACCAAATGGTTGATACCATGAGCCTACCAATATTGAAAGATGAGTTGAGCATGTGTAAACTTTCATACAAAGGAAACCATAAATGTCCAACTAGCATAACAGTGCATGCAATGCTGTGTGCAAAACCAATTATGCTAAGGGTCAACATTCAACATATCAACCTTTCACAAGATGCCTAAATAATCTGATGAGCCTCAGATCCAGACCCACAAAGATTCAATCCATTCCAACAAGAAAGCCAAAGATATGATCAAAAGCACTCACATGATAGAGAGATGTTGGAACCAAAGTCTCATATGACTCATTCAATGTGATTACTCCACCAACACCCAGATCTTTTAAGAATGGAACATCACCGGGGAATGGAACAGCACCTAACAATAAAAACTGCAAGAGATTGCATTAAGAGGTATTCCCACAATAAAAATGGAAACAATGTAAAGCTCTATTAGGTTGAAGGCTCTGGTAATGCAGAAAACTCAGATGAATCTAGAAGTTAAAGCTGAAAAATATATATAATATGTGAAATTATCAACCATCTTGCAAATAAACAATGAGATCTAAAGCTACCATCATCCTTCAAAATTCACGAAAATCTACCACTGTTCACAACATTTAGCCACTGCTCCACCAGGGGAGAGAGAACAAAAAACCAGCTCATTAAACATGTTTCCACAATACATAAAAGGAGAAGAAAAAAAAAATTTGGGCATATCTCTGGCACGCAAAGCCACTCAAAAACTCAACCAACGACACAAGTCCATTCCACCTTTAATGCAAGACACAAGATTAATTGCATGACCTATCATTCATGCTAAATTTAGGAATCAGGATCACTGTCCAATAAAAATGTTTGGAAAAAATAAATAAATAAATGAACAATTTCAAGATACAGAACAAAATGCCTAACAAGAAAACACAAACAGAAACATAAAGAATGAGAAATTAAACCATGCACCAAACCCATCCATCCTCTTATTTCTAGGTTATACTAATGCAAAGCTAGGTTACAATAATGCAAACTCACAAAACAAGCAATATGACACAGGCAAATAAAGCAGACAAGGCAGACCGATTGATCCACCCATTCACAGAGTTTGGCAATATTATCACTGAAATTAAGCCTAACACACTAAAAATCAAAGCAAATAACAATAGCAATTTTGAATTAACAATCTACATCATCCACACCTGTCACATCTCCACAAATATAACATACCAAACAAAAAAGAATCATAATAGTTATAACAAAAGAGCTTGAAACAGAGGAATTATACCTCATCAACCCGATCCCACCAGCGGAATTCGGCCTGAAACTTGTTCCTAACAACATTATAAAGCAAAGTCGGGTAAAACAAAGCCCGAGCTCCCACTCCAATCAAAACCCTCTTCACATCCCACCCCACAAACCCTTCACTATTACTCTTTTTATCACCACCAACAGCTACACATGACTTCTTCTCTTCCCCTTTCTCCACCTCGCCCCCCGC
This sequence comes from Kandelia obovata, assembly GCA_021464305.1. Taxonomy (NCBI): domain Eukaryota; kingdom Viridiplantae; phylum Streptophyta; class Magnoliopsida; order Malpighiales; family Rhizophoraceae; genus Kandelia; species Kandelia obovata. The sequence goes on along the minus strand of CM038484.1, from coordinate 4,177,610 downwards.
ATTCAATTCCTCAATTATCATAATAACCCCAATTCCAAATCAACCCAAACTACAATCACTCAACACAAATTATTATTATTATATATATAACTATTAAATACCAATCTGTACAAAGAATACAGAAAAATTTTCTTTAAAAAAAACTAATTTTTTCAAGGAATGGATGGAGAAAGCGTTGATCTTTTACAGGAAGTACAAGAAAAGAAGGTAATACAAGGGATCGATTCCGAAGAAATTGGATTGTGATGATTTCCAATAGAAATCACCATCGTACGCCGGCGGACGGGGCTCGATCGGACAGCAAGAACACGGCGGATATGGTAGCAGCACTATCTGAAACAGAAAAGGATCGGCGATCCGTTGATTTCGGTCTGAATTCTGTGGTAAGCCCCACCCGTAGAATTTTGGGGTTTGCTTCGATCCAAAAATTCAAAGGCTTCAACTTTTCTCAACAAACAGGCAAACAGGGGAGAGAGAGAGAGAGAGAGAGGGATTTTGGAGAAGATAGAGTGACGGATGAGGTTGAAAGGCAGGTAACAGTATAAAGACACGTGGAAGGATTAGATGTGGATTAGGAGGATTTTGGAGGTAGTTGGCTTGGTGGGTCCCTGTTCTTGAGATTGCCGGTAGTTGGATTTTTCCTTTTTATAATGATCCTTGTGGATTATTCTTTCCTTCTTTTTCTTTTTTATTTGGTTTTGGGGTTTTTTTTTTTTTTTGTGGACTATCAATTTGAATATTTTAACAGCCTTCCGTTTTACATATAACTTTGGCTGGCTTGACTTAAAAAAAAAAAAAAACATGACTAAGAGACTAAATCCATTCAATTCAAACAAAAATTACAAAATTAGATCAATTCAAATCAAATTGACATTAATATTCATGCAATGTGCTATTTTATATATAAATGATTAATCCTCTCATAAACACCAAATAAACAAGATACAAGGGATTAATGTTTGATAATATTATATCTTTGTTCTTTAGCTATATTTATTATAATTTTTAATTGCACAAATATTATTCTTCAGATCATTTCATGTTTTCTTACTTTAATTTAATTATTATTTTTTTAATTATTTGTCTTGGCTTAATCAATATGATTATGATTGCACAACCCCATTCTGAACTTTAGAATAGCAAGCAACATTGCCATGGAGGAAGAATCCACACCAACATTACAACCGTCCAACCCATCAGAACCAGAGATAGTGGCAGTGGGGGAAAAGAAACTGGGGCGGCTAAAGATTTTCTGGGTTGCTATCATGTTTGTGGTACCCTGGTGGATTTTATACATGCAACACTCCCTAATCAACAAATGCGAATATGCTTATGCAACGAAGTATTATTGGATGTGTTATTCATGAGCATAGACCTTAGCAGCTCTATGCTAACATCAAAAACCTTGGTCATTCAGAGGACACTTCGGCGATCTAAAAACTTAAAACTTAACTCTTGAATTTTAATTCTAAAAAGAGAGTATAAAATTTATGAAAACGAACACAATTACTCTCATTACATAGTTTATAAGATGGAGCCTCTTAATGTACCCAAAAAATGAAAACCTTGAATTAGTAACAACTACCAAATCGAGTTCAAATTGCATATTCAGGGCGCTGGCTGAATCCATACAAATTGCAGTGCTGTATAGAGCTAATTTAAATCACAGTATGCAGATAATTTTGCTACCTGAATAAGTAAAATGATTACATCTCTTTGTCCTATTCATCATTGCAGTGCTTCTCGCTTCCACTGAGGAAAATTGCTACAAGATTTCATGCCAAAAAAAAACAGCAAGTTTATCAGCATCTATCTCAATTTTCCACAGTCAATAGTAGATATACAATAAAATCTAACACACTGTACCATGAAACACAATTTGAAAAAAATGTAAGAACAAAACAGCGGCACTCATCAATTTCTACAGAGCATGATTAGTAAAATCCAAGCAAATCCCTACAAATACATAGAAGCTGCAAGATGAGACACTACCACCACAAGTAATTTTTTGCATTGTTTCTTTTCATTGCAGAAATCATTATGCATTTGTTAATTCATAACAGTTCAAGTCGCAAAAGTAATGTCCAATGTGAACACACGATTGACAAATGGCAATTGCACTGTGTGATTTTATTGAAGTATCCTTAAAGAAAAAGACTAATCAGGAAGGTAGATGGAACTCAACCTACACATGCTGACAAGGATAAAAAGACTGGAGACCACCCTTAAAGAGACACAAAGAGGACAAGAAGTTGTAGTCAGCTTCCCTACATCACTATTATGAAGAATTTCCAAAGGTTCCACAAAGGAAGAACCAAAGAAATGAGGCAGTGGACATGAAGGCTCCAAGTTCCTGCAGCTGTTATGAGGAATCTGAAATGATACATTGAAAAAAAAGAAAAGGCAACAATGAAGGATCTCATAGCATTGCAAATTCAGAAAAACAAGCAATTCTATGAAAAATGGCACTCATTCAAAGTCTGATCATCATGGAAATACATGATCATTTTCCATATCCCCAGTGGATTTCCATGAAACATAATAACTTACAGCAACAATGATACCTAACCTGACAAGATCTTTAAGTACCTACAAAAGCATTATTTAGGCTTTTGGTCAGATTTCCACATGACCACATCACATCATCAACTCTTTGGCTTCTAGGGTCAGGATAAATATAAATCCAAACTTAAGGTAAGTTTTTAATCTCTTAAAAAAAAATTAAAGAAAAGAGCCTGAATTATAATATGATAACCACATCTTCAAAAAGAAATGAATTGTTAATGAACAACCAAAGCAAACTGATTCCAAGCATCTGCCAAGATACTAAAATAATAGATAAAGAGCAAAAATTGCTGGGATTATTATAAAAGTCGTGCAATTGCCCCTGCTTAGACCACCAGAGGAATTGCCAAGATCAAACAAATTTTTGTGCTTGAAAAAGGAATGAGTGGTAGCTGCAATCCAATGTTCAGACCCTGTCCATGTATTCATTGAGGAGAGGCTACTAGACAGTTCTATGGTCATTGTCCTCCTTGGTGGCCCTTTGTAGATAATTTAAGCAGGTTTGTGGCAAATACTGTCCACTGCATAATAGAATGGACTGGCAAGAAAAGATTCATGTCACCAACCCCAATTAAATTTGTGATTGAGCCTTAGTTGTTATTGTTGCTGCAAATACTGCCCAGTGTGATGGGCAAGGATGAAGAGGTTGCTGAGAATCAAAACAATGAAATGAGGTTGCATAAATTCATGTTGGTCTCAACTACTGGAAAACCCTTAAGTTTGGCACTATAGATAATAAAGGCCAGTATGCGCCAAAAACACAAAAGTAGGTTGATCACATCAACATAAAGATGAATGTGGAGCCAATAATCACTGACAAAACAGTTTTATGAAATCATGTCTTAGAATTTTTATTAGTCACTTGTACTGAGTGTTTAGCAGGACCCAAACATGCTATTGATTAACTATTTGATTAAGACACCCTTTGAGGATCTGAGACTAGAGTGATCAAGTTACTTTGGGAGATTAAATGAGTTTACAATGATTATCCACATTTTAGCAGGTTAGTGAAGAGCGGCACTCCAAGAGCCAGCAATAGAATGCATGAATCTAGAGTCGTAACTGGTGCAGTGAAGCATAAAATAAGAACAATCATCCATTGTTCCATTTAATAAGATCAAATATCTCTCTACACATTCATCAATCGAAGGTAAAAGAAGAAAGATTATAAAAAAAAAAAAAAAAGGAAAATGCAAGCATTGGAGAGAGTTGTTGCAAAAACAAACATCAAACATGAACAAAAAAGGAGAGATGAGAATGTACCTCCTGGAAGCTAACTGCCAAAAAGCAGCTGCCTATAGCACTTAGTCTTTGGACATAAGTTAATTTCAATGCTGCTCCTAATATATAGTGTCAAGAGTTTTGCCCAATATTTACTTTCCAAGGTAACAAGAATCAAACAACCACTTAATAACTTGAGTTTCACTGACATAGACTTTTTCAGCAGTGTATCATCTCCTAATGCCAACTAATTCTGCAACTAGTTGCTCATCTCCAAATTTCCTAAGATGTCCAACTATTTTGTCAACATAGGTAGCTTTAAAAGGAACTCTTTTTCCAAGCATTGACCGTGCAAGCTTTGCAGCTTCCACTAAATGATTTTGTTCACAAAGCCCCACTAGAAGGATGGAATAGATATCAGAGTCAATGGAATACAAGAACCCCATATTCTCAAGTTGAACATATAAGCAATACCCATCAAGCACCCTTTTCTTTGAACAAAGTTCCTTAATCATAAGACTACATGCCAAACTATCAAGTTTCAGTCCCCTAGCTAGAACCCTGCTAAAGATTTTCTCTGCCTCCTCAATTTTTTTTATCTTTATCAAGCACACCACCAGAGAACTATAGCAATCCCCATATGAAACACCACCTTGCACAACAGCTCTATCAATCAACTTATAAGCCTCATCTATATGGCCATCCATGCAAAGAACTTTGATCAAAGAGCTCATTGTGACACGGTTTGGAGCACAACCACACGCTTCCATTCTATTGAAAACCCTTATTGCATCCCTTGTCCTACCCTTCTCACATAAAACTTGAATCACAGACGTGTAAGTAACAACATTCGGATTACAATCCCCGCCTTCCTTTTCCATCTTTTCTAACAAATCTAGGGATCTTTCAAAACTCCCAAACTTACAAACCCCGTCAAGAAGTGTTGAATATGCTACTGCATTAGGCACACAACCATGCACTCTCATTACCTTAAACAAACCACAAGCTTCTTCCAATCTACCCACATCACAAAACCCTTTAATCATGGACACATACGTGATCATATCTGGATAAAGATCAATCAAACCCATCTCTTCCATCAATTTTTTAGCCATATCCATATCACCCTTACTGCTAAACAACCTAATAACAACATTATAAGCATTGGTATCAGGACGTAGATCAAATTCAGGCATTTTCTTCAACACCAACAGAGCCTCATTAGCAACCCTTGCCTCCCTAAGCAAATTCAAAATAACCTTAAAAGTCTTGACATTAACCACACACTTTTCCACCCTATAAGCCTCAATTAAATCTAGAACAACTTGTGGGTGTTGCTTAATCTTGAATAACCGACAAGCTTCTCCATACATATAAGAAGTGTGCCTATAATTTGATTGGAAACCAGCCCAGACAAAAAATCTAAGACCCAATAAAGAGTTGTTTTTGGAGTATCTGTTTAAAACGTCACGTACACAATTGGAGTCCAATTTAGCGTTAATTGAATTCAGGGATTTTTCCAAGTTGTCAGCTTTGTTTTGCAGGTGGGTGCAAAATACATGTGCCGAACAGGTGGTGGAGAAGTGCAAAGCTGAGATCTTTGATGTTTTGGATGTGATTGAGAACTGAAGAAAGCGAGCAAGTGAGGAGAGGAACATGGATTTAGGACGATTTTCAAACCTTTTTTGATTGAATGGAGAAATGAAAAAATGTCTATGATTCATGATCTAATTTGGATGAGAAATGAGAAAGGTTACCTGGAACTGGAAGAAGGGTTTAGAGGGGACAAGGAGAGGCAAATGGGAGCCAGCAGGAACTGGGCCGATTCAGTCCGGGCGGCGAAGATGTATTGCATTGATATCCTCTAATGGCATCTGACAAGGCCTCAAGCACCAAGATTTACTGGCTGTGGTGGGTATAATCCGCCTCTCATTTGGGCTAAGTCCACAAAATTTTGTCACGCTGGTGCGTAAGAATTTAGAATTTTATTTTCGATTATTTTGAATTTTAATTTTAATAAATAAAAAACAAAATTTATAAAAATAAAAATATCTAATCTTATGAATTGAAAAAGAAACTAGAATAAATTATATTATTTTCAAAATTTATTCTCTTTTTTCAATCATTTAATTTTAATTTTTTTTACAATTAAATTACTTAATTTTAATTTTATTTTAATTACTCTATTATTTTATATTAACAAGCTTGAATGAAAATTCTTATATTTTACACCTAAAAAATATATTTTAATGCAATTAAATCTATCATATTAATGTTTTTTCAATTAATATTTAATATAATAAAATTATTTATATTTTTTCAAATTATGTAGATTAATCCAAATAATAAGATGCAAGAGTAATGATAAAATTTTCAAAAGTTAAAAAAATTTACAATTTGGCCCAATTTTTTTTTTATAAAAAAAAATACATTATTGCTCTCTAAAATTTCAAATTTCTGAAAATTCAAGAACATTAATAAAATTTTTATTTTTTTTTAATTGTCTTTATCATCTATTTTCTTGTATAATTTAGAATGATCTAATTAATTTTAGTATATGAAAATGTTTATTAAACTAAAATAAATTTTTTAAAAAAAAAAAAAACTCAATTGCATAAATATGTATGTTTAAGATAATGAATTTTAAATTTTGTCATTTAATTGAATAAGAGAGTAATCAATTTAAAATAAAATAAAAGTCCAGTACTTTGGTTATAATAGTTAAGTGATAAATTATACAATTCACCCCAAAAAATTTACAACCAAACTATTCTTGAACTTATAGCCATTTTTTTATTCTTATAATTATCAAACATTCTGATTTCATCTTACACATAAGGTCAAATAATATAAAATACTCATTTTATAATTTCCCAAGAAGTTGAAAGCATAAAACAACTGTGTTTTTTTAAATAAAAAAAAATTCCATTTTTTATTATTAATTAGGGATATGACTAGTTAGTCTATGTTGGGAAACACGTCGTTGCTTTCATTTTATAATCCATTTCTGATTAAAGAAACAAATCCCTTCACTTTGGATGCAATTCTTATAAAACTAGTGATAAGGACGAGTTCTATTTTCTTCTTTTGCTCTTTTTTTTTTTTAATTAGCAAAAAAAAAAAGAGAAAGAGAGACTAAAAAAATAATATCCAATTAATATTCAAATTCTCAGCACATGAATATGATGCTAGAAGATCGAAAAAGCATTATCCTTTTAGATAGTAATTAAAATTTTAAATTTTTATATAAAATATATATATATATATATATATAGATATGTTCTTATTGTGTATCTCACCATCCAATAAATTTTTTAATAAATAAAATATATATATATATTTCTTTTTAATTAAAAACCAAGTAGCGTATAGAGTCCAAAAGGAGAATTATACGCAACCAATTTGTCCGCTACGTTGTCCATATTCCCCACGTCGTCCCCAACAAAGATTCTCTGTCTTTACATCGATGGGTGATCGAGGGTGTCCAATTTTCCACTTCAATGTCGTTTTTTTCTTTTTTCTTTTTAATTTTTATTTTCTTTGGAAAAAAGAAGAGACAAATATGCAAGTCTTAGTCATCAGGGGAATTAGCCACTTTTTTTCTAAAAATAAAAAATTAATAATAATAATGCAATCAATGGTAAACCTTTGTGCTTAAACTTATTCGCCAATAAGTATTATGATCATCCCCTGGCATCCATTTCGCTCTTATTTGATTCAACATCAATTTTGATCAGCAAAATGAAAATAGCCTACAAAATGATCATCAACAACTGGTTTCCAGTAAGTAATGTTCTAATATTTGGATGGGAAGAACCCACCATGGAACTTTGTTTTACTGACAAGTTCAGTGCCCTGATCAAAGTTATCAGTTCCAAATGAATGTTTCTGTCTGCAAATGATCCACTTAGCCAAGTTTCAGAAAGTAGTTAGTTTCAACTGGTTTGCCACTTGTCCAAGCTATTTATGCTTTTAGAGTATAGGCATTTGACCTCTGTTTCCACCAACCCAACGAATCTCCAGAAAAGGCACAGAATTCAGATGAGAAAGGAAAAGCATCAAACCCAAGCTGAGTCAGCGAAACGCTTTCCCTTAATGCCTTAGAGAAAAGAATTTTCTAGACAAAAGAGAAGGATCAACACAGGGAATAAACAAATATGTTCAAAGAAAACTAATGAAAAAGTTATAATTTGTTCACGACACCCCACAACCTTCATCTTCACAGACAGTCTCTCTTTGCTTTCCCTCTTTTTCTGTTTCCTTCTCACTCCTTTTATACTTAACCCCTAAAGCTTTCTTATCTTCTTCTTCTTCTCTTCTTTCTTTTTCTTGTTTATTCTCTTCAACAACAACAAACGATCAAAGAGAGATCTCGTTTCCTCTTTTTCTCCTCTTCAATGGCAGAGGAAATCTATTGCACTAAACAATCAAACCCAAGTAAGATCTCCCCTCATTTTCTCTGCAAAGTTGTCGTAGTCTTAATCTTCTTAGTCGTACTCCCATTTTTCCCTTCACAACCTCCCGAGTTCATTAACGAAACTCTGAACACCAGAGGCTGGGAGTTTCTCCACCTTCTCTTTGTCGGCATAGCTGTCTCCTATGGCCTTTTCAGCCGGCGAAACGAAGAAAAAGAAAAGGAAAACAACGACAACAACAGCGTAAGGCTTGATAATGCTCACTCTTACCTCTCTAGATTCCTTCAGGTCTCATCCATTTTCGACCACGAGGCTGATAGCCCACCAAGGGCTGCTGATGGGAGAGAGGTCCAAACATGGAGTAACCAGTACTATAGGAATGAGCCTGTGGTTGTTGTGGCTGAAAAACAACCTGTTCCTGATGATGAACAGGAGGGGACTGGTTCAAGAATTTCTGAGAAGCCCCTCTTGCTGCCAGTTAGGAGCTTAAAATCTCGTATTGTTGATACTAATTCAAATCAAAATACAAAAGAATCTTCTGGTATTTCAAGTTCCATTAGCAGGTCCGCTTCCAGTTCAAGTTCTAAAAGATTTTCAATCAATTTTTTGAGTAAAGGTGAGGCCTTTGAAAGGTTGAATCGTGAAGAATATGAAGATAAGTTGGAGGCAAACGTGGTGCTTCCTTCGCCAATTCCATGGAGAACAAGATCAGGAAGAATGGAAATGAAAGAAGAAGCTAATAGTCCTTCTCAGTTTACTCTGCCTCCTTCAATGGAGGAACCTGAATTCAACTGGTCATCTAGATCCCAATTCTCTAGATCAAAACGACCAAGTTACACTACTTATTCCCCCAAACTGTCTCCTTCACCTTCAACATCTTCTCCAAAGAGAACTTCTCCTTCGCCTTCGCCTTCTCCTTCTTTCTCATTTGAAGCTCAAGGCAAATGCGCGGAGGACTTTGTGAAGAAGAAAAGCATTTATAGGTCTCCTCCTCCTCCACCCCCTCCACCACCATCACTACCCGTGACCCGAAGATCATCATCCTTAATGAAACGATGGTCTGGTGACATTGAGGATGACTTCAACAGAAATTTCACTAGTGAGTCAAAAGATTTGAATAAAGTTGGAAATATAGCTTTGCCGAATTCAGTTAGGACTATCAGAAGCAATGATCCACTCGGAGGCGCATGGATGGAGAAAGGATTCGATGATGGATTTAATAACAAGGTAGCAGGGTTTGATCAATTGTCATTGAACAAGGTTGACAGGCTCAACCGTGAAAGCGTCATTAGCATGCCCCAGCCAACTTTCCGGGAGTTCCCAAATGAAGAAAAGGGAGAATTAGTGGAGACATTGGTTCTGAACTGCAACGAGGAATCGGAGACCGAGGAGGAGGATGAAAATGCAGAAATTTCAGCTGTTTCAAGCACTGTGGAAAGCGCGAAGAATGAAGAAGCTAATTGTAGTAGTGAAAATGATGGAGGACCTGATGTGGACAAGAAGGCTGAAGCGTTCATAGCCAAATTCAGAGAGCAGATCAGGCTTCAGAGGATAGAATCTTTCAGGAGATCAAATACAAAGATTAGCAGGAAGGCTCCAACGTAATCAAAAAAGGACATTACTTTGATCTTTTTAGAGATTTTACAGTTTGTGTTTTAAACCGTTTTCACTCATTGTGCTTTTAGGCCCCACTTGGTATAAAAAGGATTGTAGGTATACAGAAATCTGCAAGGTTGTTTAGTATTCTGGGAACAGCCAATTGTATTGGAGAAATGTCTCTTCTCTTTGGTTCTCTATCTGGTCAGTTACGGCACTTTTCAGAATTATCCCGATTCAATAACATGGTCTCCTTCACACATCAAATGCTTCACATAACTTTGAACACTGCAGAATATTGGTAAATGGTCTGTGTATCAATATAGTTGAAATCATGGCCTTCTGGTGAAATTTAGCATATCCCTATATCAGGTAAAGGGAAGTGAACTATTTGAATTTTGCATAATTCAGATTACAAATACCAAAAATTGTCTGATTCAATCATACCAAGTTATGAATCTTATCACATTATAGATCAGATTGGCTCCACTTGGTCTCTGCTACTTCAATTAACAGTTGAAACTCCAGAAAGAAGCTGCGGTCTACAATCTTGTTCATTGGAAAAACATAAAAATAAAGAGACTAAGATCAACCAAAGGGACCAGTCCCACCATGCCACTAACATATTGAATTTTCTTCCAAAAACAAAAAAAGAAAAACAAAGAAAGAAAGAAAATACTATTGAAGATTGTCACAAATTTTGCTAGCAAAATGGGCACAACTGCTTGAAATCACGGCCCTTTTTGTCAACCAAATCCATATATGTTGATTTTCCCTTTACCCTTTTGTACTTGATTCTGTGCAATCTTGCTAAATTTTCTCCTTTACCGCTCCTTTCACTATTCTGTTTCCAATTTTTCACATTCTATCTTCCATATTCGACAAAACAGTGTACATATCATACTCTCTCTTTTGTATATATATATATTAAGAAATACTCTTAAATATTGAACTATACAATAAAAATAACTCTTTCCAATTTTTATTAATCTTACACTTTCTTTCAATACTCTCTCTTCGAGGCATCATCTTACTGGTTAAGGACTTGGACATGCATTTTCGAGGCCTTAGGTTCGAAGCAAGACTACGTGACCCAATTGTTTCTTTTATCACCAGTGATTTCAGCCATTCAGCCTAGATTTTTGGTACTTGAACAGCCCAGATTTTTTGTACTTGAACAGAGATCGTTGGTAGGCCAAAATCTAGGCCGTTGCAGACACAATCCACTGGACTGTCGTCAGGAAGATTCACTTCACTTTTTACCATACTGAGCAACAGATGGCTACAAAAGCTCGAAAACAAAAAGTAAATTTCAAAAATTTTTCAAAGAACTAATAAATAGTTAACAATTTAAATTTACGTTCTTAAAATATTTGATTTGAATTTTAAAAAAATAATATAAAATTATAAGAATAATATATATATATATATAAGTTTCTAAATCAACCCACAAAGCGTCCCTTAATTGTTCAACTACCATACTTAGGGCTATATATTTTTTTAGGTGCACAACCCATTCATTAGTTGAACTCATTGGGTATGTACTTCCTTTACCCACCCATTTTTAAAACCTTTGCGTGCCTAGTCCTTCTTCTTCTGTTATTTTTCTTCCTTTGAATAAATAAAACATAACCTAGATGTTGGCTCTAATGGAGTTTCTTATAGCAAAGTATCATGTTAGTGATGATGCGAACATACACATCAATGTCGGCCATTGATAATGTTAAACACAAATTTCAATCCTTAACTCAGAAAATTTAAATTACAGTGTTTCAGCAGGCATGCGAGCTCGTCTTCCAACTTTTTCAATGTCTCGCGGAACCAGAAGTGGAAAACGAAATAATAAGATCCGTGTCATTCTAGTGGCTTTAACAGCCCCATCGGGACAAGATGGCAAAAGGATGGCTGCATCCAAGGAGACATGACCATGAAACTTTGGTTCTTGTCTAATTGACAGGACGTATCTAACAACTTTCTTGCGTTTAAAAGGATTTATCATTAGAAAACAGAGAAAAGTTTATTAGATGATTATGGTTATGATTATGTATTTAACAGCTATTAATCTTCAGCTAATAGTTTTAAAAGCATTACATTGATAGCAAATTTAAATGACCTAACCATATTCAACTTCTGTCACTTTAGATGATTGATGTTTTCTGTATTATCTATCTTACGACCTAACCATGTTGAAGAAATTGCCAAAATTAGAAACTAATTGGTCGCTCAACAAAATGTTCAGTAGCCAGAGACTTTCCTTAAAAGTCATCCTCCATATGCTTGACGTCTGAGGATCAATATTCTAAACTTATTGTTTAGAACACTTGAAAAATTAAGGAGTAATTTTGTCCAAAATGGTGGCAGTAATTGAACTAAATTCGTACCAAATCCTGCACTTGTAAATACAAAATAATAATAATAAATAAATAAATAATCAAACAGAGACAAAAAGAGAGATTACATTCTAGTCATAATTAATACTCCAATATTCAATAAAAGTTTAGAACAACTTTACTTAATATATGGCTAACTAAAATAATTAGGAGCTTAACTAATTTACATCCAACAAAGTCCCTTTCCTCACCTTCCTCAAAACACTCCCAAAGGTGAAGAACTATTAATGCTAATTTCCTACTAAAATGGATTAAACTAAATATGTCAACTCGCTCAAGTGATTGAATGGGTCAATGGTACAAAACATGGAGACCCACCAAATCATATTGCAACAACCATATCTTAGACCTAAAGGACTTTGAGCACACAACAAAATGATTTGCCATTACACAACTAAGTCCTTCCCTGCGCTGCCCCAATGTTGTCCACATGCCAACAGCCTTTTCAAGGATGGAGATTTATAAAAATATATGATATCGAAATGACCAAAATGCCCTCGATCATGATTCATGATCGAGGACGGAGGGCTTCAAACGGTCTGCGTGTCATGGGAGCAGGCGGGGCCCTTGGGTTGGCGGACAAAGGCCTATGTTGGGAAGGACCCATCTGGGGGTGGGCCCGAGGGTCGGTGGCTGATGATGCGGATGGTGGGACCGCAACACGCTCACATGACGGACACATGGTAAGGGTGGTGGGTGGGGTCATTTGCATGTAGAACTGTGGGGAAAGTTTCAGTGCCCTCAGCTCCTGAACTTCCTTTTGCAATCGCCTGTTCTCTTCAGTCAGTTTCTCACAGCATCTCTTCAGGAATTCACAGTCCACCTCAGTTTGCTTCAACTTGGTCCTGCGAAAATCCCACAGAGACCAACAGGCTATTGTTCTCAGTTAAACCCAAATTAGGCTTCTCAAGAAGGGCATAATCGAAAAAAATAGAAAACCAAAAAATCAAATAAGTGCAAATTATGATTATTATGATCTCACCTCGCCCTTCTATTCTGAAACCACACCTCCACTTGTCTAGGGCTGAGGCCCAGCTGATTTGCCAATGCCATTTTTTGCTTCTGAAGTTGATAAAATAAGGCGACAAATAAAAAAAAAAAAAGAAAAATTCCCCATATGTCAGTATAATTACCAAAATAGCCCTCAAAGATAGTGACACAACTCTGAAAAGAAATTCACTTGCACTGTTTGGTTAGCGAGAAAACACAGGAAATCTGTCAACTTTCCCCTCTTTTTGGCAGACTAAAGTCGAATCGGGGAATACCCATAAGTCAAAATTCGAATTTTTTTTCCTTCCACGTGCACTATTTTCTCGGCAACCAAACAAAACTCTTGATTTTCTATCTTAGAGTCATGTAAGCACTTACTGGGTTGAGGGTGTTGTGTTCTTTGAAGCTCTCTTCAAGAACAGCAGACTGATCTTTAGTAAGCCTGAGCTTCTTCCTTGAGGTATCACCGTCTTCCTCGTCACTGGCTCCCCGAGAACATGCTCTTTCCATCTCATTCTCCTCTCCGTTTCCTTCTCTCTCACTCCTCTTTCCACTTATACTGGATATTGTGCTGTTTGGTGACGAAACGCCGGCTTCCTCTTCACAATCAGCTGTGGATGGCAGCCTGTTCACGTCGATTCCTCGCAGGAACGACCTCGTGGCGCCGCGGCAGGAATCAGAGTTTGGATCTGCGTGCATGTGGAGAGATTGATAAACAACAGTAATAGCCTGGTTGCGCTTCATTTATTGATCAAAGAAATTAATGGATCTAGAAGGTTAAGAGGCTCATGCGAAAAAAAAAAAAAAAGACTCTTATTTTAAGGTATAGGATAGAAAAGAGAAAAAGGGGATCTTTTAATATGTGTTTGTTTTGAGGGAAAGTGAGGGAAAAGAGAGAGAAAAAAAAATAACAGTTGAAAAAGCAATAACTAAATCTGAGGCTTTGAGGGCGTATGCAGATCTAGAGAATGCAGAAAAGATCCCAGAAAGTGTCAATAACGAAAAGAAAAACATAAGAAAAATATCAGCATACCAGAGGGAGGGAGGGTCTCATTCCAAGAGGGCCTTTTAAGGTTCAACCCAGAAGAAGAAGCAGAAGTTGGGACCAAATTGGGCATGAGATTCAACTGCAAAGACTGGTGATTTTGGGGAAAGCTCAAGCTCAAGTTCAAGCTCAAACCCAAATCTTCCTTGTCAACCATCATGAAGATGTTCTTTTTGCTTGCCAACAAAACCAAACGACCCCTGCTATATTTATGCAGCGAGAACCATAGAAACCAACCCCAAAGATCGGTTCTTCTTGCTTGGAGCTCGCCTTTAATCTTTTTATCAGAAAGAGAATGAGATTTAAAAAGCCTATCCGAGAGACAGAAATAAAGGGTGTTGAAAGCCGGTAGTGGGCATGTCTGAATGAGGATGGGCTTGGAATGGACTGCCTTGGAGGGTGTTATATAGAAACAAGAGAGAAATGGCCAATGAGAAGGGGTAGTAGTGTTTGAAAGTTCAATCATGACTTTGTGTCAGGATTTGGCCAATTATCAATCATGGCTCTTGCCTCTCCATATACAATAATAATAATAATAATAATAATAATAATAATAATAATAATAATAATAATAATTCTTTTTAATCCACCCAAGAAAAATCATTAAAAACCTTTTTTTAAATAAAAAATAAAAAATAAAAATTCATTTACCACTGAGGTAAATGTGGATAAATTATTAAGTATACTCCGTCTACTACATCATCCAATGAGCGAACTTTTATATACTTTATATACATATGTCACTTATCAATTTAACCATTACATATAAAATATAATGTAGTGACCATCAAACATAAAATTAGAAATCATATCATTTACTCATAGTTAATTTTTTTAATTTAATTAAATAAATAAAATTAAAATAAATTGAGAATCTAAAAAGATAATAACATGAGACATTAATAATAGTGTTAATTTTAAGTTTGAATTTTGAATTCAGTGTTACACAATCTGCTGACATTCAATTTAGCCTTATATGATATTTTTTATTTATAAATAATGTTTCAGACCAAATCTACCTGATAATTTTTTTCATAAATGTGAAATATTTTCTATGTACATTTGTTGTGTGGACAGATTGGCAGGATTAGCGGCCTATTAACTTGACTTTTAACTACTGACTATGCTACACAACACAACATAAAATGATGACATGCAAATGGCTTTGGGGAGAAAAAATATGTTTAAGCTTCAAGTCCTTTAAAAAAAAAAAAACAAAAAAAGAAAAAAAGTGGTCAAATCGTTGTTAACAGAGATTACCTCATTCCCTTTATCATTTTAATCATACAAATTAGGTTTTACGATTAATTGAGGTTTTTTGGATTTTCATAGAATGACAAAAGATTCACTGGAGAATATGAAAGGGAGATTAAGAGTCAATTGACAATAAACAAAGGGGTGTTAGTCAAAAGTTATTTAATCACACAATAAATTATAGCTCAAAATGGGAAACTCCTTTTTAACTTTTCGCACGAATCATGCAAGCTCATTAATTTCTAATACCTTTCATTAATGCGCTACCTAAATTCAAAGACCAATCTTAAATAAAGACAATTAAGAGGGAACTAATCCAACGCAAATAAATATATATACTTTGCAAGCGTGGACCATACCGTAATTGGCTGATGCTGGAGGGCTTTATTCTTTCGCAGAGTGTGAACACTCTCTTAATTAGCTAAATTGACAAACTCAATCTAACAAAATAGCACGTCATTAACCAATACATTAAATTGTGAGACACCCACTTTAGATCCTATCAAAAATTAATTAATTAATTAATTAATCTTGTAAGATTTTAGCGAGGTAAGCATCTAAATATTACTTAATTAATATTAGACTTATGTGATATACAAAATTATTATATTTATCAAAAAAAAATTATTTACATTTTAATTAAATAAAAAATAAAAGAAACTTAAACTATACATACTTTTTAAAAAATAAAAAATAAATTTAAAAGTACTTTTTTTTTTTTAAAGAAAACCAAAAGAATTAAAAAAATTTAAATTATAAATATTTTTCTTTCTAAGAAAAAAAATAAATTTATAAATATTTTTTTCTTCTTAAAAAATGAAAAGAGAGATTTCAAATAATTGTTTTAAAAAGTATTTTTCTTTTTTTTATTATTATTATCCTTAATTATAAGTATTTGCATTGTATAACTTTTAGACATATATGAAAATTATTAATATATAGTGAGTAAATTAAAATTTATGTTAAATTTTAATTAATTAAATTAATTCTAAATAAATTAAAATACTAATTTTATTAAGATACTAAAAAAAATTATAAACTAACTATTAATTTGAAATTAAATATTAAAAACTATAACAATCTATTAAGAAAATTAAAAATTGAGTCAAATACTTATATATTTTCAAAATTAAATAAATATTATCATATAAATTTCTCAAAGTTTGCCCCTTAAAAATTCAATTTTATTAATTTTTTTTCTTTTATAAGGTAAAAATAATTATTTATACTGTATCACCTTTACTTAAATAATAACAAAGTTTTTATAAAATTTTTATAAGAATTATCAATTCTTTACAATTTAAATATTCACACTTTATTAATTTTTATTAAAATACTTTTACTCTTTCACAATTTTAACTATAATACTTTTGGTCTTTTATAATTTCAACTATTCTTTTTTTAAACTCTTGTTCTTAATCTTTCACTTTTTTCTTTTAATTAGATATATATAATAAATAACTCTCTGCAATCTTTTCTTTCTTTTACCACATTTATAATAAGTTGTACAACTTTTTATAAACAAAAACATTAAACTAGTCTTTAAAGATTTTTTTATATAAAAAAATTAATTTATTTAGGTATCAATCAAATACAACACTTAAATCGATTAATTAATTAATTTTTTTAATTATTTAGTATTTGATCCATATAAGAAAGATATTTAGTTGATTGGCCTAAATTTTTTATAATTTTTATACTTTTTTTCTCTTATTTGTTATCTGGTTAGTCGATATCACACACCAATTTATTTTAAATATTTATTAATTTCAAATCTAAATAATTTTTTATATTTTTTTTATCAAAATACCTTAAGATATCACTCAATACATGTCTATAAATAAAGATTTAACTAAAAATAAAATCTTTATGTCATTATTAACCCAAATCAAATTTAAATTTTAAACAAGTAAGTATACCAAGACATATCAAAAATAGTTCAACATATTGATACATAATCTCCCTAAACTTAGTAATCTCATCGTAAATCATAACAATATTACTTTTACTCTAAATAATGTCTTTCTTGGTCTTAAAATTGTTAAAAATCATTAAGGTAAATAACAAACACACTCTAAATAATAAAAAATATTTTAACCATTTTGAATGATAAAAAGTGAAGTAAGAATTAAACACCCTGACAAAACTCAATCAAACCCAATAAAAAAGTTCAATTGATAAGTAATAGCACATAAAAAACTGAATAAGAAACTTGCATTGAATTAAAGAAAAAGTAAAGTTAGTGGACCAATCAATAAAAAGGTGTGAGCTCAGCCATAAGCAATAGAAACGAGAGATTAATGGTGGAAAGCAGAAGAGATGAGAGGATTAGGCTTCCACTGGGAATCCAAACTCCCAGTTTTATTTTCTCTCAAAAATAAAAAGAAAATTTTAGTTTATTTTATTTTATTTTTTCTTAGTCATGAGTATTTGTATTGTAAAAATTTTATGCATATGTACAATTTATCAATATAAAATAAACAAATTATAATATATGTTAAATTGTAATTGAATAAATTATACGTGTATTAAAATGTTGCTTTTATTAAAATATTAAAAAATATATAAATTAATTATTAAGTTAATATAAAATGATAGGAAAGTTTATTAAAAAAATTAAATATTTTAATATTTTAAAATTAGATAAAAATTATTAATAAATATCCTAAAGGTTTTTTATTTCCTCACTTCTAAAAATATATACTTACAAATTTCGGCACAGATATGGAAACTGCTCAATTCCTATGCCGAATATCGACCAAACAAGCCCCAATACGAAGATATCACCCATGAACTATAGCATCAAGAAGGTGGGGCCACTCATACACCTGAAAGACACCTCATGCTTATCACGTTCCTCGCTTCAACCAACGACCCTGATCAAGTTCAATTACAAAATAAAGGTCTAGATCAAATCTATTTAGGTGGTGGGGCCATTTATCCTGTGCCAAATTATGATGCAATGGGGGCACCAAAGCCAGTTAAGCGGTAGACAACCATCAAATCAACTTTTGGCGATGATTGGAAGCAGACAGATCAACTTTTGTTTTTGAATCAATCACAAGTGGGTCCCCTCTCCCCCAGACCCTCCCTCACCTTATCTTTTTCTTTTCTCTCTCGTGCGTTTACCACGAGGGGGGCGTGGGGGGGGGGGGGAAGGCGTGGGGTTAAAAAGCATCGCTTTCTAAAACTTTTCGAATTTCTTTTGTAATAATAATAATAAAACTTCTATGTTTTTACTTCTTCTTTTTTTTTACTACTGCGCGTGTAGCACACCTGTTATCGCAGATTGATTCATCGTTTGCGTTCTGAATGTGAGACGTGTTGTTGACAGCACAGGGAAGTGTGGTTCCTAATAATTGTCTTACTTATTAGACAGGCAAGAGCTGAAACCGGTTGATTGCTACCACTCATCGCTTTTAATGGCTTTTAGCGAGCAGAAATAATGTCCACTCGCCGATTGCCATTGGCGCTGGCATCAAATCATACCAACAAAGACAAAACTACGTACATCTTTAGACTTGGGTTCGATGAATTTTAGATAAATATATATTATATTATTATAATTTATTTATTATATAATTTTTATTTTTTTTCATGCAGTGAGATTATGATTACGTATATAAATATGAGTCTGTGTTTAAAACGTCAGCGAGAAAATATGTAACTATACAGAAAAAAAAAAAAAAGTGTTTGGCTAAGGATTTGAATGGAATTTGTGTATTTAGCATTGCCGATTAAGCCAAGTTGAGCCAAAACAGAAAGATCTTAATGGAACCAAACCAAAGTGTAGCTGTAATTTTCCAAGGAAAGAGAGTGGGAACAGAGGAGAGTGGAGTTCACGTGGGATGAGAGGGTGCGGGAAATAAGGGAAAAAAAAAAAAAAAAGAGGAGGAGAAGAAGAAGAAACCTTCTTCTCTCACTTGAAGTCACGTGGACCAATATGTCTTGTCTGGAGACACGTGCCCGCATTACCCATGTGGTTCCCACCTGCCTTCTCATTCATCCCACCTCCGGGCCCTACCATCCACGAGAACAGTACAGTCGTGCGTGTCATCTTGTCCCTCCACGCCCCGACACATCCTTTCCTCGCAATCATTTGAACTCTTCCTTGAATAAATCCTTCATCGCATCGACTCATTTCCAGGCGCGTGTAGACCACCTCATCGGTATTTAAAAATACTAATGGTTTTTTGCATATTTCTGTCAACAATTAAAGAATTTTAGAAATGCTCTCAAAGACTTGAGCTTCAGGTTGGTGGGACTCAATGCGAGTTTTGGATCGATTTAACATTTTAGTCCTACATGTCTCGATCTGCCATGACATTATGAAAGAACATTTATGGAAAATTACATTTCTGTTACTTTGACTAGTCGAAGGTTAGTGATATAATATGTTTTTTTTTTATTCTTTTCTTCAGTTACATTTTAAAATATAAAATGTGTATTGTTACTAAGTCAAAATTAGAATCTAATAAATATAAATTTTCTTAACAATTAATAGACATTATGCTTTATATTTATGCATGCTACAACAAAAAATAATATGTCATGATTTAATTAGTTGTATTTCATGTTTTTCTAATTAAAAAAATCATGAAAGAATGATGCATTCAAGAAAATTGTTAGATACAAAATGCCTGCTTTCATCATTGAAGAAGGAGTTTTATTATATAAATGCTTCATTTTTATCCCTAACACCTAGCTATTTTGATTTTAATAATAATAATAATAATAAGTTCGAAAGCCAAAAGGTGACTTGATCATTGAATAAGGAACATGTCATTCAATTATTTACGGGACCCCTCCCCCTTTTACCGTTCTCCATTGACCACGAGTGAGGCCCAATGCACTATCAACTTGCAGAGGAAGCAACAATAAAACCGCTTCATCAGAAGAAAAAAATATTTAGAAAAAGATTTTTTTTTTTTTCTTTCTTTCTTTCTTTCATGAGGTATGAGTCATTGACAGTGATTTTCTAACTGGCATGCATAGATCATATCATTATGCTTAATTTTTTTTTTATCTTGACATCGTGTAAATTAAATGAAACAGGTTGTAAAGAAAGGCAAAAAGGAATAATAAAAAAAAGGTCGAAGTGCTTGATTTTTATCTAAAATTGTAAATCATGTCGATAGTTCTAATTAAAAGTATCACAAATATATATATATGCAAAATAAATATAAATTTACAAAAGTATAACATTATATCATTAGCATTCATTATTCATAATTTCACTTTTATATTCATTTGATGCAAAAACACAAAAAAAAAAATCATATATATTAATTATAAAAACTATAAATATACATTCAATAAATTATGATAGTATCATCTCATTTGTATATATCCCGAATTTATCTATTTCACTTCTATGGTAAAAAAGAAAAAAAACTAAAAACTAATTAAAAAATATTTTTAACGACCATAATTCAGGAGAAGACTTTTGGGGAGCACAGTGGAGGGTTCGAACTGCATCTGTAATTACACAAAGAAAAAGCCACTATCTCGTTCCGTGGTAAAATAGGCTATCAATTCTATTTTTGACATTTTATTATGCTTTTAGACAAATCAATTCGCACTTCATGGGGAATAGCACGAACAGTCAATTATTGTCTTTCACAATGCAGGAGAAATTCTATTTGCACTATTCGAGCTTTTGTTTTTCAGTGACAACCGCATGCCTATTTCTTTATCTTCATTATAGGCATAGGCATATGACCATGGGGGGGGGCTATAGCATTATTGGGTAACACCCACTTAAATCCAAGCTAGACTTGGATGCCTACTCTATCACCTTCTTTGTGAAGTTGTCTAACGTTGTTTCAGAATTCCCCCAAGCTTTTTTTTTTTTTTTTTTTTGAAAAATAGTAAAAATAATGATCACATGGTAACTATTGGCAATATACTTCTTTGATGTATATGATAATTGATGAGAGATATTCCTGCCAGGGTGTTTATTTTTTCTTTTTCTTTTTCCTTTTATTTTAAGGAGGTATTATTGTTCAATTTAAAAAAGTAAAACGTTAAGTGTTTATGATTAGAATAAAATTATTTTAAATTTAAAAAAAGATAAGTAAAATGATATAATTATAATTGTTAATTATATTTATAAATTATATTTGTAGTTCCATCTCATTTACAATCAAAAGCATTAACCAATTACAAATATACATGCGACCACCGTAATAACGCTACAATTATGGATATTCCACATACAAAAAAAAAAAAAAAACCCCCCACCATTTGTATGCAACCCTTGGATGATCCCATCGATCCTTTTCCTCAAAAAGAATGAGAAAACATGGGTGATATTCAAAAGTCCTATCAAAAAGGAAAATCGGCCTTCATAAAATGATCAAACTATGTGAATATACGTGTAATTTTATGAAATATTTTTATATAAAAAAATAAATTAATAATTTTTAATATAACAATAAACGACTTATTTATTATTAAATTACACGGAACCATTGTGTTTTGATAATGCCCTTTGATGATCCGAAGACAGCTATCATCGACGGTTCGTGTACTATAAAAATAGAAACGGGCGAGTGTGATGAGGCATGATATATGTTTGATGATCAACGTCGACAAGATGTTCGTCGGGTGATGATTGTGGGTGGTCCCACCACGCGTGATAGCTGTGCCCCGTGTTTCCTTCGCACAATCTCCAATAATAAATGCCTCTCTCTCTGTCTCTCTCTGTCTCTCTGTCTCTCTCTCTCTCTCTGTCTCTCTGTCTCTCTCTCTCTCTCTCATTTCCCTCTCCTCTTTCAATTGAACCTCATTGTCAAATGGGTCTCCATGGTGGCCGTACGAGGCTAACCCTTCGTGTGATTGGCACGTGAACTAGGCCCTTGGCCCTTACTTTCATCTTTCTCAAATTACCCCACCGATCCTCTCCTTATCATCACTTTTTATTTATTTATTTTATTTTCAAATTAGCACACCCATTTTGTATTAACTATACAATAATAATAATTATTATAATTATAAATTTTATAAATTTGATAAATATTATATTATTTTTTTAAAAAATTAAAATAAATAATATTAAATATGATGTAATTATTATTTAATAAAAGTCTTAATTTTGAATTGAGTTGTTATACATTAAAATTTAAGTGGCCTTTTTCTTTCTATTAAAAAGATATCTTTATATAAAAAAAATTCAATAAATTAAAATTATCGTAAAATTTTGTTAGAAAAAAATTGATAAAGAAAGTTCAAACTCACAATCATTCAATTTTCAGATTTATATGATTAAGGGTAACACACGTACATCCAATTTAAGCCAAGACCTTACGATACAAATATTCCTCACAATCCTTTAGTCAAAATATGGATATTTTTACTAAATAAATGAGTTAGTTGGCATATGCCTAAGATGCATCATATGTCACCTAATTGTATAAAAAGAAAGTAAAAAATTATATATATTTAGCATAGTCAAATTTATTAGACAAAGTGAATTTATTTCTAAAACTATTTTTTATTATATAATATATTAGGTATTTGGCAAAAGCCATGAATGATTGGTACTCCTCGTTCCGGGACAATCCCATTGATCCGTACATCGATGTCCATGTGATTCTCACGTGAACTTGGACCCTCTTGCTGTAGCCATCACACAAAGTCACAATTACCATGTTGTCCTCTTCATCGTTGTATTTATTCCATGTGGCCGTGTTCAATCATTTGTTTTGTTTCTTTTTTTTTCCTTTTAATCTGTCAATCATTTGTTCCTGTGCTGTGTTTTTCACTTGGCCGCCGGAAGTCCCCGTTTTGGTGGGCTCCAAAATTTCGGTGCCATTCGATTGACGTTTACGCTTCTCTCGGTGGGCCATCGTCGTGGTGTCTTGATCATGTAGAGAATCTTGGCCTTCTCGTTCACCCCTTTCCTTCCCTAGCTGCAAAGAAAAAATCAGTGTTATCAAACCCAATCTTGACCGACCAATCAAATCGATAAATGATAAATCAGTCTCTAGACCGAACCGAGTTGATACCAAAAAAAAAAAAAAAAAAAAACAATTTGACGTGTGAACCGGGAAAATTCGATGGACTTGACTAGGTATTTGTGACCCAGAATGAGCCATTGTCTTAATCAAATCGGACCAAACCAACTTTTAGTTAAAAGGAAAAGTGAATGGCAATTGAGCAATTTTATCGGTATTGAAATCATTTTTAAAGTAAAAAGTCGGGAATTTACGTGTCAATTGGAGTCGATTAAACAATTTAAAACAAAACAGAGGCAATTGGGCAACGGTGCTGCCTTGGCCTCCGACCACAACGTGCGCCTCCATTATTACTGGCTAAGTGGATCCTACGTGGCGCACTATTACCTATACGGCCACTAGGACAGCAAAGCACACGTGTATTCTCGGAATCCACACGTGCACTTTCGGTCAATGTTGTGGTGTCTTTGCTGGCTCCAGTCAGTGATCAGACCCCCAATTTTCTTCATTTTCTTTTCAATTACTGTTTCGACTTTATTCGTGCACACATTAATTAGATGGTGGGATATGCACCACCAAAAAAAAAAAACAAAACACATTATAATTATTTTTTTACACAAAAGTGATCAAATTATTAATAATTTTGATAATTTTTATCTAAAAAAATAATTTGAACTTAAATAATTTTTTATATATCACATTAAAATGGTTTGATGTACACCTTCCTCCTCACCTTCTGAACCATTTCATTCAGCGCGTTGAAATTAATCTATATTTATTATAAATTATAAATTAATATTAAAATTATAAAAATTCAAATATTTGAACTTATTACGTGATTAATAAACAAAATTTTTTACCTAACCATCACACGTTCATGCAGTAGACACATCCCGCTGATCGATAAAACAACTCTCTGCCGTTGATCATGGTATGTATGTACACGTGCATTCCAAAGCCACTTTTTACCAATAAAGCGATATTGTGACATAATAAATTGCTACAGTGAAAATTCGAACATCCGAGAATAAAAAATATAAAAAAAATACTCAACATTAAATTATTAATTTTTAAATATAATTTATAATTTAAAAATATAAAAACATACACAATAACCATAATAATATAATATAATATAATATAAAATCTGCATCTGCCTCCCTCTCGTTAAAATGGCGTACGAGTTAAAAAAAAAAAAAAAAAGACTAAGCATTGCTTGCATTGGTGTTAATGGGTCTCCACACAACATCCCATGTGACTAGCTGAGCTGGTCACCATGTGATGAAACGGTTAATAAGCCAGATCATTTTGATTGATGGCGGCTATTAATGAAGTTCCGTTACGAGGATTGCACGTGCTCTCCTCGTACGGTCTGATTATTATTATTATTATTATTTTTTTTTAAGGAAGTCTCATGATAATCAACACTTGTTTAGACACTCATACCCATGCTCGATTGGCCGAAAACATGCATTCACGTGCGGGTGACAAGGCTAGTTTTGGAATCCAGGACTACGTTTGTTGTACGAGCTCGAGGATTTCATTGTTTGGGAGCATGTTTGATTGACCAACCTCTTTCTCATGTGCAATTTTTAGGGAACCGGGGGATCCCCCACGATCAACATGATGATGGCACATGATAGTTTCATCATTTAAAATTGCAAAAAAAAAATATATATATATATATATATATATATATATATATATTTGTAAATATTCTGTAAGATAATAATTAGCTTACACTTACCTGATCATGCCATTGCTTCCAATAATGAAAGTTTACATCTTTCACAGAATCATTGCTTTACCACTTTTGTTTTGTTTTGTTTTTTTGTTTTTTGTTTTTTTTATGTGTAAGGTACATATAAGCCCACTTGGAGATAGTTTAGATTGCAAATGCAATGGAACCCCAACAACATATGATTATACCAACTTTGTTTAATGGGGAGACAACTAATGATGATTTGGGCATTAAGAAAACATTTTTCTTGATTGTATGCTTTCATAGAATGATTATACAATCCCTTACTTTTCTAGTTGTGTAATAAGTATGTCTCCTGCTGCCTTGGAAAAATGAACTTCATTTGGGCATAAACGTGGTCTACTTGTGCATAAACAAATTAAGAGACAGTTTGGAAGCTGGCATTATCCTTTTTTTTTTATTATTATTATTGGTTCAATAATGCTTTAGATTAAGCCCCAAACATTGGCACGGTTGATAAATGAATGCACTTTCCATCCTATAAATTAAAATTAAAATAATATTTTGTAAATTTTTAATCGATATTTGATGACTTGTCTTTGCTAAAAAAATTTGCAATCTATAAAAATTGATATGTGATATAGTTTGATCTTAATACTGTAAAAAAAAATGCTTTGGATCAACTCAAACTCCAAAAAGACATTGTCATGGATACATAAGGTTGGTAACATAACCAGAGTGTTCTTACCACCCCCAGAAAACAATAATGTAACAGTTAGATATAGTCTAGTAATTATTAAATTTAAAGTTTAGATTTCAGATTTCACTGATAATTAAATCCTATAACTCTAACTAAAGAAAAAGTAAAACTTGAATTACAATTTTTTTTTTAAAATTTTATTAGTTGTGAATATACCACCATCGTTTTCATTTTTGTCGCTGCATACACATCTGGTTAGAGCATATATATATATATATATATATATATATTGAAATATTTCCAACTGGTCTAGAGACTTTTAGTTTAATTGGCACTAACTAAGACTTGAGCTCGAACCAAAGTGTTACTAAAGACGAACGACTGCAGTATCATTGAACTAAAATTCACTGGCAATGAACACAGTGTTTAACACGGAAGGAAAAGGGAATTGGAACAAGATGGCTAGGCTAGTTGAAAGTTGTGTAACCGGGGGCTATTGAAAGTCCAGTGGGGGGTTTCAAGCATAACCTTTTTCCTGCCTCTACCACCCCATTGGGCTTATTGAATAGAGATTTGTTGGTCTCTCGCTTAGGCACATGTTGCAAATAACTATAGCTTATGCAAACAGGTAAGCCCAGTTACGAAGGAGAGGCCCAATGGAAGCCAGTAACCAATGAAAATAATGATGGCCCAAGTGTTAGCAAGCCGTGCTAATTACTCCCAAGTCCGTTTTTTTTTTTTCAGGATTTGACTTGCTTCCCAATGCGATTAACCCCATTCTTTGGGACATGACGTGGGAGATTAATAGAATTCAGATCAATTGAGTTTTGAGTTATTTCTGATTGAGATTAATCAAGTTAGGAATTTTTCATGTTATTTTTAGGTTGAATCATATTTTGAACATGAATAGACGTGGTTCTAATGTGATTGTTTTTAGATTTTTATCTTATAATAAGGCCAAGCTGGCTTGTGTTTTGGAAGATTTATCGTACAAAATCTAAGCTTCCAAGGCCTCCCCAATGCGTCCTAACGGGTCAAGCACAAAATCAAGGGAAGCAGAATGGAAGCCGCCAGGACTGGGTACTCTTAAAAGATCAATTGCAAACCGGCCTTGCCATCGTGCGGGCGAGATTGTGGAGGGGCGGGTGATCTCTACAAAGCTCAGTTCAGCTCCGATTGGAGAAGCAAATAAATATCGGGAAGCAGTTTATATGGATGGCCGAGTACTTGTGTGTCCGCAGCAGATGACTCTCTGGAGACAGATTCCGAGCTGCTCTACAAGGTGCTTCAGGGTCAGGCCCATGAGTGCCCTTGGGAAACAAGGCCGGCTGTCAGAGACATGCAGAAATTGCTAGCGGGTGTCAACAACTACATCACTCAACGGTGAACTATTTAAGCTGATTGGGTGGCCAGACAGGGTAGGACTAGATCTTGCCACCTGCAATGGACCACTCATGACCCCCCCACTACTGATTCAGAAGAGTAACCGGAGTGCAATTTTCAGATGCTCCAAAAACCGAAAAAAAAAAAAAAAAGAAAAAGCCCATAGATTCTAAAGCCTTCCTCTTTACTTTGCATCTCCATCATTGTGGTTAAGGGAATTTGAATTTTTTTTAATAATTTAAAAGTGACGTTAATGCATAAAAAGTGTAATTATAATTACACATACATACATACATGTATATATATATATATATATATATATATATTTATGTGATAAATTTATTTTTTTTCTTAAACTTAGTTTGGTATTTGTTATTCTCTGTTGAAGTTAGTCGGGTGTTTGTTATTCATAATTTGAAGCGATGTTACAACCAACGGAGACTTTTATTCTTAACTTTAATAACTTGAAGCCCCATTTAGTATTCTTTTTTTTTTTCTTCTTCTTCTTTGAACCAATTTCCACCTCTTGAGTGTCAGCTTCCTCCCCCCCTCCCTCCAATATTAAATTGTTGGATACTGTTCTGTTTTTGGCCAGTTAAACATCCGATGAAGTTGTCTCATTAGTGCCATCCCGTAGATATAAACAATTGTTAATTTAGGCAAGAAAATTGGCTTTTAGTAAGGCACCAAGTAACCCTTAATACATCAGCCAATAGAGACTTGGATCAACTTAGCTATTATTTACCACAAAACATTAAGTATCTAAGATCCAAAAAATGCGCACAACAATCCTAAGATTCCCCACCAAACCATTGTTTTTTATTTTTAATAAGCCACTAAATCATTGATTTTTAGAAACATTATTAACTTGTATTTTTCTTTTTCTTTCCCCCCCCCCACAATGCCATAGCTACCATTTAGAGCTGAAAGTGAGATTTACCGAACCCTTGTTCGGCCAAGGGAAAGTACTAAGTGTCTTTGTTATTCAAAAAGGACATTATTTAGAGTTCTTCAAATTGCTTTGGTGCTCTTAACAGAGAAAACTACAACCCCTCAGAGAATATACTGTTTGGCATGGAGGTAGAACTATAGGAGGACATAGATCTTATTGAGAATTCGAAAGCAATTTCCCTAGCAGAAGCTAGAACCAACTCATTTGAATCCAGAGAATTCGTGTTTCTACGGCATAAGCTGCTTTAGCACTCACCCTGGTTTAATGAATATCCGGGAATATTGAAGACATCCAAATAGTGTGAGAAAGATTTCTAAATGAGTTTTATCGATTTGATTATTACCTAAAAAACTTTCTTCTAACAGTTAAACCCATTTCTAGGTCAGGTACAGTCGCCAACAAAGTCCCTAGCATGCACCTTCATCTAACGTATTGGACATCTTTACTATATGGGCACCCTGCAACTCCCTCGCGAACTATAAATAAAAACTGAAAAGTAAGAGAGCTAAACGTGAAATGCCATTTTATGAGAAATCCCAAATAACATCACAAATTAGACTAGCCCCAATTAAGTGTTGAATCTGTAGGCTTAAGGGAATTAAATTTCTCTATATTCCTCACCAAGTCTAAATAAAGAAGATTTTTAGACTAAATTGAAAATTATTTTTACCCAATGATAAAGAATTCAACAGTGGCCAATAAAAACTTAACAGTGACTATAACATAAAGCTAAAACGGATCCTAAATAAACAGTCAACCTCCTCACACTTCTGGACAAAGCTGAACCAAACCAAGAATACAACTTCCAGAAGAAGGAAGCATTCAGCGCCCATTGTGAAATCATGTATCGAACGAAGGTTTATGAATAAACTACACAGCTTGCTACTTTGGCCCCAAAAGAAGTTGCGGAACATATCACACATAGCAAAAGTAACCTAAAAACCAGATCTTTCTCAAACAATCACATCATATCTTGCAAAAGCATATTGCCATATGAATTTGCAGTGAAAATGAAAAGAAATAACCATTCAAATATCATTCTGCCCCTGTTTTGCGATTAAAACTACCAATGGAAGAAAAAGTTAGTACACCATACCCCAGCAGCAACTAGAAAGCAATGAAAACTGAGACCATGAAGAACCTAGGTATCAAATTTTCACTCTCCCTCTGCTTCTTTTTGGACTACTACCTCCCACCATGACAAATCCTATAGATTATACCTCAAGCTGAGATTTAGGTATGGGCAGGGTAACCTCCAAACCCCATAAAAGCTTTGCCGAAGGACCTCAATTATATGACGAACCATATCCACTTCTGCACCAAAAGTCATTACAATGCTTAAGAATTCCAAAATAACTTTAGGAAACAATAAAAAGCACAGACAGACACACAAAGCGAGAGAGTAAGACAAAGACCTCTGTATAAGGAACAAAGCAGGCAACTCTAAAAGCATCTATCTCTGCAATGAACAAGAATAGCATTTCAGTGACCCAACATAAAAACATCTAACAGAAAATTTTGCATAAGAAAAATCCAAAATAAGAAAAGAAAAAGAAAAAGAAAAATTGAGTTAATACATAACTCTACACACAAAAGCACAAGTACAGAGAAGAAGAAGGCGGTGCCGCCGTACCTTCACCGGAGTATCGGCAATTCTATAATAATCAGCAGTAGTTCCCACCAGCCACATCCCGGGAAAAACATTCTACCCCCAAAAAAAAAAAAAGAAAAAGAAAAACCAAACAAACTCATCATAGATATCATAGGTGGAAAATAAAACCCAAAGGCGGAAAGGGAGAGGATCTTCTTACATCAAGGACTCTCTGGATGTTCTTGGGTCGTTTCTTGGGCCGCCGGGCGGGTCTTGACCCGGTTATGATAAAAATGTCTTCTTCAATCTCCTCCCTTGATAGTGCTATCCAAAACTTCCTCTTCTCCTTCTTCTCCACCAATTCTTCTCTGGCTCCACCGTTGCAGCCGCCGTTCTCCGCCGATCCTCTCAGCCTCATGGATTTCGGTTGAAGAACCTGGTACCCGTTGCTTTCCTTCTCTCTATGCTCATTCCCTTGCGCCGCCGCTTCCTTCAAATTTCCCTTCCTCGGCCTCAGCTTCCACGGCCGCAGATTCCCTCCTTCTTCCACGTCTTTCCTACGCTTCTCTTCCTCGCCCTCAGATTGAACTCCATGGTTGTTGTTGTCCAAGACCACCGCTTGTTTCTGCGACTTCCCGTTGTTCTCGAAAACAACCGTCGCCCCCGCGCGCTTCTCCGGCGACGTTTTCTCCGCTTTTGGAAGAATAGTAGAACAAGAAGTAAAGGACATGCGATGGAGCCTGGCCGAGCGGGATCCGACCCGAGGAGGAGGAGTGGGAGCGTTGGGACGGGTCGCCGGTTCATTCTCGGACTCGGTCTCGAACTCGGCGACAGGTGAACGACCGCTACCGCTGCGGTGGTGTTGGTGCTGGTGCTGGTGGTTGGCGGCGGGGGCGAGTGCGGTGGTTTGCCCCCATTTGAGAGAGAGAGGGAAGTTGTGGAGCGGCTGCGGCTTCATCGGCGCTGTTGTCATTATCAACTTCTGATATCAAAACAAAAGAGTAACACACGCACACACACCTTTTATGGATACGTTTACATCGCTGTCTGCGTTTGCGTGTTCAGATTTCTGAAATTCAGTTATTTTATTTTTTAATTTATGGAAATAGCGAGAGAAAAGCTGAGGCTTCAGAGGAACGCTGCAGAGACAGAAGAAGGGGAAGAGAGAGATGAAGCGAAGAATAGCGTCTGTGTTCTGCGTACGTATCACTTGTGAAATACATACATACATACATACATACATATATATATATATATATATATATCTCCTTTCTCGTATTCTTTCTTCTTAATCTAATATACTTTGCTGCGTATTTAGGTCTTCTTCCAATTATTCCAATTGAATTTTCTTCTTAATCTAAATTTTTTTTATTTCAAAAAAAAAAACCCATTGCTCATCATTTATTACAAAAAAAAAAAAAAACACTATACTTTCTTTTTTTCATTTATAAAAAATGAGCCATGTTTTTGTTGGATACAATATGTTTTAAATAAAACTTCAGTATGATGTCATATCATGTGTCGTTGTTCTTCATGTAGCTTGACAATTTTATCGTAGGGCTTTTATTCTAATAAGTATGATTAAATTTCTGAAAATAACTAATCAAAATAAAATCATTCTCTATGTCACCTCATATTAGTTTTACATCTTAATCATCAAAAGAACCCAAATAGGAGGAAGAGTGGCCTCGAAAATTTGAAATGTTTTTATGTATTTTAATTACTATTTTGTAGATATTTTTTTAAAATTTATACAAAATTAAGATTTAAAATTTTAATCTTTTTTTCCTATTTTAGAGTATTTTCTTACTTATCATCAATTTAGTTCTCATCTATCTAACTATTGTACCATTCAACGAAAAAAAAATCATAAAATTTTATATTTAAATGTAATTTATTATAAATATAAAATGGATTGATAAAAATGAAAATTTATTTATTAATTAAAATAATCCTTATGAATTGAAAAAAAACATTAAAATTATATATGAAAATTATTCGGTCTTATTACATAATCAATTTTTTTCCAGGAAAAATCGAGTTATACTCTTTTTTTTTTCCTCCAATTTGTTCAGTGTAGGTAGGATTTGTTAAATAATTAATTTCTATTTGTTTTTTATTATTTTGATATACTTTAAAGAAAAAAAAAAGGGAACGATAAAAATACACATTTGCTGGCCTAATGAGTGGGGCCCAAAGACGAGGTCAGCGGATTCCAGAATTGACTTGTGGTAACTTCAATTGTTTACTGTGGGCGTGCCACTGCTTCATGGTTAATGAATTGGCAAGTGCAGAGGAAGACGTGACACCTGGGTCCTACCTTCAGGAACCCATCCAATGGCATTAGATTGACGGTGGATCCATTATCCATCTTAAGTTATATATTTTTTGGATTTTTTTGCTTTAATTTTACATTTTTATAATTGTGATCATTATTCTTTAATTGCAATTTTTAATGTTCACGCACGCCACAGTCACAGATGCTCCAACTGCAATTTATGATTATTTTCGCTTAGTGGGGATGGGCTTATCAATTTCTGATGGTAAATTTAAAGCGCATCTGTCACATGTGAATGGTTTTTTTTTTTTTTTTCTCTCTTTTCTTTCAATGAGTATATGCTCAGTGAATGTCGATTTTGTCTGCACGAATCACATTTTAAATTCAAAACTAAAGTCTAATATTACTTACTAATTTATTGGAGTCTTGGCTGTATTACCATTCAACAAAATGGGGCATCAAGAAGAGAATGAAGTGAACCTTCCTACGTATATAAACTATCAATAGTTTCTTATTTGTGGAGTTTATAAGCTAAAACAGGGTGTTAGAATAAAATATACAAAAATTGATTAAAATTTAATTATAAAAAATATTTATTTAAAATATATAAAAATATTATTATTAAAAATAATTATATTATTATAGATAAATTATTATGATATAACAGGTTATGATGATTATTATTATATATCTTTTCATGTCTACCATATAAATAGATAACGGAAATAACTTTAAGTTTATAAAATTTAATAATTTTAGTATTTTATTTACAAGAAAAAAAATAATTTTTTTTGTATTTTTTATAAATAAGAAATCATAATTATATTAATTTTAATTTAATATCTTATAAATATAAAAATAAAGATTAAATATAATGGTTGATGATTATAAATGATAATCATTAGGAAGAGAGATAATAAGTGTAAGTTAAATAAAATTAATTAATTTAAATATTCTAAAAAATTAATTTCAACGAACAACAATTTTAAAATATTTTTGAGCATAAAAAAATAAAATAAATATTTTCTTTTTCCGTGACATCTGTAACTAATAATAATTCTACTCTAACTTATGGTTGAATCATCTTTAATAATCATTACGGTTAATTACATGTGTTCTTCTTCGTTATAGACCTATTCAACTTTTGTGTTGTAGTAATCTCAAAATGACAATTCATTTGAAAAATTAAACCATATACTCCAATAAAAAAAAAAAGAAATAGAACAGATGAAAAAAAAAATTACAAAACTCTTGGAAGAAGAGAAACGAAGCTTTTTCTGGATGAGAGACAATGGATTTAAGATTACTTATTGTAAAAAACAAAATATTTACTAGCAAAATAAAAGAGAATTTATCCTTAAAAAATGGGGCGGATCCAATGAGCGAGACGAGCAATGGAGACCTCCTGACTCCTATTTAGTATTATACAAATATATATATATATATATATATATATATATATGAACATTTAGCCAGAGAGTTGTTTTTGTATTTGTCATTACACTGTGATGCTACCACCAAACAATGAGGGTGACGATAGCCCCAAAACTGATGGATGCTGGAAGACGCAAGATGAGAGGAGAGGACTAGGGTTTTTCCCAAAAGGGTTTTTGTATTTCCTGAAAATAATTTGGTCTTGGCACAAGGAGACCATCATATACTATAAAACATTAGAATGCTTATAGAAACCAATCATCATATTTAGTTTTTGCTACGAGAACAAACACATGGGGACAACTTGGGGTGTTAAAATCTTTTAACTCTTTCAAATTTTTACAAAACATGAAATTTAATTTAAAAGTGCCCAAAAGGAAGTGAGTGAGTGAGTGAGTGAGTGAGTGGTGTTGAAGGAATATTTTTTGTAAAATAATCATTAAATTAATTTATGTCAAGGCCAAAGTTTTTCCTTTTTTATATGGAAATACGTCAAAGCTAAGATCCTGGCTGAACGGTGAAGAACGAGGTGCCATTTTTATTTTTAACTTTCGTTTTAAAAAACCACGTCGTTTTCGCAACATATAGGGACTATTTCGACATTGACTCCCCCTTTGTTCGTTGCTCATACACGTGCCTGCAAGACTATGGTGCCCCACCGAATGGGGAAGAATCCGGGTCCAATTGAGCAAAGTTTGACTGGCATTTGGATTGAATTACAGCTTCAAACGTGAATTTTGTCTCTTAAAGTAGCATTACTCCATTTATCTTATACAATAATTACAAATTATATGTAATAATTATATCAATTGGACCTATTTATTGTAAATATTACTCATAATAATTTAGTTTTTCATTGTTTGCTTTGTTGTTACTTTTTTATAATTTTTGTTTAGGTAAAGATATATTTTTATACACTCTAATCTTATTATTGATATTTATATATATAATGATCAAATATAAGTAACAACAATGTATACTTGTTTAGAAACAAAGAATTTGTTAAAATAAAGGAAGCAATGTTCTCAATTAAAACAATTGTCCTTGCATATTAAGTTAATATTTTAATTACTGACTTTTTCTTTCTCTTTATTTTAACTTAAAATTGATATAATGACTAACATATATCATTATTAGATATATTAATTATGTAAAAAATAACTTATAATGATTGTCAAGAGCTTACTTTAGACCCTAATAGAAGTAGAGGAAGTGGGGAGCCTATCAAACAAGTAGGTAAAAAGTAACTCGGTAATGGAGATAATGTTGAAGAGTAGAATAAACCAGTTTCTTAAGCTAAAAATGTTTAAGGGATTATTGTTAAGGAGAATATCTACTACAAGGAGCAATTAAAATAGAGACAAAGAAAACAAGGGGTCTATCAAAATTACCTCTAGCATAATTGAATCAAAGTGAAAAAATCTTAGAGGGTAAAATGACAATTATAATATAGACAATGAGAGTAATTATGAGTTATTTAGGACTATTCTCATAAATTTACAATATCATTATCAAAAAAAGGAAGGTACACTCCCACTTTTTAATCATCATCATTTTTCATGTTTTTGTTATTTATTAATTTTATAATTGTTATTAATATGAGTATTATAGTTATAATAAAAGTTGTATAATAAAGAACTAGTATCAAAATGAAAAGAAGAATAACAATTTTTATTTTAAAAAAATTCACCCTAGATTTTTAAAGATTGATAATGAAAAAACTCAACTTTCAAAATTTAAAATTAATGATCTAGAATAAAATAGATGACCTTAACATAACATAATTGGTAAGAAGACATGTTATCCTCTTTTGTATACGATTTTAATCTTATTTCTATTTTTTCTATAAGTTTATTTTGTATAAATTCATATAATTACCTTAAAGTAAATACAAATAAAATTTTAATTTTTTCCTCTTATTCTCACTAGTTTACTATTTTTCATGATATCAATACTACTATTCTTTCATTATAAAGAGAGACATTTTTTTTTGGGTCTATAAAGATTTTTTATTTTAAGAGATTTAAACTTTAGTCTTATTTTGTATCTATCCATCATTTCCTTAGGTTTATAATTATCAATATTACAAATTAGAAATTTAGTATGTCTCATTATCACTTAGCTAAACATTACCTATGTTGTATATGTGTTTTTTAGTTTATAACAACACCTTAATCCACTTATTTTTCTGTTATTCTTCATATTTTTTATTATGTTAAGAGAATTATGTTTCATTGTCTTCACTTTTTTGTTCGTTTGTCACTTGAGTTATAGGAATATTTTTATATTAATTAAGTAAGAGATTTTATTGGCAAATAGAATCTCACTCTGCGACAGTTGGTATCAAAGCAATTGTTGAAACCGAGTGACAACCTTGTTGTTGTTTGAACTAACATCATAACTAATAATGAAGGAGTTGTTGCTGCGAAACAACAGTTTGAGCAACAAGTTCGTGAGCGAGAACAACAACGTTTCCCTGCCAAACGCAACAAATCCAAAGTTCGAGCTAAGGAATCGATGAACTTTCGCGTTGTTGGCTTGAAGAGGAGTATCACTAACGTGAACTCTACTATGGGCAATCTTAGGGAATCCGACCCTAATTTAGCTTTTAAGAGATATCTATTGTCTACAAATGTCACTCTATTAAATTTTTATCTATCTCTTAACTTAATATAATTTGTATATTATTTATATTTATCTTTTATACAGTCTTATCCATATTTGAATATCTCTATTGTCAAACTCATCATAATAAAAATTAATAGACATATTCTCTCTCTTTATGTTTGTTTAAAGAATATTCACATTCTTTATCAACTTTATTCTTATATATTTTCTGATATATCTCATTAGTAGAAAGGTTAAATGTGTAAAAAATGACCTATAACAATTACCAATAATTCTTTTTGGACTTTTTAACTTGAATCCCACCATAGACTTCAAAGATAAAAGTAAAGGAAGTAAGCCACCATTGAGTAACTCGGTGGGCAGCAACCTGGTTGCAAAAATGATACCAATAATCAAAATAAAATAGTTTTTAAGGATGAAATTGCTTAGAGGGTCATCGTCAAAGAAAATGTTAAAACTTAGGGAGCAATAATGACAAAGGCAGAGATGATAGGGGGTTAATGTTAATATTACCTACAACTTAATTGAATTAAGTGCAAAAATCTTGGAGAATAAAATAGTAATTACAATATAAATAATAAGAGTAATTGTGGGCATTATAAGACTTTTTTCTTATTTTTGTTGGGTCATTGTCAAATAAAAGAAGGTACACCCTTACCTTTTCATCATTCTCATTTTTTATATTATTATTATTTATTAATTTCATGATTATTGTTGTTATGAATACAATAGTTATAATACGAGTTGCATCTTAAGGAATTTATGTCAAAATACAATGAAAAAAATAATATATTTTTAATAAATTTTACTTAGATTTTCCTTAAATTGATAATAAAATAACCCAACCTTTAAAATTTGAAATTAATGTCTAGAATAAAATAGATGACGTTAATATAACAAGGTTGGTAAGAATATCAGGTTATAGTTCTTTTATATATGGTTTTATCCATCTTTTTATTTTGTATAGAATTTCTTGTATAAATTCATATAATCATCTTAAAGTTAATATATACAAAATTTTATTATCATTGTTTCCAGTTTTCCTTCATTTATGGTATCAAAGTTTTTTTTCCCATTAGAAAAATAAAAAATCTTTTTTCTAGAGCCAACAACGATTTAAGTGGAGATGGTAAGGGGTCAATATTAGGATCATTTGTAGCAAAATTAAATTATAATGCAAAAATCTTGAAGGGTAAAATGATGATTATAGTATTAATAATGAGAGTAATTATGAATACTTTAGAACTTCTCTCTTAAATTTGTAAGAACTCGCTTAAAAAAATAAGAAGGTACAAACTATTTCATCATAATCCTTAAACTTCTTTTTGTTATTATTATTTATTAATTTTATAATTATTATTATTGTTGTGGATAATATAGTTATAATATAAGTTAAATATTGAAGAACTAATGTTAAAATGCATAGAAAAAAAAAGTAATATTTATTTTATTTTTATAAATTTCGATTAATTTTTTTTTTAGATTGATAATAAAAATAGTCAACCTACAAAATTTGAAATTAATGATACATGATTGGTAAGGAGATCATGTTATCCCTCTTTTTTATATAATCTTATCATTATTCTTGTTTTACATTTAGTTTGTTATATAAATTCATGTAACCAACTTAAAGTAAATACATACAAAATTTTATTCTCATTATCTTTAAGTTATCATATTAAAACTATTTTTTATTCATTATAAAAAGAGAAAAGATCTTTTGTGTACAAAGATCCTTCATTTAAATAGATTCAAACTTTAGCCTCATTTTATTGTTAGATCTATCCACCATTCCTTCTGATTATCAATATTAAAGACAAAAGATTTTGGCTTATTCAATTATTTTTTGACATTAAAGATTTCTTATGATACTCTAAGGTACTGTTTGTTTTAAGCAAATATATCTCAAATTTGCTCACTTGAACAAAAATGTGTGATAATAAAATTTCATTGATTCCTTTTAAGTGCAATGTCAAATTTATTCCTATTAATGACACACCATCGAAGAATCCTACTTTTTATTGACAACTAATTAGAAGTTTATCATATCTCATTGTTACTTAACTAAACATTGCTTGTACGTATAGTTAGTCAATTTATAACAACACCTCGATTTACTCACTTTTATATGATTCTTTGTATTCTTTTTTATGTCAAAGGAACTATTTTCCATTTCTTTGCTCATTTGTCACTTGATTTGTAAAAATATCCATATATTAATTGGGTTAAAGATCCTACTAACAAACATTTTATGACAATATATTATTTTTTCATAGAAAATTTGTTATTTCTTGTTGTAGCATGAGACAAATAATTACTACTTATTCTAGTGTTAAATTTTAATTTCAAACCCTAACAGATACTAAATTCAAATTGTTATGGCTTAAATGATTTTTATATAATATAAGTATTACAGATTTCGTTATTATAATTATTCATTAACATAATCTTAGTGTTATTTAAATTGCATACAACCTTTTATGATCAAACCAAGTATATTGATAATAATTGTTATTTTGTTTGTTAACAACTTGTGAAAAATGCTACTTGGTTAATTTCTATTATTATCTATACTAATCAAACTGCTAATATTATCACAAAAATTCATTTACTTATATACTTTTTTATTTAATTTCCAAATTAAGTTAACAATATAATTATTTTGAATTTGAGAAGGAACATTAGTTTTAATATTATCTATTTTTTTTTATCCTATATCTTATTTCGATTTTTCATTTTATATATAATTTTATATTATCTTGTATCTTACCCTTATTTGTCTTTTATATGCAATTTTAATTTTATCTCTCTTTTTGCATCCAATCATCCAATACATTATTTTATGTATCATGTATGAACACAATTCTTATTCATTATGAGATATGAATATTACATTAATTAATTATCTAGTATTAATATAAAATAAATAAGTATACATATTTTATTTAAATTCATCTCTCATGTTATTAACAATTTAGTCTTTTATTTTAAAATTCTAAAAAAAAGATATACAATTAACAAATCATTATATATTTTTTATTTAAATTTATTTTTTCAACAGAAATTTTAGTAATTAATAATTTAAATATTTATTTTTAAATTCTAAAAAATATAAAAATAAAAAATTTACATAATAAACACTCGATGAATCTTTTAATTGAATTCAATTCTCCTTTTATGATGAGCTAACGAAAATACATACAATAATAGTTTTGCACAGCATTGTGAGGCTGGGCTTCCGGTTCCAAACCTCCCTTGCTTGACCCGTGAACCCCCATTTTACCCGACCCGACCCAATACGTTTTCAGAACCCGCGATCATAACCGAAACACGCCTGCCCAAAAATTCATCAATTTGAATTCCTTCTTCGCTCTCTCACTCCGCCACTGTCACCACCGCCATCACCGCCTTACCCTCCGCCACACTCGCTTCCACTTTTCTGGTTCTCACTTCGGTCCCAGAATCATTCCTCCTTTCCGTTAGCAGAAATGGAGGCAAACCACATCAACGGTCGGGTGTCGCCGCTGTCAAGCTCTGCCGATGGCGGCACCACCGCAAGATCCTGTTCTCCGTCACTGCAACCCAACTACAGCAGCCGATTGGTTCAGGTTCTTAATCTGATTCTCTTCGATTTCCTTAATTTAAACAAAACCAATTGATTTCATAAACCCTTAGGCAGTCAACGTTCATATTTAGGGTTCTGGATAAGCTGTTTTATGCTTACCATTTCAGGAAGCGCTCGAGCACTTGGCATCCATTGATTTAATCGAGCTGTGTAGCGAGGCAAAAGTTGAACGGTGCCGGGCGACGAGAGATTTGAGAAGCTGTGGAAGATATGTACATTATGCATTGAACCCATGTGGGCATGCATCTTTGTGTTCTGAATGTAGTCAGAGGAGTGATATTTGCCCAATTTGTAGAATCCCAATCCCAAAAAATGGGAATAGGCCACGGCTTCGGCTTTATTATGAATGCATAGAGGCTGGCCTCATTCCTGAAATATGTGATGAAAGATTTCAAGAGGAAGAAGATGGGGAAAATCAACTAAATACCAATGTCCAGCGTCTCTATTCTTTATTTGATGTTGCTATTGAAAATAACTTGGTTTCTTTGATCTGCCACTGTATCCTTAGTTTCTTTTTTCATATTTGCTTTTTGTTGCCTTTGGTTTAATTTTATTTTACTGCCGTGGAACATTTTCCCAGAACAATTTCCTATAACAGGGAAGTTTTCCAAGGGTTGAAAGTCACTGCAATGAAGCTAGCATTGTCCTTAACTGAGATTTAACAGATGTTACAGATGTTTGCATGGATGAAACTGCTGTTTCTAGTGATCCTGTGATTGCTTTCTTGTTGGATGAAGTGGTCATCAAGGATTGGTGTAAGCGGACATTCAGTAATATCATGCTAGAACTTCAAAGGATATGTATCCTTGAATTCCTTTTGTTTTAAGCCTATGTTGCATTGCATTTGGGTACATTTGTATTCTTTTGGTGATACTTGAAGTGTATTTCTTAGCACCTTTTTAGATAGCCTGAAAGTTGAAGAAATGAAAAATAGGTTGAGTTTCCTCCCAAAGCTTTCATGCCATCTTGCTGCGGTATTAAATGTGCTTGAGGTTTTGGCATCATCTTTTAGGGATAGTCTTTCAGCAAAGCTTCATGACTTGCAGTTACTTGAAGAGCACATTTTGAAGACAAAGCAGGTGTGATTGCTTGCTACATTGCATCTGCTTTGCATTTCTGTGTTGGAGTTAATTGTGCTTATTATATCCTTGACCTATTTTCTAACTGTTTCTGATATCTGTTATGTAAGATAATTAGAGATATTGTTTTATTCTTATGAAAGCTTAGGAGTGCGTGATGCCCTTTAGCTGAATTATGTATTTAGTTGAACTTGAAACAATTTATTTCAACTTTTTGAATTTTTTTAGGAACCTAAAAATTTCCACTTTTATTTATTGTAGCTGCATTTGATTAATAATCTTCCTCAACTAATTCTGGATTTTCAGCACTTGGATATTATGGCATGGTGTATAAGACATGAATTTCTGGAGCATGTGAAGGCTCGTTATTCTGATTTTTCATTATGGGTTTCTGCTCTCCGTGAAAGGAAATCAGCTGCTGTAAGGCGTTCTTGGCCTGGTGTTGTAAATCAATCTTCTGAACCCAGCATGGAGGCTGGTTCCCTGTTTATTGAAGATGCTCTGGCAAATCTTGAGGGAGGGCATGAGGATTTCCGTGAAATGGGTGACGGAACAGAATTGTCACCTTTGATGAAGGACAAAACATTGCATTTGAGGTCCAAGATTGAGGGTGTAGCAGGATGCTATCCATTTAAAAGTCTTCGAGCTGCTGTTGATGTGCTCTTTTTGCATGGGAGTTCTGATTTGGTGGTTGCAAAGCAAGCAATTGTATCCTGTGTTACATTTTCCTGATTATTGCAAATATTTTAAGTTCTTGGGACTTACCATTCTTTTGTTTCCTTCATAGAGGATCAGTTTCTTTATTACCTTTTTGATCAACATTGGAAAATGTCAGATGAAACTTGGCGACATATTGTAGATGACTTTGCAGCTACTTTTGGCATAACAAGGCATTCATTACTGGAATCACTTGCTTTTTATCTTCTGGATGACCACACAGATGAAGCTCTGCAGGTAATCAAATCATCTGATGCAGAATTGAATTTGTCACCATTTCTGTTTTTGTATGCTTTATTGTTCTGGCAGAGACTGTTGTATCAAGAATTTCAAATCTTGTATTTTAAATGGCTATGCAATGTATTTCACTTCCATATGTTGGTCATTCATAAGAAACTGTGTATTTTATAGGAAGCTTGTGACCTTCTTCCAGAGATCTCAGGGCCATCAATGCATCCAAAGATTGCCCAAGTTCTTTTAGAAAGGGCAGTTCCTGAGACTGCTCTGATGGTCTTAAGATGGTGTGGGCGTGATGGATCACAGCTGGTTTCACTTAATGAGGCTGTTACTGCTGTTCGTGTAAGGGTGGAGTGTGGGCTTTTGACCGAAGCATTTATGCATCAGAGAATGGTCTGCACAAAAGTCAAGGAAAAGAAGTCAAAGGGTAGACCACTTGGTGATGCTTGCAACAGACTGAAGGGAGAATGCAGGACTTGGGAGGAATGGGTGGAGATACTAGTAACTGAAATTTGTTGTCTTTGCATCAGGAGAAATTTGGCTGATCGAATGATAGATTTGCCATGGAACTTGGATGAGGAAAAGTTTGTCCATAAGTGTCTTCTAGATTATGCTATCAATGACCCTTCAGCAAGTACTGGAAGTATTCTTGTTGTATACTATCTTCAGG
Source organism: Kandelia obovata (assembly GCA_021464305.1). Lineage (NCBI taxonomy): Eukaryota > Viridiplantae > Streptophyta > Magnoliopsida > Malpighiales > Rhizophoraceae > Kandelia > Kandelia obovata. The sequence continues at coordinate 4,135,180 of CM038484.1, read as the reverse complement.
TAAATACTAGTTCTGGACTTCCTTGACTTTGATTGAGGGTTCATTTTGAATTTTACAAATTGGATGGCTTTTCTGAAGCCACCCAGCAGAAACAAAGAGGGAGAGAAACAGTTGAAAGATAAGAAATGAACAAAGAAAATGGGCATAGCTTTAAATTTGTCTTTTTTTTCATAGCATTTCTTAGGTATGCAACAGACATTTCTCTGCCAATTTTCATAATGTATGTGATGACATACTGTAATCATATCAACTCTAGTTCAATGACTGAACAACATTAGTTGGCATGACATTTAGTGCACATTATCTTAGTAGTGATGATATGGTGCTCCATTGTGCTGCAGCATGTTTTAATGTTGTGGTTACAGAATCATTTCAAGTTTATTCCTTATCTGAGTGATGAATCTATGTCAACGATAGGAGCCAGTCATTTAATTAGAACCTCATTCCTGGATTATCTGATCATTTGTAGTCTTATGTATCTTTTTTATACTTCAGCGATACCGTTATGCTGAGGCCTACCATGTTGATCTCAGACTTCAAAGCTTGGAGGAGAACTTTATTGCAAAGAAATCTAGAAGGGAAGAGGTTTTATCTAAAATAAGATCTGCCAGCCACTGGAGGGGAGAACTTGTTGTGAGTGGTCATACCTTTGGAATTTATGTATTTGTCTTTTCCTGAAAATCTTGTTGAGCATATTAGTTTCATTTCGAGCAAATCTGGAGCATAAAACAAGTGAAGATTCATGGAGTTGACTAGGTTTTCTCATCTTTATGCTTGCAAAATCTAAAGACAGTAATCAACTAGCTTTGTTTAAAAGCATACATGCTCTTTTACATGCACCTGAGCAGATCAGTTTTATGGTGTGGAATTGCTTGGCAGTGAATTTTTTTTTTTGAGCATTGCTACAATTAGGCATGTGACAAGTGTAAACTATATGTTTTATCTGTTGTTAAAAAATACTTTTCTGAATGATAATTGCTTCAAACAGAGCCAATCCGTTGAGCTGCTGCCAAAAGACCAACAGCAAGAATTATGGGCTGGAAAATTATCACTTAAGTTGTATAAGACGTCCAATGAGGAACTTGAAAAGCCAGTTACATCAGTTCTACCTCTGGCACAAGAGCCAATGTCAGGCAGCTTTGTGGTTCTCCCATCTGGTGATTCTAATGTTGACACAAATGCAAATCAAATAACCCCATTTAAGGCATCAGTTCTTCGGACTCCAAAATTTGGTGAATCTCACTTTGGACATAAAAACTATAGCTCTCAATCGGTTCTCCAGGAAAGGCTATTTACAAATGCAGAAATAGGACTAAACCCTCAAATGAGCATCAGCAGGAAAGCTAGATTTGATAGCATCTCAACTCCTCAAATTCATCAGGTTGGTTCAACAAATGCCACACCATCAAAGGCCATTGACAGGACTTCAGCAAAAGTTCTTGCCAGCGTCCTTCTGCATCCAAATCAATTTTATCACCTCTCGACAGAGATGGAAGAAAATGGCTTTGCTAGGCAATATCAAACTAATACTCCTACACATTACCACAAGGTTACAACTAATGCAGTAGATGGCAGCAAGCCTAGCTTTCCCAATGGTTCTGCACGTATCCCACAGTCAAATGTGCGGATTAAAAATGTACATTCACACACAGATGACAGATCTTTTAATGTGAACTTTGGAGATGATATGATGGACATTGCCTGGAGGTAAACTTTCAAGTCTTTCTTAGTTTTTCTTGTTTCCAAACTCTATAATGATAATAAGTTGGTTCCCTTACTTCCAGTCTTATCATGTTTCTCTGACATCTCAGTGGCAGAGAGAATGATTTTGCTGTAGATGACAGTAATGTGGATCGTGCTCCAAGGTGGAGGTCTGATGAAACTAGTGATGAGGAAGAGGAGCGTGGCCTGGATAGAGCAGTCAGAGAAACTTCTAATATAACACCTTCAAGGGGAACTAGAAGAAGTAGGTTTGCAAGGAGATGACCTTTCACATTCTCTATTGGGGTTACTGGAAAACGAATAATCTGTGATGGCTAGCAGGGAAGAATCACCATTCGCTTCAGCAAGGGGCCATCGATAATGTTCAGTAGAATCATTGGAGGTATATGAGCACAATTTATACTGCTGTTGTGTATTCAAATTGAGATTCCGATCACCACTTGGTTTTTCTTGACTGGGTTGGATCAGAAAAGGGGCAGTTGGTTTTACCCCTAAATTTTTGTATCTTGTTAAAGTAACTCAAATCTTGAATTATTTTTTTTTACAATTTAGCTGCTTTTAAGGTTTCTTAGTCAGTGAATTTAATTGGAAAGGAGTCATTAACGAGTTTTGTATTCCCACCCCACCGGAAACACAGTTTCTTTCTTGCTAAGGCTCACTCGGACCAAATCCAAATCCTTTAAACAGCTTTCAAGTTTAATAAAGGAGGAGAAAGGAGAGAGAGAGAGTGATCTTGACAGGGAGAGAGATGGACAATTTTCTCTACTTAGACACTCTTACATTCTATTTTCCCATATTATTTTCTTGCCTTAAAATATGTTCTTTCCACTGTTGGTTTTTAATTTCTTGGTTAAGCTACTTTTTAAGGTATTTAAAATTTTACTTTTTTAGGGACAGTAGAAAGTTTAAGAAAATAGTCTCAAATATTTATAATATTAAAAAAAATATTATACCTAAAAAATTGAGAAGGAAGGTGAATACTATCCACTATGTGATTCAAGGCAATGATTCGGAAGAAAAATAAAAGGCTTCTTTCCTTCTTTCTTTATTTTTTTATTCTTATTTTTATTTATTATAATTCTTTTTTTTTTTGGGAAAAGAGATTGGTTAGAAGATAAATACCTCTATCATTACCTTAAGAATGTGATGTGTGACGTAATAAAAGGTTTCATCTTTTATACTGACTTTCGGTGCCAAACGTAGAATATATCACTGGATTGAAAAATTATTAAAACTTTAAATTACCTGTTAGCATTAGCATTGTGCAAGTCCTTTGGACACTTGGTTCGCATACCCTTCCTCGGGAAATAAAAATAAAAATAACATTTAATTCTGTGGTGGACTACGTAGATTTACTAAGATCATAAAAAAAAAGAATAGATTTACCCATATCACCAAAAAAAAAAAAAAGTCAATGTTATAAAAAAAGTTAAATATTTGAATAACATGTTAAAATTAATCGTACTATACTTATCTAATATATATTATTAATTTTTAATTCCAAAAATTAAACTCTTACACTATATATCTAACATGTTATGTTGCATAAAGAAAAGTTAATGTTGTGAAAAATATTAAATATTTCTATACTGTCAATAACTTTTTAATGTTGATTATATATGTCTAAAATAAAAGAAAAAAATTGGATTATTTTTTATTTTTTTTCTTCGAGTACAAATGGGTCCGTAAGAATTGATTATAATAAAAATGTCTTGTTTGTTAAACTTATCATAACATGAGAATTTATTATTTTTTTTTTGTAAGATCTTTCTACGTGTAAAATATTTTATGTGGATTAGCTTCTGTTCTGTTCATGGATTTGGACTCGGGTTTGCTTTTAAATTCGGCCTGACCAAACTCGAATGTCCATAGGAAAAATATACATATTCCCACATATTTTAGATTAATAAACTTGACTCCCATGTCTCGGTTCGGACCATAAACGGACTTAACTAAATTCAATATAAATTCGTCCAAGAGGTTCGGCCGATGTCAACGTTGAGTCCGATTTCGTGGGCAAGCAAGTGATTAAAAAGTTATATAATATATATATATATATATATATATATATATAATATTTAAGTTCACTATTTTTTTTTATAATATAAAACCAACAATCTGTAAGGACGGTTGGTGTCGACTTAAATATTCCTTTTTGGAAAATCGTTGAATGGGTGGCTCATTGTCGGATCTTAGGCTGTGTTTGGTGAAGCGTTTGGGAGCATTTTGATTCTAAGAGAAACCTACTTCTTTTTTTTTTTTTTCCTTCTCCTTGAATGGCTAGTTTTTTTTTTTTTTTACAAAATTTTTTAATTTATTTTGAAATTAAAATATAAAATCTTAAAAAATAAAAATAAAAATAAAAATATTTTAATTACTAAAACATTTTGTATCACTATCCTGACATCTTGCTTTCTGGGTTCTTACAAAGAATTTTTTTGATCCACGTGTTGACTTCTGGGCAGACCCTTTCTTAAGACTCGTCAAACACGTCAAACGTCAGGAAAATAATAGAAAAGGCAGTCCAAGGAAGAATGAAAGAAAGAAAAGTTAAAAAAAAAAAAAAAGACCAGAATGAAAAGTCAAAAAGACGTAAAAGCCAGCCCGTAGGCTCCATGTTCATCCATAGCTATCTAATCCGTTTTAGAGTAACCAAAAAAAGAATATATATATAATAGTAGTTAAAAATCACATCTATACTTATCATTGCAACCATAGCCATCTAATCCGTAGGTGTGTCCATGGTTCAATCATATGAGCTTAATACGTTAACGTGAACAAATTGCATCTATCAATGGTCCAAACCCAAAGAAAAAAAAAAAAACAGAGAGAGAGAAAGGGGGGTGTTTCTTGGAGGACGCGTTTCCGACAGCTGAACCTTTCTTTCTTTAGGGTTGCCGAGTGGGACCCCTGAGCCAAGCCTGGTGATTCATTTAGTTGGTGAGAAGGAAGGTGATGAAATGCCACGTATTGGAGTTTGTGATCGAATCAAAGCCGTACATTTTGAGTTCCTAATGATCAATAATGCCACGTATTCGAGTTTGTGGACCATCACACACTTGCATGCCATATCTTAGAAAAGGAAGCTCCTAAGCCGTATATGTGTACTGTTCATCCGTACACCTCCTCCGTCTAAAAAAGTTTTATAACGCTACTTCTGCCTAACATTTCACCGATTTGCTTCGACTGTGGAACAATTTTCTTTTTCTTTTGTTTTTTTTTGGTTTTTAATGTGGTTTTAATTATCTTGGGAATGAAAAATAGTTCTCAAATAATTGTAAGTAATTTGGTATGAAAGTGTTAAACCCCATGATACGAATGGAATTAACAACCATCGAGCAGTGTTTTGAAAAAAAAAAAAAAAAAAAAGGGAAAACTTTATGCCCCTTTGTCTCGTTAATGAAGAAAAATTCAAAGTCAACCCGAGTCTCACTACTTCTGTTGACGAGATCAACAGCATTAAATTACAATATCACCAAACTCGGCTAAGCATCCCACGACTCTCCCCCTTTTTTTTATTATCTTCAGTCTGTGTCTTTTCTTACACAAGCCAAAACAGAACTTGTTCTGTCGGTTCATGTTGTTCGGACCGTTTTTGGATACGGATTAAACGCGCATTCTGCTTCTTTCTCATATAAACCCGAACCGGAACCAGCCATGACTAGGCGGTGCTCGCATTGCAGCAACCACGGGCACAATTCCCGGACCTGCCCCAGCCGCGGGGTCAAGATCTTCGGGGTCCGGTTAACCGACGGGTCGATCCGGAAGAGCGCTAGCATGGGCAACCTCAGTCACTGTGCCGGGTCATCCAGCTTGACTGGGCCCCACGTGTCGTCTGTCGGATCACCCGGCGAGACCCCTGATCACGGTGCCACCGATGGCTACGCTTCCGAGGATTTCGTTCCTGGGTCGTCTTCCAGCCGCGAGAGAAAGAAAGGTTAGAGCGTTGCTTGGATTAATAAAGCTTTCTTTTGTCAATTCGGGATCTTGCATGACATTGTTTCTATGTTGTCCATGATCATTGCTTATGTTCGGTTTTCCGTAATGATTGGTCTGGAGCTTTACCTCATCTTTTCCCATTTTTAAATAGTTCAATGTGATATTGTGAATGACGTGGACAGTTGATTGTGTTCCTGTGTGGTTGAATTTGGACTTAGATTGATAGCTCTTGCTAGTTCTAACTTGGATCCTTTGATACAAGGTGATATAAAGAAGAGGTCATTATTGTTGCTAGTTGGAAATTGATTTGGATGATATCAATTCACTAGTTGATTTGTGTCTAGATGAATGTGCCTTTTTTTGGTTGGTACTGACCTTGTTTTATTTTGAAGTGGAACTAGGTCATTAAAGTTCACTGCTGAACTTTGAATTGATTGTTGATTAGTCAAGGCATATCTTTCAGCAGCAAGTGCTTTGGCAGACAGCTCCTTCTAAGTTGTTGCTTCAGAGTGCCAACTTTTTAGAGTTTATGCTTGTAGTTTTTACGGCTTATCATCTTTTGTTGTCTTGTTGCTTTCATGGCATGTGCGTTCCTTGCTCTTGATTGACGTGTGATGCATTGTGCAGGTGTTCCATGGACTGAAGAAGAACATAGGATGTTTCTACTTGGCTTGCAGAAGCTTGGTAAAGGTGACTGGCGTGGAATTGCACGCAATTATGTTATATCAAGAACACCTACTCAGGTGGCTAGTCATGCTCAGAAATACTTTATCCGGCAAAGCAATGTGTCCAGAAGGAAAAGACGTTCTAGCCTTTTTGATATAGTAGCTAATGAAGTAAGCACAGTATCTTTAGTATTCCTCTCATATTTGATTGATCTTACTACATTCATGTTCATCTTATCTCACTCACAGTTCACACAAACACACCTCCTTGTGGTTCAAATTTGTTCGCTGGTATGAAAGATAGGCATGGATCACATACTTTAGGCATGCCCTTTTGGTTGTTTGGTAGGGTCATATTTTGTTTATGGTGCTTCTTGTGCCATAACTAAATAGAGTAAATGTAACAACAAGCCTAACTTCATGGTTCTTGCGGTTGTGAAGATTCCCCTTTTCCTTCTCGTGTATTATTTAAACTTTTTAATCAACTTGTGAATGCCAAAAAACCAAAAAAAAAAAAAAGCCAGATTTGTCAAATATCTGGGAAAAAAGAGTGGATGGACATTTTTCTCTCTGGTTGACTTCTGCTACCATGACCTATTCACTTTACAACTTTTTCTTGCTTCATTTTCTCATTTCGGTCCTATTTTTATGTAATACATGTTTTTACCATCAATTGTGAATTTGCAGTCAGCTGATACTCCAATGGTGTCAGAGGATTTCTTATCTGTCGACCCTTCCCAAGCAGAAGCCCCAAGTGATAATCCATTGCCTCCTGCTCCTCCTCCTCCTCTTTTGGATGAAGAATATGAATCAATGGATTCTAATAACTCTAATGAGGGAGAACCTGTCCCTGTGAAGCCTGATAGCAACCAGCCATACCCTGCCTATTTCTCACCGTTCATACCGTATTCATTTCCATTTTGGCCGGGATATAATACTGAGACAATCAAAAAGGAGACACATGAGGTTCTTAAGCCAACAGCAGTACATTCAAAAAGCCCAATCAATGTTGAAGAGTTGGTTGGTATGTCAAAACTGAGCTTAGGAGAACCTATTGGGCAGTCTGGGCCTTCTTCCCTTTCACTTAAGTTGCATGAAGGGTCATCTAGACAGTCCGCTTTCCATGCCAACCCTGCCTCTAACTCCTCAAGCATGAACTCAAGCAGCAGCCCTATCCATGCAGTCTAAAGGCTGCCTTTGCAATCTTTGAGGATTGTGAGATTGTAGCTAACTCAGCACCACCGATGATCTTTGCAGGTTAAGGTTCATATAGGTGTAGAAACATGCATTATGGTTTGGCTTCAATTAAATATTCATTCGATGGAATCATTATAGAATAAGTTTGGTTTAACCTTTATTTTCTTTAGCTCCTAGCTTCTTGTAGGGTAGCAACTTGTCAGAATTTGTTTGAATCTGACATGTAGCTTTTTGTGCACGAGTTTCAAAAACAGCTTCTCTCTAAAATTATTGTTAAGATTGCATCCATCTGAGCCTTTTCTACATTTCATGGTATGAATCTTGTTCATTGGGACGTTCCTTTTTGACATGTATCTTAAAATTCTCGTTAGTCATTACTTTGCTGCTTCTTGCTCGATTTTTTAGTGCCATGATGATGGTGCGAAATTCCTCGACAGTGAACTATAAGTGGACAGTGTTCTCACCTACTGTTAGAAGAGTCATGAAGTCTTCCAAATGATCAGGTCCATGTAACGGATTAGAGTAACACCAAGGGTACCCTTGCTTCCTGAACAGTCAAGTTCTGGTGACAGAAACCAAATCCGCCTGTCACCATATGTGGCACTTTCTTCACCATTCTCAACTTTGGTAAACAAAATAACAAAATGATTGTGTGCGAAAACGTTCACTTAGGCCAGCATTAGGACCATAGAAACAGGCCACTTGTTTTACTTATTCACCCAAGATTTCTAGTACAGTAATTAAGGCATGAAAAAGGGGTCCATCATCCCCGAATGTAACGTCCAGCCCGCCTGTCAAATTTGAGGGCTGGAGCTTATGTCTTTTCACTCCTTTTTCTTTCTTGATTGCTTTTCTCTCTGTTTTTTTTTTTTTTTAAGCAATTTGTTCGTGCAGCCTGTGTATCAGAGGAAGTGATACTCGTTAAACACGTTGGGGAGCACAATTTTGAATGGTCCCCATTTTGGAGCAAAGATTGTGAACGTGGTGGTCCTGATCTCTCTTTTAAAGGAAAGGTTAATTTCAGGATAATAATCATGGCAATTAGCACTACAAACCCACGCCAAGGTTAATCAAAAAAATGTAATCAGACCCTTCAAGGCTAAAAAGGGAGGTCAACGGAAAAGTTGACGATTGATTTCTTACTTTTCTAAAATTAATCACAAATGATTCATTGTGTAATAGCAGCCACCCACCTTTAATCAAAAACCCTCTAATCTTGCCCACGAGTACAGTGGTTTATTGAATTATTCTATTGGGGTATTTTCTAAGAATCCAATATAAAAATTCAATGTCAAAGGAAACCTTTATCCCTAATTTGACCGGGCAGCCTCCGCTGCCTTTTCCTTCCATAATTTTTGTATTCTAGGCCATAAGTGAAAAGAAAAAAAAAAAAAAGAAGGAAAACTATAAGTTTCAATTCCTTTATTTTGTTATATATATATACATATAAAAAAAAAAATTATTTGGTGCAAGTCGATGTCATTATGAATTCACGTGTTTGTATCTTAATTGAACATCTCTCAAAAGAAAAGCAACAAACTCAAACATTGCAAGATAAAGAAGAAAATAGGATTACTACAACAACAAAGGATCTTCTGAGTTTTTTTTTTTTGGATTGATTGATTGATTGAATTGAGAAAATGGAAGGAGTGGATCACCTGGCGCATGAGAGGAACAAGGCCGAGTTTGACGTGGAGGAGATGAAGATCGTATGGGCCGGTTCCCGCCACGCCTTCGAGGTCAACGATCGCATGGCTCATCTCGTCGCTAGCGATCCGGTAAATCTTCTTTCTTGCCATTCTTTCTCTTTGTTTCTCGAGAAAATCAGTGGAGAGGCAAAGTAGTCCGAAATTCAAGTTTCTCTGTTTTTTTCTTGTTCTTGTTTTCCAATTTCTTGTATGTTTCCCACAACACGAGTTCTCCTTCATTTGGTTAGATTTACACAACCTTACCTTCTTTTAACGAATAGACTGTTTCTGGACTCGAGTTACAGTGGAGTAACTTATGGTTACACTTAAGATTTTTTATTTTTTATTTTGGTTGGTTTTTGTGTCTGTTGATTGTGTTTTATGGCTGCTGATGCGTGTTGTTATACCGTCTGTTTGTCATTATGAATGTCTTTTATGTAGGCATTTAGAAAGGACTATAGAGCTATGGTAAGCAGGAAGGAATTGTTTAAAAATACTCTTAGAAAAGCAGCTTATGCTTGGAAGCGTGTCATTGAGCTTCGTTTGACGGGTAATTCTTTGATTTGGATTCTCAAATACACTCCTTTTGTGGATAAAGACAAGTGCTAAAATTCATCTAATTCGTAGTTTTTCTGTTTCAGAGGAAGAAGCAGGTAGATTAAGGTTTTATGTGGATGAGCCTTCGTTTACTGATCTTCACTGGGTAAATCACCATCTCTTGTTTCCTATTGTTGATTCTTGCATTACTAGTTGTAGATGGTATTAGAAGCTAAGACTAGACATTATAAAATGTCTCGGCATGCTTCTATGTGGCATATTTACCTATCTTTTTCTCTGTATTTCTCTTTTGATGGGTTCCAAAGGGAATGTTTGTACCAGCCATTAAGGGACAAGGGACTGATGAGCAGCAACGGAAGTGGTTGCCTTTGGCCTATAAGATGCAGATAATTGGCTGCTATGCCCAAACTGAGCTTGGCCATGGTTCCAATGTTCAAGGGCTTGAAACCACTGCAACATTTGATCCTGAGATGGATGAGTTTGTTATTCATAGTCCAACGCTAACTTCATCCAAAGTGAGTTATCAATTCATTGATTGTTAGGATACCAATCTTTTGTATCACATGAGGGTGCTTTTTGTGCTATCATGCTAACCAGTTTTCTCATTACTCTTCATTGTGCGTTACTTTTATAGTGGTGGCCAGGTGGATTGGGTAAAGTTTCCACACATGCTGTCATTTATGCCCGTCTTATAACTGATGGTAAAGAGCATGGAGTGCATGGTAAGTATTAAAGTGGCTTTTTTGAATTCTGTTATATTTGAATTAATCTATTGAGTCTTAGTTTTGCCAAAATTCAATTTCAGGCTTTATTGTCCAGCTTCGGAGCTTGGATGATCACATGCCTCTTCCAGGCATAACCATAGGTGATATTGGAACAAAGTTTGGGAATGGTGCATATAACAGCATGGACAATGGTGTTTTAAGATTTGACCATGTTCGGATCCCAAGGGACCAAATGCTGCAGCGGTAGGTTCTCTGTCACACTTTTTATTCTTATTTTTTATTATTTTTTTAAATATTGGTTAGGTGTAGTCACAGTTGGTCATCTCCAATTCAGCCCACATTGGTTAACAAGTATGCTATTCATAGTGTAATGCAGAAATGACTATTAAGTAGTTGATGAATGTTGTTCAAATGCTTCTTCATCAGCATCATTTTTTCTTATTTCAAATGTCACAGGGTTTTACAGGTTACAAAGGAAGGGAAATGTGTGCAATCTGATGTTCCATGGCAATTGGTTTATGGCACCATGGTGTATGTTCGGCAAGCAATTGTAGCTGATGCTTCCTGTGCTTTGTCAAGGGCGGTTTGTATTGCTACAAGGTATAGTGCGGTCCGCAGACAATTTGGTTCGCAGGATGGTGGTATAGAGACCCAGGTACACTTCACAATTCCATTCTCTGGCAGTGAAATCCTTTCTCTCATAGCTAACTCAGTTCTGATGAATTCATTTTCAGTCCCTGTGCATGACATGGTTCAGCTTTATTGCTGAAATTTCGGGTATTAAATTGCTTTTATGAAATCCTTATTGACTGCATGCTTTGGCATAAGGAAATTATTCAATGTTATTGAACAGTGAACAGTGTGCTATGGAGACAATTTATTTGAATAGGCTTTTGTGGATTCCATTTTTTGTGATGACATGTGAAATTATTGTTTCACTGTTTATGTTTAAATGAGTGTATTTAGGCACCCTATATGTGATTTTGAACATCTTGAGAACTATGTTGTGATGTTACTCTTGCTACTGGACAGTCAATTGCACATTAGCATGTCAATGGTCCAAAGGAAATGTTTCTAATGGTCTGAGAATCTACTATGTTTTAGGTGATTGATTACAAAACTCAGCAGAGTAGACTCTTCCCCCTGCTGGCTTCTGCATATGCTTTCAGATTTGTTGGTGAATGGTTGAAATGGCTTTATACAGACGTGTCCCAGAGATTGCAAGCCAATGATTTCTTGACGTTGCCAGAGGCTCATGCATGTACTGCGGGTTTGAAGTCTTTGACAACTTCTGTCACTGCTGTATGTTTCTGTTACTAATCTGTTTGCTTTATTTTCCTTCAGATTTGGCAGAACCTACCCTCACCTTCTTTCTGTTTCAATATCTCTCCATGATTATTAGCATGGGGAGGTATTTTGCAAGCCAAAATGCTATAAAGATTTCGAGCATTGTGCTGAACCTGGCATATTCTTTAGTGATCTATTTAGCTGGCTGACTTTTGACTCTTTAGATGATTGTAATCTATTGTGATGTAACTAAGGCATTTATTTCAATTTTTTATTTATTCTATGTTTTTTATCGTGGGATACCACTTTGCCTGCAGGATGCCATTGAAGAATGTAGAAAACTCTGTGGTGGCCATGGTTACCTCTGTTCCAGTGGGCTTCCGGAGTTGTTTGCTGTTTATGTCCCAGCCTGTACATACGAGGGAGACAATGTTGTGCTTCTTTTACAGGTATGTGAGACATCAAGTATTATGGTGATCAATCAAACTCAATTGGTTGCAATGATTTTCCTTTTCAGCAGATCTAGATGTTCCTATCCAATCCATTCATGCAGCCTTGGTTTGGTCATGCAATGATGTCTAACAGTTTGTTCTAAATGAGATTTTATGTCTGGAGATGGTGAGCTATGAATGTCATGTACTGTTTTGCTAGTTAAGCACTTTGGATTACTGAAACATGGCACTTATTGGGCATCTCATGGAAATTAAACATTCTTGTGGAGGGAAAACTTGTCTGCACTTGGCTCAGCTGGTGGTTTATTAATAGTATTGAAGTCGTAGGATTGGAAGGTCTATTGAAAGCTCTTATTCCATTAATTTGTACCATAACTTGGTAAAATTAGTCCTGGGTTATGCTTTAACTATAGAAAACCAGGACATCCATTTTTGCAGCCATATTGTTTACATGTTATTGACTATTTGGAATTTTGGTTTCTAAAACTACAACTGATTTTCTTCTGTAAAATTTTCTTTAGGTTGCAAGGTTTCTTGTCAAGACCGTTTATCAGCTGCCTTTAGGAAAGAAGCCTGTGGGAACAACAGCTTATTTGGGAAGAGTAGAGAATCTTCTGCGGTGTCACTGTAATGTTAAAAAGGGTAACAGTTCTCTCTCTCTTTCTCTCTCTCGTGTGCTGCTTTGAATTTGTGTAATGTGATTCTGAGTAATGATATGCTGGATGTTACTAGATAGATCAAATCAAGCTTCATGACTTATGCTTATGAATGCTTCAACATAAGTGTTTATATGGTCCATCTTGGGACCTGAAATTTGACCTCCATGATATGGGCTATGAATGTCTCTTCATGAGGCAGTTCATGCGAATGCACTTGAGTCAATGATATTTGTCCTGTTTGATGCAGCTGAGGATTGGCTGAATCCTAATGTAATACTGGAGGCATTTGAAGCCAGGGCTGCCAGGATGTCTGTTGCTTGTGCTCAGAACCTTAGCAAGTTTACAGATCCTGAAGAGGGTATGTCCTATCTTCATACACATTTTGCAGACTTCTGTTTTCTTCCCTCTTATGTTCTCAAAATTTCTGAAGATATTGAGAAGCAGTTAAAACGGCAGAGCAATCAAAATTATTCTCAAGTCAATTTGATGGGAAATTAGATGTTATAATCCTTTCTTTGCACTTAAACTGAGACATTTATCCATCGGTTTGGCCAAGCTGGCTTGCTTATTATATGAAACTAAACTAACTTCATTTTGTGGTCTACACCCTTCCCCGCCCATCAGAGGCCACAATTTTACTTCTTTTCTTCTTTTGTAGCCAAAGCCTCTTGTAGCATACTTGCTGATAAATTTAGTCAACTAATTTGGGGATCTTATTTATTTTGCTTCAGGTTTTTCGGAACTCTCAGCCGATCTAGTGGAAGCTGCAGTTGCTCATTGCCAACTGATTGTAGTTTCCAAGTATAACTTTTCCCTTTTCCATGTAGTCCAAGTTTGGACCCTGGACCTGATTGAGTATGTTTATATTTATGACAACAATTTTTAATCCAGGTTCATAGAGAAATTGCAACAAGATATACCAGGGAAAGGGTTGAAGCAACAGTTGCTAATACTCTGCAACATCTACGCTTTGCATCTTCTACACAAACATCAGGGTGACTTCCTTGCCAATGGCTGCATTACAGCCAAGCAAGCTTCACTTGCTAATGATCAGCTAAGATCCTTGTATTCCCAGGTTAGTTTCCGGCTATCTATGTTCTTGCTTCCTTGATCTCTAAAATATTTATATATTTTTTGTAGTTCATGGATTAGGTGCGTCCCAATGCTATTGCACTTGTAGATGCCTTTAATTACACTGATCACTTTCTTGGATCGATTCTGGGTTGCTACAACGGAAACGTGTATACAAAACTGTATGAAGAAGCATGGAAGGATCCTCTGAATGATTCGGTTGTGCCGGATGGCTACCACGACTACATACGCCCTCTCCTAAAGCAGCAGCTGCGTAATTCCAGACTGTGAGGAGTAATAGGACTCAGCTACCAGTCAAATCTTTTATAATATGAATGTTGTTTAATAAAGTTATCTAGATGATGACCCCCATAAGATGAAATCCCCAAGGTTTGATTGTTGTGGATGCTGTTGTATTACTCCAATTGCAAATTGTGGTTAAAATTTTTTTGCCTTTGCCAAATCAAGTTGTCGTGTCCTTTATGCTATTAAGAATACACTAAAAATAAATGAAATAGAGAGCAGAACCCTTCTTAGCCATCGAGATTTGAAAGCTTGAGAACAAGAGGGTAGTGTACTAGAACTTCTAACACAGGGGACAGATCGAACAGGTCCTACTGTTATTTTACATATAAACGAAAACCCATTGCTTTTACCATTAAATAATCTTTGATTCAATATGCAATGTTACTGCACGAGATGTTCTGTGATATACACAATAAGCCAAGTATTTTAACTTTAATTGATATATTTATTTATAGAACATCGTATATTCACATTATTCTTCATTGTGCATAGGTATATCTGTTTCCTTTATTTATTTTTTTTTCATTTTTTTATTTGAAATATTCTGATTATAATTTATTTTTTTAAAAAAATATATTTATCAATTTTAAAAAATATTATATGTATATTAAATAATCGCACCCAAAACTTAAGATAAATAATAAACTATAACCAAACGCCCTTTTGGAACCGTGTGCTTCTTCTTAAGTTGACCGGAGACCTGTTGCGTGGCTGCACTCCAAAACCGCTTAAAGGATGGCCGCCTCCTCCGCCGTGTCTGTATCTGGGAGTCTCGCCTTCGCCGCTACCTCCAACAGCAAAGGCTTTCTCTCCAACCTCTCGCCTTGCTCATTCAAAATCCCTTCCGTTTCTCCACTCCACAACATCAAGCCCCTTAGCTTTACTTCGCGCGCCGCCGCCGCCTCCTACACTGTACGCGCCACCGAGACAGCGTCCTCGGCACCCACTGCCAATGAAACTACCTTCCATGGCTTATGCTACGTCGTCGGCGACAACATCGACACCGACCAGATTATCCCCGCGGAGTACTTGACACTCGTTCCTTCAAACCCCGCCGAGTACGAGAAGCTCGGATCCTACGCCCTAATTGGCCTCCCGGCCTCATATGAGACCAGATTCATCCAGCCAAACGAGACCAAAACGAAATACTCAATCGTGATCGCCGGCGACAATTTCGGATGCGGCTCTTCGCGGGAGCATGCGCCGGTTGCCTTAGGTGCGGCGGGAGTTTCGGCTGTGGTGGCGGAGTCATACGCCCGCATTTTCTTCAGGAACTCCGTGGCCACCGGAGAGATATATCCGTTGGAATCGGAGATTAGAGTTTGCGAGGAGTGCAGAACTGGCGATGTGGTGACAATTGAGCTAGCGGAGGGTCGTCTGATAAACCACACGACTGTAAAGGAGTACAAGTTGAAGCCGATTGGCGACGCCGGGCCGGTGATCGACGCCGGAGGTATTTTCGCTTACGCAAGAAAGACTGGAATGATATCCTCACAATCCCCGCCTAAAAATTGAGGTATTAATCTTATCTATTTTATTAAATATGAAGTGAATTTATTTATTTATTGAAAGTTACTCACTAGAGCAATATGATGTGCTAATTGATTATATGAAATTGTTCACAAATCGTATTGCTTAGATCTCTGCTACCTATTCTATGAACTCTTTGTTCGTGTATGGAAATGTCCAGTTGCATGAAGTGTTGAAATGTCAGTACCCAGTAAGCCAATTCGATCAAGTTGCTGTGTGTTGTCATTAACATGATGTGAAGGTATAAATGATATTATTTCCAGATTAGGGAAGCAAATCATGTAGTTCGGGACTAGACTATAGATATAGATGCTTGTGCATGACAATGTTATGAAATTTTGGTTTGGGCAACTTGTGGGATATATGGTTACTTGTGATGTTGCAAGAACAGCAAACTCCTGTCTTGGCTGCTCTGTTGTCTGTGAAATTGACAACGTTGAACACTAGCCTCTATAAGAACGGTCATTTAGTTAAAGTGTTGTCTGCGTCCATGGCATAAGCCATATATTGCCCCAAGTCAATAAAAAGTGTTAACAGAATTTCCATCATCTTATTCATTGTGCTACTCTGTTTTATGCCCAATTTTGTCATTTCATTTGAGAACTAAGTTATGTTCGGCATACTCCATGATAAGAGAGCCTTATTACCTGTTGAGTTTCTTTGACATCTATTTATTGTGAGTTTAAATTTTTGTATATTAGCTTTCCTGCTCTTGTGGTGTCATGAATGTTGATTTCTTTTTCATCGGTAAGAGTTGTTTGTTCATTTTTCTACTTTTCTGCTTGCAGGTTGTTGTACTATGAGTAATGAATAATTGTTGGTGTTTTGGAATAGTGGTAGCTGAGGCAGGTGACTTTGCTTTCAGATGCTTGCACCAATTTGCATTTCTTGCGTTGTATGCGTAATCTAATGTGAAACTGCTTATGATGTCGAATTTTCCCTTTCAAAACATTTGAAAGATGGCTTTTAAGTAAATGGTATTACACCTTACAAATGTTGTTTTAATGTTTTAGTTTCAACTTGCTTCTAAATTTTGTGAGCTGTGGTCCAGCATTGAGTCTTCAATTTTCAAACGAAACAGTGCAGTTATAGATGGTAGGAGCATAGCAATTAAGTGTGCTTCAATTGGGGTACCAGCTGTTGCATTTGTGCTCAATTCTACGCAGATTGTCACTAGTTCCTTTCCTATGATTTTTGCTTCTCTTAATTCCCTGCTGTCTCTCATGCCTAGGTGTTTGAGATATTCAGTGCCCTGATGAAGATGTTAGTATCTTGCACATGCCATACAAATTAATGTTACCTATGTTTAGATAACGAAATTGGGAATTTGGACTTTTCAAGTGAGACTGGTCATATAAAAGATGCAATATAAAAAGCCAGACTGATTAATTCTTTGATGCTTCAGTCAATCTGACAATTAGTAAGGAATTGGAAGAACTTGTGGTCAAGGTTATGGGATTACAAAACTATACTGCTTATACTAAGAGGGGGGGGGGGAGAGAATTAAAATTGAGGAAGGGCAAAAAGCTTCTTATGCCATCACAATGATTAAGCCATCCTTTACAAGTCTCGATCCCATACGAATGCAATAGAGCAAGAGGTAGTTTAGACTTTGGAACTTGGGTAAGAATAGTGTTGCATCATTAGATCAAAATAATGTAAATAACTAAGAATATATGCGGTTGGAGTGAATATCTACACACGATATTATTGTTTTTGTTATGATAATAGAAAATATTGAAATATTAAAATCTTAACTTTTTATTGTAAATAACAAATAGCCTTGTGATATTATAATTTTAATATCGATTTGTAATATAATTGATAAAATTAATAAATTCTATTTATAGATAATAATATAATATACATATTATCTATACCTAATTATCAATTATGCAATTTTATCAATATTAAATATAACAAGAATCATGTAATCATTAAGTATTATAATCTAAATATTAATAATAAAATTATATAATCTAAGTATTACTATTTGTATTTTTAATTCAAATAGTTTAAAATTTTTGTATCTAATATTATAATATCATCGTGTTAAGATTATCATATCTATAAGATTATAGTTATTATTAAATATACTTTTTTATTAAATACTACAATTAAAATAGAAAGACGAATTGAGTTAATTTGAAAATATTTAGAATTAATCTATAAATATTCTAGCTAAAAAAAGTAACCAAATCTAAATTGTACAACAAATTTAATTCATAATAAAATATAATAACAAATAAATATGCATGTAACTAATCTTAATTAAAATTTTAATTTTAATTTTAATTATTCTTGTTGTATAATATAAATATAATATTTATTTATTTTATATAATAATATATTTTTTTGTATGTCTTTGGTTTTAAACATAAAAATATGTAAAATTGTCATAAATATAAATAATCTTGATGGAAATATACTAATACAAGACTAACAATTATTATAATCTAAAATTAATATATTTGGGTGATATAATATGAGAACACCAGAATTTTATGATTCGACTACACAAAATATAAGATTTGCGTGTCAGTAACTCTAAAGGCTAATAATAAATTTTGAAAATATTGAAACAAAAATGAAAGAAAATATAGCAGAACAAATGTTTTTATTTTATTTTATTAATATAAATCTATTACTACCACCACCAGTAGTCCAGAAAAGCACAAACACAATATTTTAGGGGGGCATAGGAAATAACGCTTTCTCAAAATTTTACGTTCTGAGGAGCTCCCTCCTTTGGGCAGTCAATGGGAAAAAATCTAT
Organism: Kandelia obovata; assembly: GCA_021464305.1. NCBI lineage: Eukaryota > Viridiplantae > Streptophyta > Magnoliopsida > Malpighiales > Rhizophoraceae > Kandelia > Kandelia obovata. Next base: position 4,116,606 of record CM038484.1, on the reverse strand, counting down.
CGGTGCTTGCGATCCCTATCCCTTGATACCTTTGAATGCTTTATATCCCCTTCCCAATCTTCCGGCGGCGGAGGCGATGGCTCGTACCTCGATGGCTTTCTCTTGAAATGCCTGTCATCATCACTTGATTCATAGTCCAACGCAGCACTCCCAGAACTCTTTTTGCCACCACCTACAGTCCCGGATGGCACCGTGGCCTTTGCAGTCGAGGTCTGGTGAACTTCGTAATAGCCATTTGCCAAGGAAGAGGGTTTGTGATGATTGACGGACGAAGCGGTACCGCCGCCACCCACTGCTGCTTCGGTCGAGGAAGAGACCTTGCGCTTCTTTGTGGTGGGTTCTTCTTCTGCAGGGAAGCTTATGCGAGAGAAAACGCTTGCCTTGTGCTTGCGGTCCGCGGCTGCAGCAGCTGCCGCCGACATTGAAGTGGGCTTTATGGTCATCTCGGATGTAGGTTTTGTAGAGGATTCTGAGCGGCTGTTGTGGTGATGGTGGTGGTGGTGGTGTCGATGGTGGTGATCCCGCTTACTGCGATCGCGGTCCTGATCATCCTCGTGGAAATCATAGTCGCGGTCATGATCGTGGTGCTCAGATTTTCTTTTGGAAGGTGGGCGAGGAGGTGGTTCCAGATCACGGGCAGGGTGCTCAGGGGGGGACCTCTCAGACCGGTGGCGATGGTGATGGCGGTCGCCACTTGAAGGCGGTGGTACTGCAGGCTTCTGCGACAAGTGAACGAAAAATGACTGTTAGAACTTGAAAGCTGGTCATTCTTCAATTAGATTTGACTTGACTTCCAACCAAAATAATCACGTTGTCTTCACTCTCTCTCTCTCTCTCTCTCTTATAAAAAGAATAAACTATTTATATTTACTAAAAAGGTCCCAAACAGTGCACAAACTAAAAAATGACCCTCAAAACTCTTTATATTTCTCTATTCCATGCTGCCCTCCCCCCCTCTCTCTCTCTCTCTCTCTCTCTCTCTCTCTCTCTCTCTCTCTCTCTCTCTCTCTCTCTCTCTCTCTCTCTCTCTGTTATTTTTTGGTTAGGTTATGCTATTTTTCTCTTTCTCGCTCAAATTTAATTAGTCATTTCATTTTTTCCAGGAAAAGAAGAAAAAATGCAAGTCAGCTGCTTAAAAGTCCAAACAAACTTTCCCCCTCATTCCTGTTTGTCTTCTTACTCTTGTATATGAAAATTAATTTCTTTTTTTCTTTTTCTTTTTATTTTTTCCCATTAGCAATCACCTATAGTGCAAGCAACAGAACCGGGCCCTACTCTCGCTCCAGGTTTAGCTATTTATTAAGAAAGACAGAAAATAAGAGCTCCCTACAATTTTCCTTTCGGGCCTAGGAATCATTATCATTATCATATTCTATGGGACCCAATAGTCCAAGCCCAGAGCATAGCAAGAACCGGCCGGAGATCATTATGAAAAAATAATCGAGTTGGCAACCTCAGCCTACAAACCTCCAATACCATGAACATTTACAACATATTTTGTGCCATTTTCTGAAAAAGAGAGCCCAGAACCCATCATACTACCGAGCAACTTAACCAGTACTAACCGGGGCAGTGATTCACATTTTCATTTCCTCATTGGTGGAGATGACTTTATATTATTCTGTGCCATCGGCTGTAGTGCACGAGTTCTCAGCACTAAACCAACTGATGGTGGCAAAGGCTACCAATTCCCACTCAAGTCTTACATAAAAAAAAGGGTGGAAAACCCAATTCAGTTTGTTTCTAATACCCACCGTGAACAACTCCAAGTTTACCTTTCTTAAGAAAATCTGACATGGTGATTTTATTTTATCTTTATTTTTTTTTAAGGGAAAATTATTTTTTTAAAATCCAACAGTCTGGTGACAGACTCTGGATTCTGACCAAAACCATACAAACAAAACCGATTCTATTTCTCATCTTTCTGGCAGCAAGAAGATGAAAGGTGTTATATTGCCAAACTGTTGCCTGACACCTCAAAAAGTCATCTGATGCACCACGCATGGAAATATGAGAGAAAGGGAAATTCAAATCATAAAAGAGACATACAGATTTCACTGAAGAGACATCTCCACTGCTGCTCACCTCCCTAGCAAAATCCCGATCCCTGGAGAACTCCCTGCTGCTCAGAAGAAACTGTGTTATTCATCAGTACAACTGAAGCTTCAAGGACATCAGTTATAAGTTAGACATCCACCAATAACTGCAAAAAATGCATGCAGCAAGAAACACACACGTACCAATTCTATCAAGAATACTCAATACAATGAACTGGACTAAATACAAATAAAAATGAACAAACAATCCAGCAGCCAAATCGACTGAGTCAAAGAAACAGATGGAGACAGAATGGAAGCTGAAAAATAAACTATAAAACCAGCTGACTGAAATATACATCACATCAAATGCTTTCGTCCCAACTGATAAGGAATTTGATAGGTAAAAGGTCGAAAGGGCAGATAAGCAAATATACATGCTTAGATATCTGCTGTATCAATTGCTCCAGTCATATTCTAGCACTATTCAATCACTTCTGCACCATTACCCAAAGGACAGACCAAGGAATATGGTCTTCGCACCACAAATCAGTAATTTGAGCCAAATTAGCATCAAATCATACAAATCAAGAAGCTAATTGAGGCTCATAACTTGATTTTACACATAGATATTGTGCCAGGGATAAAGTGTGAACATTTCTCTTCTAAAATGCCAAGACATCAGAAAAGCAGATACACAAATCACCTTTCAGCCCTTATCTCATGTTCACGACGCCTCCTCATATTAGCTTTCCAAGCCTCAAATTCCTCTCTGCTCATTGCAGGAGGTCCAGCATTCATGCCCATTCCAAATTCAGCAAGATCCCTGCAAAGGTAAAAGTTGTCTAATTAGCTTTGCAAGTCCGGGGAGTCAAAAATCAGAATTTGCCACAGAAAATAAATTATACCTCTGAGGTGGGACAACAGGCATCATGAAACCTTGTGCACCAAAAGGGTCTGGAGGCATGATTCCACCAAATGGCATATCCAGGGGCCCCAGTCCAAAACCTGTAAAGGGCGTAGGACCAGCAAAAGGAGCCATAAATCCATCAATCCCAGGTTGCATGCCAGTCCAGTAAGGGTTGTAGGCAGAGGGGCCCATGGGCATCATATAGTTCTCAGCAGCAAGATCTTGTGGGGCTCTCCATATATCTGTCAAACATTGCAACAGTTAGTATATCTTAACACCATCAAAAAGCAACCATGCAAACACAAAATGAACAAAATTGGTTATTATAATCAATTCCGTATAATTACAGTAACAAGACCATTGCAAATTGACAACAATGAGTACCATTCGGAGGCATGCGGAGTTTCTTCTTTTTCTTTTTCTTCCCTGTGATGCAAATATCAAATTAGTAAAGAAAAATTCCATACATTCATATCATAAGATAGTCTATCATGGCAAAAGATGATAACGACAATGATGATCATAATAATAATAATAATAACAGCAACAACAGCAATAACGATAATAAAACAGCAACGAATTTAAGAAATATAGAACATTGCCTGCATCAACAGCAGCCAGCTTCTGCTGCACTTCTTCCTCAGCCAATGGAGCACTCCCTTGTGATGCAGGCTCCCTCATGCTTACCGATTCATGTGTAGCTTCAGACATATCAGCCACTTTAGTATTCATAACTTTCTCAGGAACCTGCTGTGCAGTAACAACAGGCTTCTCTACATCTGCTGTTTCCTTTGTATTTGCATTTGGACTTTCTTCATTAGGAGGGAATGGCTTCGGTTCTCCCTTGGATGCAGCAGACTGTGTAGGTGATGGAATCTTAGGCTGTGGCAAGCGAGCAGATTCCATATCTGAAAACAAAAGCAGGAATAAAATTACTTGTGGATCAAATCATCCATGTTTAAATGAAAATTTCATGTAATTTTAAAAAGCAAACCTTGAACTTGAAATGTGCTGCCTGCATTGTCAGCACTACTGTTACCAGACTCTAGAATACGATTAATTGCATCCCTAAGAGTCCTGTTAGGAAGAAGATCATCGGCAAGAATATCAGTAGCCCCACATACACATTTGGACTTCGAGATGATGTGATCCCTTATACCTATATTAAAAAAAGGTAAAGAGGTCAATTGCCTACCTACATGACCAGATCTGTTAAGATGCATTACAGATGCAAGTTCACAATTTTAAAAATATGGCAAACCAAGGAGGCAAAAAATCATGTTTATGCCCAAATTTCAAGATGTAATTGTATTTCATGGAAGCAGCTGATAAAATTTCAAGGACAAGACAAAACTATACTGTGGCAAGGCAGTCCAAGTTGCCTTAAATATAACAAGATAAAACAAAAAACTGAGATCAAGATAATTGATATTGTAGCCAAAAAATTCAAATAGCAAACGGCAATACCAGTTTTGCACTAAACATAACAAAGAAACGAAAAGCAAACATCAAACTCACACTTGTCACAGAAACTCTTGAAACAGCATTTGCTAGTTAATACAGCATCTTTCATAATTTCTCTGCACAAAGGGCAGCGAAGTTCTGGTGGAAGATCCCCAACAGGTCGCGTTGAAGGTAAACCTTCAATTTCTTTCTCAAAAGCAGCCCTATTTAGAAGTTTATGATTAATCTTCAAGCCCACAACACAAATATAATATCACAGGGATGAAAGATGCTCAAGACATAGAAAAGCTTACTCATTTGGCTTCAAGACAGCAACAGCACCACTAGGCAATGCATACGAGCCATCTGGGGTGGCCATCAACATTGACTTTGGAATACCAGTAGGAGGCTTTACCCTCTTAATATCATAGTTTGGATCACCATTTGTAGGACAATGCTGGATAAAATGCCCTGCATAAAGGAAGTACATACAGTGAGCACTGTTGGAAACAGCCTATGTTAAGCATTTGTCCTTTAATTTTAAAGGGAAAGATGTCATAAACCATAAACATACCTGGCACCTTGCATCTATGACATACATAGCCCTGAGGAGGTGTCTTCCGCTCCAGCCCTAACCGACCTCAACAAGAAAATCAATTTATCATTCAGCTTACCACCAAAATAATGGAAGGGTACTCAGGGAAATAATGTTATGGCTGATGCAAATATATGCTCACAGTGAATACTAAAATCACCACAAACTAATTTGTAGATGCATGCATACATGAGGAGAGAGGGTATTCAACTTTACATAAATGCACCAGTTGTCAACTGAAAGAATGATAGCTAACTTTGATTAGGACATGGCTGATCCTGTCACTTTCCATCACAGATCAGAATAATAACAAGAGAAAAGAATAAGAGAATCACCAAAACCACGTCCACCCATTCTACCCGCCATCCCCCTTCCAAAACCTCTGCCAGAGCCAAAGCCATCAACACCTTGGCTGCAAATCCCAATGCAATTTAATGTGTAAAATTAAGACAAAGATAACAATAAAGACTAAAAAATTCAATAATATATGATAGGGCAGAATGGCATCGCACCGCTGCCAGTCCAAGGCTGGGGTATCTATTAAAGCCTTAATCTTGCTGTCCTCATCAGCTTTATTTGTTGTAGGGGGAGCATCCGGAAGTGGATTGCTAGACTGAACTGGAAGTGTCTCAGGAATGGCATATAGGTCATTCCCAAACTCATCCCATTCATTGTCTTCAGTCTACAAAGTTGAATTATACACAATAAAGGATCAAATAGACTTACTTAGGGTAATTTGATGGAGATTTGGTCCAATAAAGAAAAAAGAAATCAACGTGGAAGCTTACATATTTCATGGCGGATGAATCAGGACCAGTAAAGTTACTCTTCTCTGGAATGGTATCCTCTGCCTTAGTATCCACCCTTGGCCTACAAATATGTGACATGCCCAAAGCACTTAGGATTTATAAGTTAAGGCCCAAAAAAAAAAAAAAAGACAAGAACTACACTTATCAACATAACCACTACAATATGACCCATATGATTAAGTTAATAACAGAAACCTATTCGCAATATGGCAACCATGATCCATGAATGATTGTACTAAAACAGCTGTTGATAAGTTGATGGCATAGATGGATGTGGTAATCATATATCTAAGGAAACACATGCTACCATGTTAAAGAAATTCTACGATGTGAGTTAGTAGAGAAGTTTGGGGCAGTACAATTGCTCAGTAACAATGGGCAAGCGAGGTCGTCCTGGAACCCGGCGAATTAACACAGAAGTATTTTTTGGGATTAGCATTGCTTCATCAAGATATTCTGAAATTGCAAAAGGAAAAACAAAAACCTATAAAAATGCTGCAAGAATAACAGATTAGAAAGCAAACTTTAGTGAAACACAATCCCAGCTGCAGAAACAGCTATTTCCAGAAGATGGAAAAGTCAGTCAGTCCCTTTAAACCCACATAAACATCTCAGTCATTGATGAGAATAAGCCGATTGCCTGAAGTGACTTAAGTAATACTATGTCTACTAACATGTGAAAAGAATCTCACATGCATACAAGATGATACAAGATTAAGCTGCATAAAAAGATGTGAAGTAAAATCTCTTGAATGCTAAGTGTTCGCCACAGGTGATCTAAAGCATTATACATTCTATTAATTCCATTACTCACAACAACACAAAATCTGTCCCTCAAAATACCCTCTATTGATCACACTAACAATTCCCAAGCCTACATATATATATATATATATGTCTCTTTTTTTTTTTCATTGGTTGTGTCAGAGTGTCAGCCAAGTGTGAGAAAAAAAAAAAAGACCCCCAGCGTTCACTCCCCAAAGCAATCCAGAAGCTAAGATGTTGGACATAGGAAAGCCCGAGCTCAGAGCCCTTTTTACACTTTTATGGACCATTAAGGTAGGAAACTGAAACCAAACGCCTGCTCATGCCTACAGGTCAATTCACCCCTTTCCCAAATTAGAAGCTTTGAATTAAGGATCAATGAATCCTACAGGTCATAGAAAACAAGACCAACCTTCATTAGTTTGGGCATTGGTGACCACAAGGTCGAAGTCGGTACCTCTGCCCAAGTGCTTTGATTCAAAAATTTTTTCTTTCAAAGTACCAACTGATATAAAAGGCCCGTCCATTGGGATCGAATCATAATCTCTTGCACTCTTAAACTTGTAGTACACAGCCATTGCTTTTCTTTTTTTTGCCGCTAATATAATTGAAATGCAATAAAAATGAACAGCACGCAGAAATTTAACCCAAAAAAAAAAAACCTGAAAGAGAATAATAATCAATCAAAGGCCTCTTAAATAACGTAAAGAAGGGCCTGATATTCAACACCAAAAAAAGAAGAAAACAACAATACAAAAGTTGAACCCTCTTCTGTTCCTTTTCTTTTCTTTTCTTTTTTCCTTTTGTTTTTCTCTATTCTCTTCAAAAACTCAAGAAAGATCAAACCAACTAATGAAGAACCCCTCTGTTGCTTCTTCTCAGTTCCTCTTTGCAACAAGAGCCAAAACAATTCTCCTCGCACCAGAAAAAAAAAAATCAAAGAAAGCGCCGCCTCAAAATCATCGAACCAAACATTCCTTTAGCGATTCTGACCGAGAAGGCCACGGATCGAAGCGCTCGCTCACAAAACTCCTACTAACCGAAACTCGGTCGATCCGAAATCTTCAAGACCCGACCCGATCCGATCGCCAACACACACATAGAGGTAGACAGAGACTCTTCAAACTTGATCAAAAAAAACTCCAGATTGAGATCAGTTGCGAAGAACTCGATGAAAATCCAGTACGGAAATTACGGAGTCGAACCCTAGCAATAAGGAGATCTTCAGGTCCTCATGAAGAGGGCTTCTTGAGGCGCGTGAGCAACGAATACAAGCGATGATCATCACGACACGAAGCCAGATTTACGGCTAGGGCTCGAGCGCGATGCCCAGAGGGGGAGAGAGAGAGAGAGAGAGACGCGTGGGTGGAGATCGTTTTTTCTGGTTTTTTATGGTGGAGTGAGTTCCAAAGGAATAAAACGATAATGGCTTTGGTGCTGCTGTGCGTAAAATATGTGAAGGGAGTGCGTGCGCTGCCATTGACGATAAAAGTTCCCGCGTCGTCGTTTTGCTTTCTTTTTTTTTTTCACCGTCCCTTTTTTTTTTCTTTACTGTCGTTTAAAAAGTTCGTTAAACTCAAAATAACTCTCTTATTCTTATAAATCACAATAATCGTTTTGCGTTTTGTTAATCGGGTGTTACTCATGTATATTTATTAAATTAATAATTTCATATTTTATATTTGAAATTTTTTTCTTTTTTCAAATATGATTATATATGCATAATTTTTTCTGATAATTATAAATATTATCTAGTATTTTGAATATGTTATTATTATAATACACCTAAAATGTGCTTCGCACAGTTATAACTGTTAAATATAGAATACAAATGTTGAATGTATATTGTTATGTTATTAGTAAAATTATTGTACAAGAAAATTCTCATCTATGTATCATTTTTCTTCTGAATTAAAAAAAAAAAGAAGTTTATTAAAAAAGAAAAATATAATTGTTTTTTTTTTTTTTTGGGTACATGCATAGTCAATCTCATGTACCATCTAGATTTTAGTTAGTCTTTATCGTTCTTTGCCGCCAAGACAAAAATTAAAAAAGAAAAAACAAATGGAGTGGATTTATTCTTAATTAAAAATTAAATAATTTCCGTATGATCTACTTCTTCCTCAAATTTTTAAATAAATGTTCAAATCTCAATATACACATAATTATCGTTTCATAACATAAAAAATTTATATGATTTATTTAAAAAGTTTTATTTCTTTTCACCTTTTGTGCATGTGTGACATCAGAACTATCATTGTTTATGTTAAAATTAGAATTCAATTAATTTTTATATTTTGTTAACTAATTATATAAATATTTATAATTCTATTAATTTTAAAAAATATCCTACAACTTAAATCATGCCCACTAGTCACAATAAACTAAAATATCTAATTTTTTATATATTAAATATTAATAATATTTATTTTAAATTTAATATTAAAATCATAAAAAATAAATTTAATTATTTAACTTCCATTAAATAATAATATAATTGTTAAATTATATGACACTATAATGCAGTCATTTGATACGTCGGGCATGTTGTCTCTATTACATTGGAGGTAAGTTCTTTACCTTGCTTTAAAATAAGTGCAATCACATTGGTAACATAAAATATGCAAAAAATTTAGTATGAAGTAGCTTTTGTGAATTCTCGTTACCACTGTAAAAAAAAAAAAACTATTTGTCTGATATTTTTTCAAAATAAATATTTTTCGATAAAAAAATAATCTCAATAAATAATTACATTTCAAATCATAATCTATTTATTTCTTTCATCATTTACTTTATTGTAATTACCAAAATTGGGATTTATAGAGAAAAGTACCTTAATTTTCATTAAAAAAGAGTTAAATATGAAACATAGATGCAATGCTCAGTGGTAAAATATTTGAATTAAGTAAGTAATTTTCTATCCTTTACTTCCCATCCGAGAGTTTATAGTAATTTAGTGTGTTTTTACTTAGTTAAGGTTATAAACTCTTTATTACGGTTATTTCTGAGGAAAGGTGGAGGTATGTTAAAATGTGTGATTAAGTTCTAAAATTTGATAATAATAATAATAATAACAATAAATTACTCTCAGAGTAATTACTATTTGAACAGTAAGTCATCACAATTTATAAGAATAAATCAGAATATTAGCTAATTCTTATTTTTATGTAAAATCATAAGAATGATAAATTAAAATAATTTTTATAATAAAAAATAAGATCATTTATTCTTACATAAAAATTGAGATGTTTATGTAAGACGGACAAAAATTTGTTATTGTTATTCCAATTGTTTTTTTTTATCTTTTTTGAAAAATTTTATTAGTCGTAATTTGTATAATGAGAATTTGTTCTCTTTATATATATATATATATATATATATTATTTTAATATTAAAATTTAGTATAAAACTTAAATGTTTAATTATTAAAAATTGACCATAATAATATATAAATTAATCTTGACTTAGTAAAAAGAAATGATACAATAATCGAGCTGTATCTCTCTGTCGTAAGTTCTTACGTTCAAACTGCCCAAAGTTGACGCGGCTGTCTCAATCTCTCTTTCTCTGTTTCTCGGTGTCTGTCTCTTTCTCTCGCTCTCAGAGACTCCCACAATTACGCTTTTTTTTTTCTTTTTTTTAGTTTTCCTGAAATGCTCGTTGCTCAAGTTTGATCCACATTTAAAATCTAAACGGCGAATCCCAAACCCATTAAAGGGAAAATTTTGGATCATATCCAACATGAAGAATAAACAAGCAGAGACAAATCTATGAACTTGCAGCCAGAAAGGTCATTAGATGATAGCAGTTATTGACATCTTGCCAATAAGTTGGGGCACTTGGGGTCTGCTGGTTTGTGCTGATTTTCGTGGGATTTTATAATTCGGATTTCAATTCTGCTTGTCAAAGCATTATCTCGTGTTGTGATCTTGTTATATTACTTCGCAGAAGTTGTACGGATTATTGATATGCTTGTGTTAGGAGAAAGGAAATGGATATCTTCTTGTTCTGTTACTAGGTTTGGATGTCTTGTAGACCAATGAAATGAAACAATTTTTGTTGCGTGTTGCTGGTGTCCTGATGAGGGAATTTTTGCGGCTTTTCGCGTGGAATAAAGTGGATTGGAGAAAATTGTTTCTATTTGGCACCGTATTGACAATGGTGGGAATTCTGGTTCCGACGTTGGCAGTTCCTTATTCTTTGAAGCTGTGGCTGCTTTCGCCCCCACTAACAGTTTCGGGGTACACGGCATTGAATGGTAGCGTGCTGTTAAGAAAGAGTGTTAGTGAGGCAAAAGTTGAGGGGTTGCATCCTGTTTTGGCTGCTCCAATTCTGTCCCTGAATTCGACGGTTTTGCATAAGGAAGAAATAGCCACGAGATCCCAAAAGAGGGATTCTGTATCTAGACGGAGGCGGAGGCAGAGGCAGAGGCAGAGGCAGAAGAGGGTGAATGACGAGGCAAATATAGTACTGCCTCCTCCCCGCAATCCCATGTCACCTAGCTTGCAGGTACACCTTGTGAGAATTTGGACTGATATTTTGAGTCATTATGATATAGGCTGCTTAGTAATAAACACTTTCATTTGCTGTGCCATACATAATTCAGAAATACATTTGGTCCCTGTCCCCTTATGATGCGCTCGTTTATGCTAACAAGGAGATTGAAAATGCCCCGATGGTTACTGATGACTCTTATCTGTATGCTCCTGTGTTTCGCAATTTCTCTGCTTTCAAGAGGTAAATTGCATCTCACTTTTCCAACCTTTGCTTCGTCCTATCTTGAATTATTCTGTTGTGGGACTAGGTGAAGCATTGTGTTTAAATATTGTGTACCCTGTTACTCTTCCAGTGAGATTCTATTCTTCTTATTTTATTTTATTTTATTTAAGTTTTGCTTAAAAATTGATTCAGTATATAAAATTCAGACAGCCAGAACCTTATTGTAATTTGTTGAAGAGCTTGAATACAATTTCCATGTGCTTGGAAATTGCCTCTAATTGCAATTGTTATAATTGTCAGCTCATTCCTAGTTTGCACTAGTAAGGTACATGGCTATCCATTTACTTGCTGTTGTTACATACACTATGTTTGATGCCATATTCTGCCTCATTTGCAGGAGCTATGAGTTGATGGAGACAATTCTTAAAGTATACATCTATCGTGATGGGCGTAGGCCCATCTTTCATCAACCCCATCTTGATGGAATTTATGCTTCTGAAGGATGGTTTATGAAGTTCATGGAGGCAAACAAGGATTTTGTCACAAGGGATCCAGAAAAGGCTCACTTATTTTATCTTCCATACAGTGCACGCCAGCTTCAATCAGCACTTTATGTGCCTGACTCACACACTTTGAGACCATTGTCAATATTCATGAGGGACTACGTGAACATGCTTGCTGCAAAGTACCCTTTTTGGAACCGCACACATGGACGGGATCATTTTCTTGTTGCATGCCATGATTGGGTATGTTAATACTATCAGCAGAAAGTTTTGGAGAGTCTAACTAACTTTCGATAATTAAAATTTTTTATTGCTGTAGCTGTTTCACAGTCACAGTATATTCTTTGCTTGAAACACTTGGGATGCAGATTTTGATGGATTTCTGTACACATATACACACCCTACTAGCGCAGTTTTTGGGGGATGGGGAGGGTGGAGTTTTTAATTTTATGAGTGCGAGTTAGTCTCCGACAATTTATTTTGTGCAATTTTTCAAGTTGCTGTGGCTAAATTCCCGTGTTCTATCATAACCTTTTGCAGGGTCCTTACACATTGACCATGCACGAGGAACTAACTAAAAATACTATAAAGGCTCTATGTAATGCTGATATTTCTGAAGGTATTTTTGTTGGTGGCAAGGATGTTTCACTGCCAGAAACCACCATAAGGAGTCCCAAAAGACCACTTAGAAATGTTGGTGGTGGGATAAGAGTATCACAACGTCCAATCCTTGCCTTCTTTGCTGGAAACATGCATGGCAGGGTCCGTCCAAAGCTTTTGGAGTATTGGCACAACAAAGATGAAGACATGAAAATATATGGGCCTCTACCCAGTAGAATAACTCGGAAGATGACTTATGTTCAACATATGAAATCCAGTAGGTTCTGCATATGCCCAATGGGTTATGAAGTGAACAGCCCCCGCATTGTTGAAGCCATATATTATGAGTGTGTTCCAGTCATCATTGCAGATAATTTTGTCCTTCCTTTTAGTGAAGTCCTAGACTGGAGTGCCTTTTCTGTTGTTGTGGCTGAGAAGGATATTCCCAAACTGAAGGAATTTCTTTTGGCTATCCCATTAAGAAGGTACCTTCAAATGCTAGATAATGTCAAGATGGTGCAGAAGCACTTCCTTTGGAACCCAAGACCAGTCAGATATGATTTGTTCCATATGATTCTGCATTCAATTTGGTCTAGCAGATTAAGCCAGATTCAGATTTCAGAGTCATAGTAATTATTTGTTCATGCCTTATCAAAGTATAGGGTAAGCCAAGCTATTCTTCATTATGAAAGATAAGCTGCAAACAATAAGAACTATGGCAAGGATATTGGGATAACAGTGAGTCCTAGCTCCCAGAGATAATGAACTGACAGATACACGTTTTAACCTCCCAGAGTGGAGGCTGGAAATGATACTTGTTGGGAAGAAGGGCCATGGCAGTAAGAAATTTAATGATTTGGGTACAGTGTAACGTTGCAGCTATGTATTACCTTCAGCTGCAACCCATCCACATCTTCTTTTGGTAGGCTCTTACAAAATCACAGTATCATGTGAAGCTTTATTTATCACAGTCCAGCATGAGGGGTATGCAATTTCTTCAGTGACTTCATATAATTTTGGTTTTAGTATCATTTTATACTGATTAAATGTATTGTACAGCCGCTTATCTGTCTTGATTGACTTTGATGCTTTGTAGTGTTGCCAATGAGGGAAAATCTGTCCCATGTGACCTTGAGTAGGCATACTGACTAGCTTCAATTCCTGTAACCTTGAGCATGGGAGCCAAGCTATTTGTTACTCCCATTGTTTACTCAAGGAACAACAACATAACCCGCCAAATAATTAAAATCTGCAACCACCTGACAGGTTGGGCACAAACGAGGGAGAGGAAAGCTAACAAGTAAAACAATGAATGGATGTGAGGAACCCCAAATTACATTGTTTTATTTTTGGCATAGAGGAAGGGATCCTGTGTGCATTTGTGCCAAAAGTTATTGAAGATAAACAGTCAATCACCCTGAAACTGGAAATTGTACAATGCTTATCTCATCTCATTGGGAAATGGATCTGGATCATTATCAATTTCAAGGAACTTATCTATCCATTCCAATCCAAAGCATCCTTCGCTTGAGAAATCAAAAAACTCATCTACATCGAAGCTGATCTCTGAGGTCTCCGTTGTATTAGTGCCCTCTTGCTCGGCCTGAGTATTGTCCAAGGTCTTCTGGGGCATGTTCTGCTTTGGAGCCGAAGACCCTGCTGTCTTCCCATTTATTCTCTTGCCCAAATGAGAATTCCAGTAGTTCTTGATTTCATTGTCCGTTCTCCCCGGCAGCCTCCCAGCAATCAGTGACCACCTATCAATAAAACAGGCCAGGAATTGAAAGGATTGCACACACACACACACACACATATATATATAAAAGGCCGTTTCCAGTCCACTAGCCTACCAAAGTGTCTGCTCACAGTAGAGTAGCCTTTACTGCTACACCAAGACTCGAAACTTCTAACATAATATTTGTGCTTCCCTGGTTGGTAACTGAAATTAACTAACCTGTTGCCTAGTAGTTTATGAAGCCTGAGAATCAAGTCCTCTTCATCATCTGATATGTTGCCTCTCTTGATGTTGGGTCTTAAGTAATTCAACCATCTCAGTCTGCAACTCTTGCCGCATCGATTCAGGCCTGAAAAAAGTTAATTTAATCATAAGAAGTGAGGTTAATACATGATGAGTTCTTGAAGTAATCTAATATTAGCTCCAAACAAAAAACAAAAAAGGAAGAATGTAAAGAAACCTGCTTTAACAGCTACTGTCTTCCATTTCTTTGCACCATGGACTTCAATGTACTGAGCTAGCTTTCGATCTTCCTCTGCTGTCCATGCTCCTTTGTTGGTGGTGGCCCTTTTAGTAGATGCATCAGCGTTCTTTGGAGCCATGAGAGGAAAAGAGAGAGGGTGACAAAGAGAAGAAGAAGATTGAAAAATAACGGCTTTTGAAGTACTCACTGGCAGGATACTTTTTTGGTTCACTAATAGAACTCATACAGTTACTGATAGGGAGGTAGTGTGAGAGAGACAGAGGCTAGAATTTAAAAGGAGGATTTAATGGATGTGGAGCTAAGTGTACTGATAGAAGAGTGAGACTAGCTAGCTAACCTTCTTAGAAGTACAACAATCCCCAACTACCAGTTATAGGCTTCATGGCTGCTCGTGTGGTGACTGGTGAGATAGCACAATTAAGTTTTTTTTTTTTTAAAAAAAATAAAATTCTTTTTTATTATTAAAAACCCCCCTTAGGCTACAAACTAAATAAGAAATCTCGTATAAATCTCTCTTATTTCTTTAAATCGTTTATAATCCAGGTGAACCATTTGCGCCATCGCTGCAGGGCAAACCTAACAAAAGGATGCCAAACTTTTTGACCAGTGGGATGTGGGAAAATTATGCAATTAGACTATAACACTCATAAGCTGCTCGGAGTCAATAATGTTGAAATATGTTAAGCGTAATAAGCTGAAGAATGTTGACCCTTTGAAACTCTAAGTTAGCTGGTCAGCTAAGAAATGTTAAGATGGAGATTAGCGATTTCTTGAAATTATTTGGCTTTTCCCACTTTCCCAGTCTTTCTCTTCCAAAAAAATCATTTACAAAATTTTGCTCTACTAAATCAAAAAATTTAAGGAAATAAATTAAAGAAAAAATGATAGTGTATTGTTATTCAAACAAAATGTGCTTCCTAGACTCTCTCTCTCTCTCTCTCTCTCTCTAATTTAACCAATATATATATATTGGATCTCAAGAGGTTAAATTAAAAAATATACAAATTTACTTTGTTATAATTTTAATTCAATTGAGTTATCGCTCAAAAGGTGAGTTAAATTAAAAAATATATATAAAAAAAGGCTTACTTTGGATCTCAAGATCATATGATTGGTCGGAAGGTTCTGAAATCCAAGCAATTGACTAATTCAAAATGGCCAATCCGATTCCAGGCACCAAGTAGCCGATTGGATTGGACCGTTAGGTGGCAATTTTGCTGACCACCTACGAACAAAGTCGTTTCACCTACACGAACCTGTTAAAATGCCCTGGCTTATATTTACTCGTGGTCGTGGGTATATTAAAAACCTTGGCCATGTTTTACGGAAGGCCCGACCCATTAAATCCAAGGACGCAATGCTACGTGCTCCTTCCTCAAATTGCTAAAGATAGTCAAGGCTCAATGTAATGAATTTCACCCCATTATCATCATCAAGCTTGAATGCATTTTTTGGGGGGCCGGTCAGTTTTGGCTTTGACAATTGATCCGGAAAAATAAATCTAATGTACTGCGTGCCAAAAAAAATAAAAATAATAATGTACCGTATCATCTAACAATAATATCAAATCACGCAAAGGGAAATGATGGATGCTGATCGAATGATACTTAACTTTTTCTCATTAAAATTGGAAAGTAAGAGTAATGATATGCTGCAATTTTTTCAAAAAGATTGAAGCATTATTGGAAGAGTATATATTCTGTGCATGTATGTTTAGCTATATTGAACGAGTTGACGGAAAACTATTGCTAACTGAATTCCCAGAAATGTGGGTTTGTGGCGTCTGCCCATTGTGGGTTCATGGAGTCAAAAAAAAAAAAAAATTCCTTTCAACTAAATACTAAAAACTAATTACTGTTATATTGTTTAAATTATATATTACAAATTAATATATAATTTAATAACTTTTCTTTCTCTATATCGGATACTTGTGAAAATAATACATATGTCCTATATAGAAATTAATGTATGATTATTATTATTATTATTCAGTATATCAAAGTTGAAATATAACATTTCTATAATAATGTAGCACGTGATTGCCAAAAACCAAGACACGTAGGTTGCTGGTTGGGTTAAGGCTAAGAACAAAAAAGCTTAGAATTTCAAGGGATGCAAAACCAATTTCAGGAAAATAATAATAATAATTAATAAATAAATAGGGGGAGTATTTTGACCATTATAAGAGTAAAGTTATAAAACTTTCCCATTTCAAATTTTTAACTATTTTCTCAAAATTTTCTTTCCCTCTTCCTAACTAAACAAAGAAAATTACTTTTTATATCATTTTCTTTCTTACCATAACAATCCAAATACGCACTTGGGGATACCATACTTAAAAAAAAAAAAAAAATCAAAATCTATTAGTCGCCAAGTTTTATATGTTCCCATGGGAAATAACTTGGGCCCAGGAATTCTTGTCGTCATTGGCCATCTTTCTATCGGAGTAGTGCACGACTCAATTGCCCTATAGCGAGGGACCCACGTTTTCCTTTTTTTTTTTTCACACTTGGCCCACTTTCAGTTTGGATTTACTTGATCTCAGTTGCCAAGTGAGAGGCTTACAACGGGTCAGTTCAAAGCCTAGAATGGCATGAGCATACACAGAAGAGTAGCCAGAGAACTGATTAAAAAATGAGCAGCCACAGAAGTAGGAATATAGAACAACAGGGGCCACACACGTTCAAAACTGCCTATACATCGCAAGTACGTTTACAAAGTCAAATGAAACAAAAACAAGAGCAACATTTTTTTCCGCCATTTTCCTATTTTCTTTTGCCTATTGCTGTCTCCGTCTGTTTTTTTCTCTTCTTTTTTTTTTCTTCAATCATTTCACGTATTCTTGCTCCTCATTCATATCTACACTCTATAAAATAGTCTAAAGGCTTTCTTCAATATGCCGAATAAAGCATACACAAACAAGACCATCATGACTTTCTTTGACGCCAACATCCTGAGATTGATCCTCAAACCGTGTTTTCTCATTAATTCTACTATTGTGGCACCCAGCATTGAAAACCAAGAACCAATGGCATATAACACCATCTTTGCAGTCTCAGCAGGTTCCCGTTCCACATCAATTGGAGCCCCAACATAAGAACATCTTGGGCCTGTATTGCTGCTTTCTGCTTCAGGTTGACTCAGCCCAAGACTCTCATTCAGCCAAGTTGACAACCATACAAGCAAATTGGCAAGCCAACCAACCTCATTATCTGAAATGGGGCGCTTCATCCAGTCACCCTTATACTTGACATCAACCAATGCCTTGTTGCCAACTCTTCTAGGCCTAAATATTTCATCTCGGGATTGCTCAAACCTTGTTGCTTCTGATTTAATTGAAATCTGGTTTACAGTATAGCCACCAAATAAGCAATTCATCCGTTCTTTCAAGGAACATATAAGCCGAAGATTCTCCACGAGATTATCACCAGAATTGCCTTGTAGTTCAGCTTCAGCACGTAATATAAACAACTGTAACAAAGACATCACAGTTATTTAGCTGTTCCCTTATTGGATGCAAGACCAATGGACCTTATGCAAATAATAATCACCAAAGGCAATGCGAAAGTAAAATAACCTGAAGCAGATGTTGTCCACCATCTTCCCCATCACTAAAGAGCCTCAAATCTTTGTTCCAGTTCTCATGCAAGAAAGATCCATCCACATCACTCTCACATAGGCCATCTTCCCAATCCTATCATGGCAGGCATAACAACTGAATCAGATGCTCAGACAATTGCTCACTTTTGCAATCTACAGATGAGTTAGGAACATGCTGTTCAAAACTCACTTCAGTGAGGAAACAACACGCATGAAAAGTGCTAAAAGAAAATAGAGGAGTTTTCTGGTTTACTGTGACAGAAGGAATTAGATTGGGGGATGATGGGGTGGAAGGAGGCTTTACCTGCAACTGCTCACAGATTAAAGGTATGTGTCCATATAAGCTGTTAAGCACTGATTTTCCTGACCCAGATTGCTTGGTATGAAAAGCAGTATCTACATTCTTTATCAGATCAACCAATTCTTTGGAAGATGTCATTATGTTCATCACCTGTACAAATAAATGTCAATATAAAGTTTCAAATGTAAAATCAAAACTGAGAGTAAATTTGCAATCAAGTCTACTTGAATGAAATTATTTCTGACATAAGTATTGAAATGCTACAAAATGCTGAAAAAATTTATTTTTCAATCAAATGGAAATTCTGCTATGGTGTAAATTTTAAGGTCTATGTTGTGTTGGTAACTGACATCCACCAGACATTTAATAGGATATAAACCTCAGGCTATTCAGGACAGTGCTTGGTGGTTGGCTTCAAGCCTCTGCCAATGCCTCATGGGATCCCTAACCCGAGATGGCTAATTAGAGAACCTGCTCGTCAGGATTTCTTCTACATAAGAAAAAATAATGGTAGGTTGCAGGCCACAGTCAAAACACTCAAACAGCTTCATGAACCCCGCCTGGGGGTGGGGATGGTAATAAATATGATGGCTGAATGGCTTAGACCTTGTCAATGAAGCCTGCAAAGAAAACACAATCCAGAAAGCCCATATACCTCGGATTTTCATACCTACTGATACCATTCAACAAAGATGATGCTGTAAACTTACATGGCACAACCAAAACATGAAACTAATTCAATACGGTACACAATTGTAATTGTCATTTTTTTCCTACAAAATTTGTTTGGTTCCACTATTGTAATTCTTAAGTATTACAAAGTCATCCAAACTTTGTCCTCAGGATTCAATTTGAAATTTATCAACTCCAGGAACAGTGAATAGACCTTTATGTGGACTAGAAAATACAAATTACATGGCATGCTAGAACCTTGAAAACCATCAATTTTGTTATAACAAATACCACACAGAAATGCTGTCAACCTATATGATAGAACTGACCACAATGATCAATGGAAACCAGAAAGATGCCATGCAAGCAAGAGTGCAAAACTTTCTGAAACTGAACAGCATTGCCTCTTGCCCCTTCACATCCACCCTTCAAAAATACAAACTAAAATTTACCCTTAGAACACAAATGTGCAGGCACACAGACAAGCAGAAAAGGAGCTGTCAAAACATTGCCAACTATTAGTGTGACAAAAAAATAGAAATTAACAGGACATTGGTTTTAGAACTAGATTCCAATTATTGTTTGCATAAATATGTACCACAATGTTTTCAAACACTAATGTACTCTCACAATTAACAACTTATAATCTGATCCCATCATTCTTATTTAGATTATGGTTATGAGAAAGGAAAGAATATTGTGGACATTTGCAGTTACAAAACAGATATCACTAAGTATTTTTTTCAGATATCACAAGCATTAACCCAAAGGAAATAACAGAAAAATAAAAATGTAAAGTGTAGACCATAGTTAGTTTAATACCTTCAGCAGCATTTGGACAATCACCTCTGGATCAGTGTGAAGGAACTTGTGTGCAAATCCAATGAAATGCAAAACCAATGAGCTATAATACAAGTAATTTGACAGAACATAACCCTGCCACAAAGATGAATAACCAAGCTCTTTGTTCATAGCACCTCCCTCCTTCACACCCTTCAGGGACCCATCCACAATTGCATCAAGATCAGCAAAATCATCCAATCCGATATTCCAGGGTTCCATGTAATTAACCCAAACCATGAAAACCTGTGAAGCACTCTTGATGGAAGCCCCAACCGGGCAGGACAGAAAAGTCCTCAAAATAAACCTATAAACCGGTCTCTGAATCCATAAATTCCATGACCCACCATCATGCATAGAATTACTCACAGATACAGTCAATTCCTTTGATTTCCCATCCATCAGAGCCAGAGAAACTCTACCCCATCTTGAGCTCTCCCCTGGGGCAGAACCCTCTCCAACCTCAGCTGCACTTAAGTTCAAATACTTCACCAACAAATTCACGATCTCGTCTGAATTAGCAGTTCGTGGAGTCTCACCCAAAACAGACGCCAACAAAAAGGACAACCCAAATGATTTATAAACATTTACTGGCAAGGGTGAGAAATCATTCTCAACTAACCAATAATGCACCAAAGTGTCAACAAAAAACTCGGCTCTTAACAAAATCGACCCATCATTTCCATACCCATGATGCAGAAGCGAGCTACGGTAAGGCTGGAGTGAACCCAAATCAATTATCGGCACAAATGCCCGTAAATACGCATACAGAAGCCGTAGATAAAGATTACACTCCAATTTTTGCTCACGTCCTCGCTTACAACCCGAAAATCCGGGAAATGAAGAAGCCCAATTCTCCAAATTGAACCTTCTCGGTCGTTTAACCGACGAATGGATTAGATTATCAATATTGCCTTTGGAAACTGGGTAATAAGCGAACCAGAACACGAAATATTCAAAAACGTTTAACTGGACTTGATAACACAAAGAGCCTTTAATTGAATCCTCTTTGATTTTACCTTTAAAGCAAGTGCAAAGATTGTTCAAGAGCTGACAGTCTTTCCCATTTGATAGCAAGAACCGGGTCCACTCCGGCAAACGTTCGATTGGGAACACGTACTTGACAAGCGATTGGCGATCGACGGCGGAGATTGAGCTGAAGAGGGTGCCGTTCGGTGAGAGGAGGTTGAAAACCCTGGAAGCGAGAATCGGGTCGTTCGACTGGAGGACGATGTCGATCCAGCCACCACTGGACGGTGGCGGTGGAGTTGGCGGTGGCAGGTGGTGGTGTCCGGTCGGAGAAGAAGATGACGTGGAGTCATCGAAGCCGTATAGCTTGCAAATTAGGGCGGGGAAAGTGATTGAGAAGAAGTGGCGGGACTGATCCGGCGTGCGAGAGTGTAGGAAGGAGTCGATGGAGGCGCAGACGGAGGCGATGTGTGCGGGTGTGGAGGATGCGAGTATTGCGGAGGCGAGGTCTTGGGATTTGGTGAGGGAATCAATGGTGTAGGAGTGAGGGTGCATGGTAAAGCACTGGTGCGGATCAAACGTAGGTGATTTCTAGGGTTTAGTTGCAGCGACGAAAAGCCTAAATGAGAAGGCGGTGTAAAAGAGAGAGAGAGAGAGAAGAGAACGCTGTGCGGATCCCTTCGTTTTGAAAGTGGCAAATGGCGGGGTTTTAAGGGAGGTGATTGTGCTGTTGCGTGGGGACACATTTGGGAAACCTCCAGGCGGTGATTGAGTGGGACCCTTATTTTTCTATTGTGGTTTTCTCGTCAGAATTATGACTCCTAATTTATTTGATATATATACATACATACATATATATATATATATATGTATTTAGCGTATTATTTTTATTAATATGATACTATCTAAGACTAATTATATAAATGAAAAGGGAAATGTACAACCCATAGGCATCATATCAATTTTTTTTTTCACATTTTTTGTAAAGATATTTAATAGAGATTTCACATTTATATTATTATTAAATAAAATTTCGTGTCAATTACAAAGTTTAAACAATTATAACATTAAATTATAAAATTAAATTAAAAATAATTTTAATAAAAAAATATCTATTTATTCAAATTTAATGAGAATATTAATCATTTATGATCAAATTATTTTTAAATGCACAAATTCCAAGAAAAAAGATTCATCTTAATTGTATTTAGAAATGTGATTGCAATTTAAAATTTTGTAATTTGAGTAAAACATATTATTGTTATTTTTTTAATAAATTGTAAAATTTAAGTTGAGTACAAATGCATTATAATTTAAATTTATATTTTAAAAATATTTTATTTTAATAATTTTTAAAAAATAATAATTTTTTATTTTTAAAAAATATTATAAATACCAATTAATCTTTTATTAATAATAAGTCTTATGGCTACCAGTTTATTAACTACAATATCAAATTACTTTTATTAATAGTACGTCTCACGACTCTCAGCTAGCCAATTATGATACCAAGATACGACGCCGTCCACCTTATCTTCTACTAGAGTGACGCGGTGACTTTTTATAATTTTTCTTTTGCTTTTGCCTTATCCTATCTAATCCAAATTGCCAGCAAAAGCAACTCCCAGACCATAAATAAACTGATTGTTGACAACATTTTTAGATCTCCACTGAATTGAAGGTCGTTTATACTTCGATAACAACAATGGCTCAGCAAGTCCCAAAGAAGAGCGACCTCGACACGGTTGCAAGAAGGGTGACCTCCATTGCCAACCATCTAATGGTCCCATTATCTCCAGCATCATCAGAAGGAAACAATAGTACTTCAGTTGGACTTTGCAACACTTCCATGGACGACAGCTACCACAGAATCCACGGTGAAGTTTCCCAGAAAGCAGTTGTCTGGAGAAGTTTCAGTGATGAGTCTGGAAAGGAATTCACTGACATAATTTATGAAAAAGCCATTGGTGAAGGCATCGCCAAGGTTAGGTATTTCTTTCCTGTTTGTTATAGATTTCCTAGGTGGTCTTTTGTGTAAAAAATCAACCCTTTTATGTAACAGCTTGTTGTTTTCCATGCCAGCCCCTAATAAGAGCTGGGGTAACAATTCAACTGAGTTGAAACTTTAATTTGGTTCTCCAGATTACAATAAATAGGCCAGAGAGAAGAAATGCATTTCGGCCTCAGACTATTAAAGAGCTGATGTGGGCATTTAATGATGCCAGGGACGATAGTTCTGTCGGGGTCATCATTCTTACAGGGAAGGTACTCTTTTTTTTTTGCTAGTCATCAGTCCAAGTCTATGAATTAGAACACTCGGCACCTTGGAATTGCTGGTATGGAGTAAGTAAAATTTCTTGGATGTCCATATGCTAGGAAGGGTTGTATTGATTCAAATTTGTGGAGAAACAAATATTGCTGCAGGGAACAAAGGCATTCTGCAGTGGTGGAGACCAGGCAATAAGAACCGTGGACGGTTATGCTGATAATAATGATATTTCCCGTCTCAATGTGTTAGACCTGCAGGTGGTGGCAATCTAATTCCATGAATGTCATTTGTCACAAACAAAGTATACATATGTTATTTGATTTGATTTTCCATCTTTCGGTAACTTTTCATTTCTCACAATGCAGGTCCAGATCCGCCGTCTTCCCAAGCCAGTAATAGCAATGGTATAACCTTCTTGGCCCTACCATGCCTTGGTTGTCTCATGAACAATGCTTGACGACTACTGAATAGAAGATAAGACCAGGAGAATGAGGCTATGAAACTATGAAATAATTCCTCTAACCTAAAGGCGAACACTTAAATTATTGCCAGTTTGTGTTTTTTATTGTCATTGCCTATTGCTGTGAAGATTAGGTTGCTGGGTATGCTGTTGGAGGAGGACATGTGTTGCACATGGTTTGTGATATCACAATTGCAGCAGATAATGCCATATTTGGCCAAACTGGTCCAAAGGTGATTCTTTCGAAGTGTCAGATTACAATTGCACATCAAACAATCCCAAAACACCTGCCTTATCTGCAGACAATCTAAAGTTGATTAAATTTTCCTAAGGTTTCCTCTAGATTGATGGCTACTTGAATGTATCAGTTACATCACTTAATTTCCAAATCTATGGCAGGTTGGGAGTTTTGATGCTGGCTATGGCAGTTCCATCATGTCTCGTTTGGTTAGAAACTCTCACTCTCGCCTTTCTCTTCTTATTGGTTTTGCCTTTGAGTTTTTTTTTTTAACCGTCTAAATTAGATGTTTTTCTTTAGTATGGCCATTTAACATTGTCTCTGCGAATAATTTGGACTTGAGTTTTGGTTGAATAGGTTGGACCAAAGAAAGCACGTGAAATGTGGTTTCTGACAAGGTTCTATACAGCTATTGAAGCAGAGACAATGGGTCTTGTCAATACTGTTGTACCTGTGAGTTCACCTTTCTTCTTTTTCTGGTCGGGGGGGCCAGCCAAGGTTGTGCGGATTTTTGGTCGCCAAGCAGAGTTTTAATCCTCCAGTTCCCCATTTTGTTGTCGTCCCTGCTAATTTCTCTAAACAAATTGTTAGCAAACATGACTAATATCCAATGCTTCATTTTGTTTTCCAGTTGGATATTTTAGAGCGAGAAACAGCCAAATGGTGTCGTGAGATATTAAGGAATAGCCCAACTGCAATTCGAGTTCTAAAGTCTGCTCTTAATGCCGTTGATGATGGCCATGCTGGACTCCAGGTATCAATATCTTCAAACGATAGATATCTATATTTTTGGTCTGAAAAGCTGTAGGCACCCTCTAAAAAATTTCGTGCCTTCTTAGTCCATCCACATAGAAAGCCTCCCATGCTGGACTCCAGGTATCAATATCTCACCTTTTGTTCATCTGTTTCATTTTACCTTCATCTCATTTGCAGGAACTTGGTGGAAACAGCACTCTCATATTCTACGGCACTGATGAGAGCAGTGAGGGAAGGGCTGCCTATATACATCATAGAGCACCAGATTTCTCCAAGTTTCGACCAAGACCTTAATGCTTTTGGTGACTGTGTGACCTACATAGCATATTAAGTTTAGCAGAATGGTGACAAATTGTCAATAAAAGCCTGATGTTTTCTTTCACTGTTGGTTTTGAGATGCCATAAACGGTTGGTTCTTGGGATGTTATAAGCTATCAAAAAGAATTGGCCTCCATTTCAACAACGGAAGATGGGTTAGATTACTCTCAATTCTTGTAGTCACCGAGCCTGTTCCATTAGTAGGATCCGTACAACAAAGCAGTTGACATATCTATCGAAAGTAGGCAGGTTTTGAGCAAAATTGTTCTTTTCTTACTTTTTTTTTATGTAGGACAATTGACAATGTATTCATTGATTAACAATGCACTATTCATGTGGGCTTACGTCAAATGGTACTCCATTAAACAAAAAAAAAGGCAACCATTGTGAAAAATGATCGCCGGATAATGTATTAAACTCTGCTCCAATGGATTATTCATGTGCAATTTTACGCGATTTCATTCTTAAAATTGTTGGGCCTTGAGTTCCGGCATCTGTGGAAGGCCCAAAGGCCACAGCGGCTCAGGTTGGTTTTGACAATGTACTCCATAGTAGGACCGAATCAATTTTTGCATGGTTGATGCATGAAGAATTAAAGTCCCCAGTGGCCACTGGCCGTAGCGTTTACGGTAGAGTAATTAATTTTAAGAATTAAAGTTTAAATTCTAGTATTGATGTAGGGAAAAAAAAAATCTCCAACCATTTTTATGGGAAAAGGAAAGAAGGAAAAATAAAAAAGCAACGCCTCTAGAATTTTATTTGTTTGGAATCATAAATATTTATAAATCTCAATTTAATTTAATTTAATTCAACCTCTTTGTTCGATATCAATACAATTCTGTATATTAATATTCTAACGTATTGATACCAATTCTATAGAATTGGTAAAGATACAATTGAATTCTCATACATTAGAATATATATTGTAATGTACAGAATGGGTAATTCTCACCAAAATATGTGAGGATTTTCTAGAATCAAATTGAATTTATTTAATTTCTTAAAAATAAATTTTTAAAAGAAAATAATTTAATGTAATGTAATTCATTCATTTAATAATTTACAGCTAAAATTTAATTACTAAATCCATTGAATGAAGGCAATACATAGAATTGAATTAAAATGAATTGGATTCTAAAGCTAATTAGACCTAGGAGGTGTAAACCAACAGCGCAAACATGGCCTAGAACAGTACTTGCCATCGCGGCTATATTTAAAAAAAAAAAAAAAAACAGAGAGAGAGAGAGAGATAGAAAAAAAATAGTAATAATTTAAATGTTTAAACTTTTTAATTATTGAAGTACGGAGTGACGGCAAACATTGACGACTCCCTTTTGTCCTCGTGTGAGACTTGCAGTACAATTGAACCCGCAAAAGATGGCCCATCACATGGAATCATGAGGGGTTGTGGGGGAGAACCACGTGCATGAGGAAGACTCTACGCATATGTTGTCATTGTCACCCTTGAGGACAGTTTCACTTCCTCCTCATTCTTTTTATTGTCCCAAAATCTTAAACGTCGGATTGTAAATCTCCCGTTGCTTCCTCTCAACGTGTCTCGCCCAAGACAAATTTGGCGCGATTGAATCGCTGTCACATGGAAAGTTATTATTCCTTATAAATAAACTGCTGCGACTACTAAGGTTGGCGACAGTTCCGTGAATAGAAACTGGTCGGTCCGGAAATCGAATTGATATCTATGACGCGGTCGGTCGGGTAATAATATCGTTATCGAAACTGTAAACAGTTAAATAGAAATTGACAGTTCTACGCAAAAAAGAAGAGGTCGCACGAAAATAGTTTTTTTTTTTTTTAATTTATCTTTTTACTTTTTTTTTATTTAAAAAGTGTGGTTTCAATTTACAATTAAACTAGGATCGAAGAGCAAGAGCCAAAATTAAAATCAAAATCATCCGACAACTAAAATTGGCACGAATTATCTAGTTGGGGCTCAATTTCAGTTCTTTTTAATTTAAGATTAGGTTTAAAAATAAGAATTAGAATCAAACTGTCCGATTGTGATTTAATTTTAGTTATTTTTTATTTGGAACTACTAGCATCAATGGTTCCAAAATTGAAACTATAACTAAAATTTTAACCACCAATGCTACAAAACCCAATCCTAGCTATCTAGAGGAAGCATGGAATGGATCAAATGCATGTTTATATGCAGCTAGAATTTTATTTTATTTTCTTCCTATGTGAGTAATTCTCTAGTGTGCAGACCAAAGATGTCTAGTTTTACATGTCTTTTATTAGCCAAATTTGTGTCAACTTCTGTCAGGTGTTTTTCTTTTTGTCCAGCATTAGGGCAAAATGCCAGACTATAAATTACACAACAGTACAAGGTAAGCTTCCATTTCCTATAACCATCATCTTTTCAGCATAAATAGAATATGATTTTAGGTTTTTCTTTTTTAAAAATTGAAAATTAAAAATTATGGGATATAACATCAAAAGACTATAAGTTAAGTTAGCAGACGCCCCACAATCCAACATGACGTTGGACCCTACATAGTACATACGGTATTAATTTTTTAAATGAAAGATAGATATGCGAATGATCTGTAAATGGTATCTAATGATATATTCTATCTTGTCTTCTAAGTTTGTGCTAGGCGGGGGGCATGATATGCTTGTCTCTCTTTGCAACCTGACCAATTTCCCTTTTTGTTTTTTGTTTTTTTTGTTTGTTTGTTTGTTTAAATTGATAGATATACCACTTTAGTTTAATTTTTCTTGTACCAGCTGGGTAAACTTTTGCTTTAATTTTATTGCTCTGTCATTTCTTAAAGAATATTGTGAATTGAAGTTCGACAAAGTGAAGACACTCATAATGTACCCACAAAAGAAGAAGAAGAAAAAAAGAAAAGTTGAAGTGGCGCACTAATATACCAAAATACTGTCATTACGTTAAGAAATTGCCTTATACTAGACAACGAGGCCTTAATTCCATCGCATGTAACAACTGTGTATGTATTAAGTATTTATTTGAGTCTGCGCATTTAAGCTCAGTTTTTCAACGTTGTTTGTTTCCGTTGCCATTGTAGTCATTAAAAAAAAAACAAGAAGGGTCTAGAAAGAACGTGAATATCTCATTTGTAGGCAATATTGTTTCGTATATCTTTTTGGTAAATTATATATGGCAGTAGAACACCAGGATGTAGAAGATTGAAGAATAATAAAAATTTAAATTATCTTAATTAGATTTGTTTAAGCAAGTTCTTAATTATTTTAATTGAAATTTTTTTAGTCAGAAAACGTGGCAGTCTTATTCATGTTCTTCTAATCCCACACTAATCACTGGACAAAACCAACTTGTACAAATCATTGCAGGTACGTTCAAAAGGTCGGTCTAAGACTAATTTTTAATCTCTAGTTAATAAAGAAGATTAGACGGGGGAGTACCCAGAGAAAAAGGCGATGAGGTCCCTCCAAGTAACCAGCTCTTGCTTCCAAATGGCTGTCTTCTTACAAGAAACAGACCGAAAGGATAAAAAAATATGCGTGTGTGTGTGTAAACGCTGCATAACGAGCAGCAATTTTGTAATGGATCAGCAATCGGGTACAAAAAGCCGAAAAAGATTGCAATGTTTAATTTAATCTCTAGCGTCCAATCAATAAAATATAAAATATAAACCCCATTCTTTTTTTAATAACAAAATTTACAAAGAAATAACAAAAATACTATGTGTGTTTTATTATTATAATAATATTTTTTTTAATTATAAAATTATTATTATTAATTTTTATTATTATATAAAATTTCTTAATTTATGACATAATTTTTTAATTTATATGATTTCGTATAAATTTATTATTTTTTATATTAATAAATAATTATATATACATATATAATTTATTATTTAATAAATATAAATATTAAAATTATTATAGCGAATTGTAAGTAGATTTTTTAAAAAATATAATTGAAAGTTGATTATTTCGAATAAATTATTAAATTTTAAAATATTATAAGAAGTCAATTTTTTTGAATAAATCAATCGTTTATTTTTTATAATTTTTTTATTTTTAATTTTTAATCTTTTATGGTATTATATGATAAAAAAATAAAGTGTATTTTTATATTAAAATTTGTAAGATTTGTAATTGAGATTTATTTGTAGTTTGATAGGCAAATTTGCCTTTAGCTTGGTATCCTCTCTCCAAGTAAAAATTGAAAGAGATGCATGCACCAAGAGCATTTCAAGTACTTTCAATTATTGTGAAAGCAATTTCCTACCCTAAAGAAAGACAAATATAGTTCCATTATCATCTCTCTCGTCTATTCTATTAGTTGCAGATGTCTTTTCTCTGTCGTCAACATAAAATAATAGAGAAATTAAAAGAGCTAAATAGG
Source organism: Kandelia obovata (assembly GCA_021464305.1). NCBI lineage: Eukaryota > Viridiplantae > Streptophyta > Magnoliopsida > Malpighiales > Rhizophoraceae > Kandelia > Kandelia obovata. The sequence goes on along the minus strand of CM038484.1, from coordinate 4,087,224 downwards.
TCACAATTAATATTAGAAAAAAATGATTTGGTATGCACATACCCTATCGCTCCCCAAATGAAGACCCAAGTAAAAGAGAATTTAATATGTCTGTCAAAAACAAAGAGTACGTGATGTCCATTCCCTTCCCCCCCCCCACCCACCCAAATGTCTCCACACCATTATTAAACATTAAAATGCTACTCTTACTAATAAATCACACAACACAAAACACAATCAATTAAACACACTGCATATTCAAAACACTTCCGAGACCCACTGTTGCATTGAATTACTTCTAAGAGTTTATTTAAGATCTCGAATCTCACTATTATAGTTTCAAATTGGTTTGCCTGTACCCTATACAATGGTATTCACAGAAGTATCCAAAGTTATAAGTACACACTAGAAGTCTCTGACAATAGGTTTACTGTTCCCTAATCCATCTGTCCCTCATTTACTTTTATTTTATTACTTTTGTACTATACCACCATGCCCGTCAGGGCCTGGTCTGCCATTTACGTGGGTCGTGCTAGTCATAATTTTTAGAACATTGGACCCTTCTTCTAGTCGTATCTGTGCTGCTCAAATGCCTCTTGTGCCCGTTGGCATAACTCGACACGCTTAAAAAATGTTGGGAATATCTTGAGATTTAAAACTTCAATTATTTTGTTGGGACTCCGGAGGCGTCGTTTCTGTTGGCAGCCACCACACGTGTCCTAGTATCATCCAATCTTATGGAGTCTATGAACCGTACAGGTATGGTCTCCTAGGTGTTATACACTGTATATATATAATACATGTGGACTTGAATAAGTTAAATAATAAAAACCAGCATGCGACAAATTTCAATTAAATTTAACTACAAAATTAGCTGAATCATTGTGCTAGGTGCATACTTACTTGTACATACTATTAAATTTAATCAAAAAATAAAAGGATTGATGAATATGATCTTATATTTAAACACACTATATTATTACAACTTATGTTTAATTCAAAAACTTAATGATTGTGATTTTTGATAATCTTTATGATCTTTGGTAATCTTGCTGATCTTTGTAATCGATTAGATAGTTATCTCCGTAATTTTTTTTCTTAATTAAGCATATATTTATATGTTTCCTTATTAATTTTATAGATCATCCAACTTGGACATTCCTTTATATATATATATATATATATATATATATATTGATTGATATTGTGAAAATGATAAGTTTCTTGTAATTTGAATTTTGACATGATATTATAATATTCTTGACTAAAAGATTATGAATTCGGATTACTTTTATATTCTGTGCTCTGTTTACATTTTCAATTCAAGAGGATCAAAATTTTGTATGAAAGAATGTGATAAAATTTAATATATAATTCATATTTTAAATTAAACCCAAAAAGTTTAACCACTCAAGTTAAATTTGTTATTGAAAATTATTGAGTGAAAGGTCCATAGATATTATAAATCACTCTTATATCCTACGGCTCAACTACAATTGGAATTGATGGTTCTCAACTACTATTGAAATTCATCGTTTTAACACCTAAGAATGAGAAAAACATGGTCATGCAGCCCAATTGCTAAACTTTATGAAACATGTGTCCCATTCTAAAATTTTATGATGCCTTTGGTCGACTTCAAAGTTGAAAGGGCCATATTTCTGTATATTGATATACGTCAAGGTAAACCAAGTGTTTCTGTCACGTAGATATCTGGTCACAACAATTTATGAATATTCATCACACTATTGCGACAATGATAATAATTATTTTTGAAAAATAATCAAATATGAAAAGAATATTGAGTTATCTGGGTGGTAATGATGTTCTGGAGGTAAAAATGGATAACGAAAGCGTGATGATCAGATATACATCAGAGAATAGTGGATAGCGAGAGTGACAGTGATTTAAACGTTTTTTCCTTTTTAAGAATTACAGGTACAGCAATGTTTATGTGTTTCCACAGGGAGACTAGCTGCTGCTTGGAAAGAAAGGCGCTTTCTAAAGCGTAAAAATAATTAAGAAGACCAATTGTCAAAACTGTTTTCCTTTAATCCACTAGACGCTCCTTTCTTTATAGGCAACAACAGCTTTAATAATCATAGGCTACAAATAACATTTTGCATTTGACTTGGAAGAGTAATTAATAAAACACAGAATGCTTGCAGGATAGATATTATTAACACATTATTCAACATGGGGTGACCATAGACAGATTGGCAATTAATACAAGACCTTTGAAGAACAAAAAAAGGAAAAGAAAAGAAAATTAAGAAAAACCCATGAATCCCTATTCATGGACTGTTTTTTATTTCGACCTATACCTGTTTTTCACTCGCTGATATACATGAAACTTTGATTGTTATTGTTTTATACAAGGTCCCTGCTCGTGGAGATTTAAAAGGCAAGCCCCATTATTTGTGATCTTTGCATTCTGCACGTGGGGCATGAATCAGCTAAGGGTCCCTGTCAATTCACAAGAATCCAAAAGCTGCAATTAAGCTTCAAATATCCTTCCCCCCCCCCCCCAAAAAAAAAAAATGGAAACCCATGAATCCTGATGTGGACTTACTGCTTTACTGGTGCTTGTTCGTGAGTATTGACAGATAATAATAGGCATTAGTACTGCCACAAAGAAGGCTCGTGATGCCAGAAATCAACAATATCACAAGTCTCATCAGCTTTGTTCACTGGCTGCCACGGTGAGAAGAGACGGAACTCATCAAACTGATAGCTTATGTCCCGGAAAAGGTCCGGCAGGTCAACAAATGCATCATCTTCATCACGACTTCCCGGTGAACTTGACGATGACTCTTGAGAGTCATGAGAGGCCATGGTGCTACAATCAAGGGATGGAGGTCCAACAGGCTCCGCTTCATTTCCATTGCTTTTATTGCATTGGAAGGCAGCTGCTAGTGATGCAGCAGCTTGAATATCTTTCGGGGATGTGCTCGCCGGCCGGGGAAGTTCGTGGGCTAGTTTTGGGAAATTAAGGCAAGCTGCCCTGCCCTTGATTGTGAGAGCTGCTACGTCGTGAGCTCGAGCCGCCATTTCTGGTGTAGAGAAGGTGCCTAGCCAAATTCTTGATTTTTTCTTGGGTTCCCTGATTTCAGACACCCATTTGCCCCAGTGGCGCAAACGTACTCCACGATAGGTTGGATGTTTTCCTGCATTATTTCCACCACTAAGCTTTACCTTTTTGTTACTTTCATGACCATCTTTCTCTTTTCTTTCTTGATTTCGCTTAGTGCACTTTCTTGACTCTCTTTCTGGGGGATTGTTATCAGGTGAAGGGAATGAAGCAAAAGAAGGTGAGAAACTTGAAGGAGAAGAAACTTGAGCCTCACATTCCTCTTTGTCTAGTGATATTTCCATGGCGGAGGAAATATTAGATGGGTTGTATTGGGCATGGAACCAATGGTGGAAGATTATATTTGTGTATGGAAAAATGCAAAATAAAATAAAATAAAAAATAAATGGGGTCCAATGACAAAAAGGGGTGGGGTACCATTTTGGGCTATTTGTTGCGCTTCTAATTGATTTTTCAATAAAGAATGCTTCGGCTTTATTTCGTCTACATTATTGGAAGGACCTAGAAGCTTTATTATGTTTGGGAATTTGTTTGCATCGTATTGAGTGGCATTATATCTGCTTATGAAGTTGGCATCATATTACATTTATACAAACCCTTTTTTTCACGTGAGAAAATATTATCATAATTTTTAATTTCGAATTAATTGTAGTTTACCTACTCAATTTGGATAAAGCATGTTATCTACTGTAGAATGTGAAACTCGTTGTGGAAATTGTAGCTCAATCATGTCAGTCAGATCTTGAATGGCAAAGTGATGAGTTATTGGTATATATATATCTTACTGTTGTTTCTGTTATTTTATTATTTAAAATATACCTTAATAAGAAAAAAAATAATTATTAGATCAAAATTATTTTAAAAAATAGTGCTAAATAAATTTCAAACATTATATCTATTTCGTTTCATTTACATTTATATTTTATATGTTTTTTTTTTTAATAAGAGTATCTTCATTTGATCAACTATACTAATTTTGATGTTATTTTGTTAGGACTAACGGGTGTTTTCTGGCTTTTCCCAAAGATCTTTTATTTGAAAATTTAGCTAGTTTTTAAAATCTCGTGTGCTCATCTCATCGTAGATCGGTTGCCACAAAAAAAAAAAAAATAATAATAATAGGAAAATAAATCAAACTTTTCGTTTTCTAAGTTGTTTGGGGGAAGTATTTAAATTAGCCGTCCATATTTCTTTTGCACGTGTACATTGAGGAACTCATTTTTACAGCTACTCTCCAGAGTACAGTCGAATAGGACGGTACCCTCTCTACTACAGCTTCCATGTTTTTTTTTTCTCTCCCTTTTATTTATTTTTTTGATTACTAACTTAAAATATTTCATGCATGTATATCTATCAACCCCAGTTATTTTTTATAGTTTCAGAAAGTGATGTGCATTTTGTGTTTTTTTATTTTTTTTTTTGACCTTTTTCTAGAGTAAAAGATTCCTACCTTTTGGAGTTTTCCTTGTTTCTTGGGTGCGAACATGAAGCCTATTAGAGATAGGTTCTAGCAAAATTACTATTAAAAGGTGAAAAACTCTACCACAAAAAAACAAGAAAAATCATTATTAATTGGTGATATTTATGTTCTGTGTCGCATTTGTTCTATGATTTATCTATGAAGAGCTTATTTTTCTTAAAAAAAAAAGATGCAACATACAATTCTTACTGCATTTCCTCTGGAATAACTGTAACATTATGCAAAAAAAAAAAAAAAAAACAATAATTGGGCTAAGTTTTATATGTGAACCCAAATAAAAAAAAAAAACCAAAAGTCACGTCTTATAGGACTTGAAGTTGCCATATAATTGGACGGAAATTGTTAACCAGCATTAGTGGACTAGAACAATTGGGTATATAATCTAAAATGAGCCTCCTGCAGCTTTGGTTGATGTTGCTTCTACTTCTACCAAGAGCCATTGAAGGGCTTCGAGCTGGAGACAAAAGGTACTTGCATCTGCAAACACACGCAAGCGGTACGGTGCTAGATATGACATAGGATAGATCATAGGCATCTGTTCGCAAAAGCCATTTTTTTAGAAAGGAAAGGACCATCCACATTCCACGGCATGTTCTGGTTGCACTGTTCCCCTCAGTTCAAAAATGGGGTATGCTCCGTTTATGCCATGGCTTTAGAGATCGGGCTAGCGTGGGTCGATTCTCTACTACACTTTTCACAAGGCCCAAATCCTGATATCGGACCACCCTAGTAGCAGGTTATAGATGACTGAAAACACAATATCAGGCATATATTCCCTTTTGTTCTCCTAGCTTTTCTTTTTGTTTTTTTTTTTTCTGTTTTTTCAAAGAAATTGTTGTTGGATACCCACATTCTATTGCAACACAAAAAATAAAATAAAATCATCATTCTTAAAAATCTGATTATAATTTGATTTACAAATTTTGATATAATTTTAAAAATACTTAAATATCTAGTTATTGAGGTATGTACGAAGAAAATATCATTACTTAGAAAAAAAAAAGAAACATCCACATGAATTTAAATAAATAACTATATATATATATATTGAAAAGAATGATCTATTTAACCAGAAGGAAGGGGAAAGAAAAACCTAAATTGTGCCAGTGGCCATCAAAGACAGGAGAGAGTGATCCACGGGAATTACTCCAAAAGGGCCAGGAGAGCCCAATATGATGTTTTCTCTGGTCTTGCCAATATAAACCCAATTTCACTTTTAGTGAAGCCAGGGCACAATGACTCCACACAACCTGAAGACACCAAAGCTGAACTGTGTAATCCCGAGCATTTGATTGAAAATGCATTCATTAGGACTATTCTAGCTATGAAACTAGGAATTTCACTGCCATAAAAAGTGGGATTTTGAAGTGTACCTGGGCATCTGTACCACCATTCTGCGAAGCAAATTACTTGCGAATAGTACCATACCGTGTAGCCATACAAAGTTTCCTTTAAAATGGTCATCATTTTTGTTAACTAAAGATTTATTTCAATAATATCTTTGCATTACATAAATTAATTTAGAAAATTAGAAGGTTTTTGGTTTAGTACATGTTTTATTTTCAAAGGATAAAAAAATTGGACGAACAAATCAATTTGTAATTATAATTTAATTCATATCATAAGTGAAAAAAAAGGGTAATTACAAAATAAATTTATGGTAGAGGGGGATGTAAGAAAATATGCCAAAGCAATTTTGTTTAATCTCATGCTAAATACTTTATGTTACAAGTTGTGTTACGATTCTATTTAATTTCCTAAAAATTGTGTTTTTCTTATGTATTAGCAATCTAATCTACAAATGTGTCAATATGGACTAAGTATGTATTGGTACTTTTTTATACAATATAAATTTCATTTTCTAGTAAAATGTAAAAAATTTAAAGTAAAAAATGAAATCACTTGAAAGTTTTAAAGGTATCATGCTAACACATTTTGTTAGGATAATTTATTATGATTTAATAATAGATAGACATATTTTTTTTCTTTCATAAGTCAATAAAAAAAAATTGTCTTTTACTTTTATTTGGAATTGAAGAAAGATATCTAATAGCACATTTTTCTAAATTCATAAATAAAAATATTTATAAAGAAGTTTTTTCATGTGTTAATATATTTTAACTAACTAATCAATTATATTCTTATTAATTTTTAGAAAATGAAATGAAAAACTCTTTTTTACTTGAAAGAATCTACTACCTAAAGTCTACTTAAGATTAATGAGTTTTCGACTTAAAGTTAGTCAATAACTTGGTTGTCGTATATCAGAGGCAAGTTTCAATTTTAGGTTTTATAGATGACATTTATCTATAATAATGGAGAAAATAATAATAATGATCACTTAATATGACATTTTGAAAATGCAAAATGGTTAAGACAAAAAAAAAATCAGATAAATATAACAAATCTAGACTAAACTCTTTATACACAACACCTTGCATAAATCTCCACTAAAATAACACATATTAAAAAAACCAATATACCCTTTTTAGTAAATTAGTTTCATTATCACAAAATACACATGGAAAGAGCTTAAGCAATATTTCAATAAACACTTGAAAAATAGACAATATGACACTTAATATTATTGACAAACTAGTTAATGCAAATTAAAAACTAGTTTTATTCAACTTATAAACATAGAAGCATGAAACTTAAATAATACAACAAAAATTATATCTCTAAATTAAGGGAATTACTTAAGAAACTCACTTGTTATTTATAACAACAAAAAAGAAAATGTTCCACTTAATCTATAAGAACAAAATCATTAAAATTAGGCACTATATGTTTAAAGGGATAAACAAAAAAGGAGAAAAGTAAGGAAAACGTTTTATATTGCACTAAAACATTTAATCTACAAGAATATAAGATGAATTGAATAAATTCATTCCTACTTGTTAGGTTCTCTCTCCCTACTTTGCATTCTTGCTCTCTTATTGTCTCATTTTATTGTATAAAATGACTTTCAATTTTTTTTAAAGATAAAATTTATTTTTTAGAGAAAAATTCAATATTTTTGATTAAATTTTATTTTTAGTTGACTATACTTTTTCTAAATTTTCTAAAAAAATATTTTCTGCGAAACAAATGTACTCTCAGTGTGTCATAAACTTTTATCATATATTAGCCTTTAATAATTAATTGAATGCAAACTTAATGAACTCACATTGTTATTGTTATATTAATTGGATTATGTTATGTTTTTCTTTTTAAAATAATTTGAGTAAGAAACACAATTTTTTATGTTAAATAACTTGTTAAAAAGTTTATCACAAATGTTCCTTTACATTAATTATTCAAAAAATTACAATAATAAATCATAGGCCAATTAAAACCAAGAATTGTTTTACCTAAATCTTAAAAAAAAAAAATACTAACCATGTAAATTTAAAAGAGTATTCAATTAAAAGTTGAGATTTCTCAACTTTGTTTTAATTTAACTCTTTTAAAATTAATTATCATCTAACATATAAGACCATTTATGAATATAATTATATTTTTCAAAAAATGCATTACATGCAGAAAAGTTTTATGAATTAATACTAAAATATATAATGTTTATAAATTCTATTAATTATTCATTCAATATATTTATAAATACAAAATTTAATTAATCATATATAAAATTATATAATTCTTTTAAGCACAAATTGTATACTTTAATTTGTTTATGACTTATATTCTATTAAATACATACATACATATATATATATATATATAAGATTGTAAAGAAATTAATTTTAAAATTAATAAAATTTTACTTTAAGAAGTTATATATATTTAAAAATTTATCTGATAATATAAAATCACATATAAAATTATATAATTCTTTTAAGCACAAATTGTATACTTTAATTTGTTTATGACTTATATTCTATTAAATACATACATATATATATATATATTTGATTATGAAGAAATTAATTTTAAAATTAATAAAATTTTACTTTAAAAAGTTATATATATTTAAAAATTTATCTGAAAATATAAAATCACATATAAATTTGTATATAAATTCGAAGAAAAAAGATGAATACAGATTCACTCAAGGGCCCAGCCCTCTGCTCTCTACAAGGGCCATTATATGTAGGCCCAAACACCTACAAAAGGAAAACGGCGTCACTGTAGTAAAACTCGTAAGATGGTACGTTTAACACAAAATGGACGGCCTAGATTTCGCGTATAGAATGTTAAAAGGGAAGAAATACTCTTAGATTAGGGTTTCTCCATAGATAATAAGCTCGTGCAGCAGCAAGTGCTTCTTACTGTATCCTCTTCTCACGCCAGGCTGCGCAGCTCAGCTCTGCTCCGATCCAATGGGTACTCTCTCTCTCTCTCTCTCTCTTTACCTTTAAATGATTATGATCTCTACTCGCTCCTTATAAGAAATTGAAATTGATTGTTTCTACGGTTTCTCTGTTTTCTGTTTGACACGGTTCAAGATCAAGATTCTTGTTTATATTTATGCTATGATTGGGGGGGGGGGTTTGTGAAACATAGATATGAATCATTGGTTTTGAAAATGATTTAAGGAAGTGGGGTGGCTTCATTTTGACCCGTTAAAAGTGTGCCTTTTCGGTGATGTTTGAATCTTTTGATGGGTGGTTTAGGGGTTGTGGTTTAATGGGGTTTTGAATGAAAACAGGGGCTTACAAGTACGTCTCTGAGTTATGGAGGAAGAAGCAATCCGATGTTATGAGGTTCTTGCAGAGGGTGAGGTGTTGGGAGTACCGCCAGCATCCTTCCATTGTTCGTGTTACCCATCCAACACGTCCTGACAAGGCTCGTTGCCTTGGTTACAAGGCCAAGCAGGTGCAAGGAATTGTGTCTTAAAATTTAGCCCGTTTGGTGGTTTTTATGGTTCGTTGTTTGTTGACATGGCTTAACTGCGAGTATAATGGATGTTTTGTTCATGGGGTTTGTTTAATGATGATTCTACAATTCCTTTTATCACTACTAGGTCAAGTTGTTTGATATGGGGATTGGTGGGGAATTCATTTATTTTGGCAATGTTCTCTTGTTCCTTGCAAGTTTTAGTTGCTTTAAGGAATGTACTACCTGAAGTTCATGTTAATATTTCAGTACATTTCTGGAATATAAGATCCCCTTTCTGTGTAATTTTTGCTGGTTAAGCAGTTTCTTGATGCATATTCATCTCTCCCTCTGGAGGGTGTTTATGTACAATGATTGAATGCTTTCCAAGACCAGCTACATAAAACCAAAGAATCGATCATTATACCAAGTGTGTTCTTTTTTATTGGACTTGCTTCTGTCTCGATCTGATACATTCCATGATCTTTTTACATTCTTTTCGGTTCTTGTTTCAATTCTGTTGTCATCCTGTTCTTGGTGCTTTTTTTTCCCCTTTTTTTGCAACAGTGGTAACTATTTTCAATGTTATTGAATTTCTGTGATGCCTAGGCATTTCTGTTAAAGTTTTATGTTGTCATTGCTTTCACAATGGCTTGCTGCTTATAATTTAATAGCCATTATCAACATGGTGACTCTAGCATGGTCACATATGTAAATAAAGGATATACATGCTCCTCCACCCTGATGTTCTATGAGGGGGACGATGCATAGATATTATTTAATACTTGATGGAACATTATTTGTTGGTCATTACTAATTTGATTTAAGTGATTGTTTGCAAATGACACTGGCTGAAATATTAAATTTTAATGGTTTGTCTTTGTTGTTCTTCCTTTTCAGTTGCTCTTAGTTTCTTGTTTTTGTTTCATATGCCTTCCATGGAAAACACACATGCTATTCTGAGCATACCTGTACTGATCTTGACTAGTTAAATTTCTGCAGGGTTATGTGATTTATCGTGTCCGTGTTAGGCGTGGTGGCAGGAAGAGGCCTGTTCCCAAGGGTATTGTGTATGGTAAGCCCACAAACCAGGGTGTTACCCAACTTAAGTTTCAGCGAAGCAAGAGGTCTGTTGCGGAGGAGCGAGCTGGTAGAAAGTTGGGAGGTCTGAGGGTTCTCAATTCATACTGGCTTAATGAGGTTGGTCGATTACAAACACACATTGTCTTGGTTTCATTTGTTTGCAACTTGTCTTGATATCATATCTTCCTCCGTAATTTTGTTATCCTTCTTCTCTGTTGAAGGATTCTACCTATAAATACTATGAGGTTATCTTGGTTGATGTGGCTCATAATGCTATCCGGAATGACCCAAGAATCAACTGGCTCTGCAATCCAGTCCACAAGCACAGGGAGCTCCGTGGCCTCACTTCTGCTGGGAAGAAATACAGAGGTCTACGTGGGAAGGGGCACTCGTTCCACAAGAATCGGCCTTCTCGCAGGGCAACCTGGAAGAGAAACAATACCCTATCCCTTCGTCGCTACCGTTGAGTTTAGTGATGAAAGAGATTTATTTTTATCAATTACAGAATTTTGTCTTGATGTCATGGCTGTCATCTTGAGTTCAATGTTTTGGATATGTACTGTGCTGTTTCTTTTGAAATATTTATCAAGCTAAACCAGGAGTTTCTGTTATGATCATCTTATGTTATCATGTTAGGGGTGGTAGATTCATGATTTCAAGTTCTTGACTAGTGTGATTATGGGACACATGTTTTTCCTTTGTCAAAATTTCCTTCTTGTTATCTTATCATTAAGTTTCTAGGAACGTTTTTGGTAGTTGTTCTGATCATTGTTAGTTGTTGCCTGATATGACTATCCGGTGAAACAGCATCTTTTTACTGTTTTCTCTACTGCGTGAATGTGAGAAGCCAAATGACAAAAATTAGAAATCCGCAGCTTCTTGTCCGCCCCTAAGAAATTGAACTGTATAAAATACTTGCATTTTATCAAATATTTGTATTGCAATGGACGCAAATTTTTTTCAAATTAGTTGGGGGGCAAAAAGTTGCTACTTGCCAATGTTACAAGCTATTCTTCTATTGTGGTGTTTGGTGACTGTGTACCCTAACAAGCTTTTCATTGTACGCGACTTAAAATTAGTGTTAAATTTTTATAATTAAATTTAAATTTTTTATTTTACTTATTTATTTTAAATTAATTTTTGTTGATACAAAGTAATTAAAATTGTGAAAAATTATAAATTGAACATATTAACAATTTATATTATTTTTTTTGGTGTAAAAAGAGGTCAATATAAAGATTTATTGTCAATTTTTTTTATCACTAACTAAATATCTATTCAAAGCACGAACTAAAAGAATATATAAAAATGAATTACTCAGATTTTTATAAAAATATTTATATTTTATGTGACGTGATCTCAGTATTATTTTGAGTTTCATCCTTAACATAATATGTCCTCAGTCTCACAATGCCTCACATCATTTAGTACAGAATTTTTAGTATGATTCTTGATATTTCTAGCATTATTCATTTGAGAATAGAATCAACTCCCCGCGCAATGCCATGCCCATAGCATTACATGGTGTAGCCAGATGACCCATCTCATCGTGACTTCCAGCAATTTCAGATGGTTCCCTCCATGTAACCATCTTTAAGATTCTGTAATGCTTGCCGGATTGAGTCCTCGTCTTGGTTGGAATACTTCAAGCATATAAGACGCTGAGCAACACGATATACCCTCTGTATTTGTTGGTACTGCAGGCAGTTGACTTCCATTTGCTTTATTTCCTGGACATCGACAACACCGTCAAATTCCAAATATCAATATGAATGTCAGTTTGATCCCTGAGTTCTACAGGTGTTGGTATAATTAGTCACCCATAAAATGTTTAGTTTGCATTTTTCTTTCTAGTAATTTTCTTAACAGAAATCACCTTTTCCTTGATCTTCAATGTGATGCCTCTAGCTGTTTGGACCACTGAGATTGGTAGTCCTGCCACTTCTGCCAGAAGAAGTCCGTAGTGTGGCACATGTCTCGGTCCATCCCTTAGTTGAAACTAGGTCAGAAAACCATAAGTCTCAGTGCATAAAGTCCAACTGAAAAATCAATTTGGAGCAGTTGACAAATAGAACCACCACCTTGAAATCTAAACGGTTGTTTTTTATATCAACATGGAGGTGAAGAATCTTGACATTTGGGTAGATGGTTGCCAACTCCGATAGGTTTTCCATATGAGTAGCAAATAAGGTATACCTGAAGAAGACAAGCGAGTAGGAAGCCAATAAGGCAGCTCCAAGACAGACCTGGGTGGTTATTTACTGCCATGACTTCAAGCAATCAGATTAAGCTGTGATCTGCAATGCACTAAGATGCGGGAATGAGTTAGAAGCAATTACGCTTTGAGAGATAACAGATGCTCGCAGCAACTCCAGGCAACTGCAAATCCATCAGTGGAAGAAGTAGCTCTTCCGAGTTCATCCATAATGATCAGACTCCTGGATAACAGGAAATAAGATTTCCCAAAAGGGAGTAAAATAACTCTCTCTCGTTGGCAGGAATTGATTAAAGAAAAAAGTGACCACCTTGGGGAGACATTCTGCATGATGAAAGCTGTCTCTTTCATCTCTGTCATGAACTGTAAGATCCAAGGCAAATGACAGCATGATTTTGTTTATATCAGTTTTTCCCATCAAACCATATTCCTATTTTCTTAATGCTTTTTCAAATGAACTGAAGCATCAAATCCACATTTCAGCTATGAGTATCACTTTCAAAAAGCTGACCACTTAGGTGCTCATATGGACATTTTGATCAAGTATTTCACTATTTCAGATTAATAATTCCCAGGCTCTTGAAATCCCCCACTCACAAAAGGAACAGTCAATTATGATAGATTATTACCAGGGAACAAAGTGTGAGAATTTGCTTTCCATGAGTTTGACGATTGATAAGTTTGGCAAACACGAATTACATCACGTGAAAAGAAAAAAGGGACAGATATTCTCAAGAGTTATGTAATAGTACCGTGCTGGAGTTTGATTCAAGATTATCCATTGACCCCATCCTTGTAAATATTCGATCAACTACCCTTATGGTTGAGAAGTGAGCAGGAACATAACAACCAATCTGAGCAAGAATGACAATAAGGCACACTTGTTGAAGATAAGTGCTCTTTCCGCTCCTGAAGAAATCATAGATAATTATATACTAGGACTTGGGCACAATACAAACTCTATTTACGTTTATGTGGTCACAACTCTGATCAGTGGTATTGGACTCGAAAGCTGAGCTAATGTAGAGTAACAATGAGTATGGATGCACATATGTAATTAGTTACAGATGAATAAAGATCTAAGATGCCCAATACAAGTTGTTCAAATGTTTTCTTTTCCTTTTCTGCATGAGTTTTTCCTATACATCCTGATCCTCTCAGATTAATTAATACAAGCCTTTCTTACAGTAAAATCCAGTAGGATACTGTACGTGGCAACAAGTTCACTTGTCTCAAATTATGACAATCAAAATCACCGGTTTACTATCAGAGCTTAGCAACAAAAAATTAGAAGACATTGTCTAAAGAATTTCCAGAGCATTCCAAGTAGATGATTTTCAGTTTTTCATGTTCCAGATTAAAGATGTAAGTAAATGAAGTGCCACATGAAGTAAATACTTGAAAGTACTTCATTAAGAGTCAAAGCCACCCATCCATAAGTTGATTTCAACAAGAAAGCATTTCTTACATGTTTGGGCCCATGACAATTAACATGTTTGATGCTTCTGAAATGAAGATATTGTTGGGCTGCAAAAAGAGTTCTTAATCACCTTACAGGTCATTGATGCAAATGTAGAAATAAATAGAAATCATTAAATAATGAGGAAAGGTTCATACAACAAAGTCATTGTGTATGCTTTCCAGAATAGGGTGTCTTCCAGAATCAATCGCCAATGGGCCACTATCTGTGGTAAGATGGCATGATCAGGTAGTTCCCAATTTAACTTTGGAAAGTAACAAGACATATGATGCAATATAACAATTGGTTACTTGTAAATTCTGGTCTAGTGTATCGATCAACAGGCTTAGTTGATATTGTATGAGCAAATGAATTGACAATCATGTCTAAAAGGCATAAGACTTCAGCAAGCAGTGTGAGTGCTGAGACATCGTCCCTTATGGCATCTAACAGGGCTGCATATCATAAGCTCCATTTATTAAAGAAAAAAGTTTCACCAATAGCAAACAAGCATGTAAAATGCTTTGTCTAGAAATGAAGGTTAGGCAAGTATTTGAATCCTATACACCAAAATACACTTGCAATATATGACAACCTTCAAGGCAAACTTCTGTTCTCATATAGCACTCATCAGCTGCGGACATATTTCTGACATTCAGCTGTGCAATTCATAGAACGGAGAACAATCAGAGACAAACTTCTCAGGAGCCTTACGGGTTGTTTGTGCAGATAGTAGTATAAGGCATTTAAAAACAATAACAAAGATAAGTATCTATCACGAAAATGGAGGTCTCAGTATCACATAGTGATAGAATCATGTAGAAACAGCTATCAGTGCTTTTAAGTTTAGAATTCACTCAAAACTCCAGTTCATCAAGGAAAGCTAGAAATAAATTACTTGAGATGAAATGCCAATTATTTCACCATATGCTATACCCAGCACTAAGTGTTAATATTGGGGAGGTGGCAGGAAGCAAGTACTATCAAGCTGCTCAGCTACATTGCCGTTTGAGTCAATCTCTTGCAGATGCTTTCCTGGTATGTCCAATATAATTTTCAATGCACCAAGAATTATGATAGCTGTATTCCCAATAAATTTTGGCCAAATTTCAGCTGTCAACAGCCATCCAACATTAAAGATAGGTTCTTAGCTTGAATCGATGTTCTTTGACTAAGTCCTATACCATCAAGTGCATGTGGGTACATCCTTAAACAATGCCACATAAATTCAGCCATGAGCAAGCCAGTGAAATGCCAGATTGCGAGCTTATCAGATTCTGAAATGCCAAACAGTGATACAATGCAATTAATGTGAGACATAGAATAGATCATTACACATGGATGAAATCAGTAATTTGCATATCATGTTGTAAATTACACAGAATTCAAATAATATAAAAAATTTTCCTGTAGAATGATACTCACAGAAGCAAGTTCTAGACTTGAGCAATGTACATTGTTTCCATGTTTAAGGACCTGCTTTATGTTTCATAAGCACATAAAAGTCCAAGTTAATACATCATAACTAAGCAGAGAAAACTTCTCATTTCAAACCTGGATAAACTTCCTGGGAAGCTTTCCCTGTATATCCTTCTGTGGAATGCTGAAGTAAAATCCTTGTCTATTGTTAAATGGAAGTTTCAAATTTGGTAGCTTGAATTCTTCACGATACTTGTTTGCAAGATTATGTATGGCTGTTACATTTGGTAAAGAATAACAAAGAAAACACTAGTTGAAGCAACTCTACCAAATCAAGCTAAATGTTTAACAAGGAGAACAAGGAAAGACAAAAGAAAAATAGATAGCAGAGAACCTTCACTGGTGTCACAAAATGTTCTCCGTGCAATATCCAAAAGCCCATCAATTCCAGCTTTGACAGCAAAACACTGTTGTGTTCGGGCAACAAAAGGAGCCCGTGCATGAAGGACATCTTCATCAATCACTTCAACAATTCTTCAAACAAAGGAATATGGAAAAAAAATTGGCATAGCTTCTTAGTAACCAACTTCCCAGAAGGCAGATCAGTAGTGTACAAAGGATAAGCACATCACAAACATAAATTTAGTGGCATTAATTGATTATTTAGCATTGGCTACCAAGTAGTGCACTAATGTGACAACAAATTGAGCAAAATAGCAAGTAATTAACAATTTAAGAGACATATTGAAAATATCCACTCAAATCCTGAAATTTACATTTTCCTTCATTTCCTTCTATCAGGTCCATGTCCCTCCCTCCCTTAATATGCAGACCATCAAATGGTGCTAACAGCCACAGGGCATATAAAATACTATCAGCAAGGTTATCAAGATATCGAGAATACTTATGTTCCAAGATGGACCTGGTTCCTCAAAGAAGGACAACAATAAGATATAGCAGAGATTTGAGAATATCATGGACAGCATTTCAAAAAATTTGCATGAGGACTGGCACGAAATAATACATTCAAGAGACTAAAGAGTGCATGATACAGAGTGAAGACAATGCACTACCGTATTGCAATGAAAGAAATGTGTTATTTGGGTACAAAAAATTCCATGCAAGACCTGAATGTTACACTGCAACATTCTGTGCAGAAACATCAGTTCTTTTTTCAGCACTCTTGCTATGGAGCAAAATAAAAAATTGCTAGAACTTCTAAATTATTTAAGTTACCATGTATGTCATAAGCCTATACATGATTCACCCATTGGAGCAAAAATTGGTGATATACCTCTTTTGAATGGCCCCATATTTCTGATTTTCACATATAGTCTTATAAACATTTGTGAGAAGAAAACTCTTTGCATCCTTAAGCACCTGAAATTTTAAAAGAACAGATAACTCAAAGCATTCTGAGATTTTGCAAAAATCATATGGACAAGTGAAAGCAAACAAATTCACCTTTGAAAGTAAAGGCAAAGCATCTAGAGCAGTTTTAAGTAAAATAATGCTTGATATCAACACTTGGCTCTTTCTGGCATTATCAACACCCAGGGCCTCATTGGTAACTTTCTTTGGCTTAAAGCAGAAGTGACAGAGCACTCTATCTGTGTGAAAAGAACATGTAGACAATCAGAAGTAATGCACTAACTTCAGGCAAAGAGATCAAATTTGTGTTACTCTTCATTTTCATTTGGCCTGCCTGTCTCTTTTGGAAATTTACGGAGAACCTGAGAAAGTCCAAAGAATAGCTGTTCATTGCTCATCAGCTCATCCTGGAAAAAGATTTAAGGAGTTGCATCATGGATTGGACCCAAACAATGCCCTCATCGAAGAGAAATAATTATAGCAAAAAATAGTTTACATGCAATAATAATGAGATGGTGTTTTATCCAATAAAACATAAGATTTAAACCCTAAACCCTAAACGCACTTCAACTGGGGTTTGGGCAGCATTCAACCCTGTGTTTCTTGTGATGACACCAAGTGACCCAGGCTATTAAACTAAACATCCATGAGACCATAAGAGCCACCATTGTTAGAAGTAAAACCATCATTTTTCTGGGATAGGGATTTTGTTACAAGGGTGGGCTTATCAATATTAGTTTCAAATTTATAGTGGTCAAAACAAAACCAGTTGTGATATGTGCCCAACAGAACCTTCAAAGCATATTTCTTGTTCTGCTGTTTCCAATTGTATGAGATAAAGGTGGAAATGAAGACAATTGCAATTAATTTAAAATAGGCATGTCCACAAAATGGAATAATAAACATCTGAGCCAAATACACTAAATAAATCATGGACATTTAAATTCAACACTGACCAGGCAATCAAGACGAGTGTTAATAGTTTCAATATCTTTCAAAGGCTGCAACAGATTTGCACGCAGAAGCCTAGTCCTGGAAGATTGAAACTTAACAATCAACATCACTTTCTACATTCTTGCAGAGGATGAATACCCCAGTATACAAGTTTCATGTGGAGCATAGACTTTTACATATCATTAATAAAGTCTTGTTCTGTGATTACCCATTCTGAATCCAAGTTATTGTTTTTTACATACCCTCCTATGGTTTTCATTGTCTTCAGTGTCTGGAATAGGCTTCTTTTCTTGTTGGTTGTGCCCCAAAGTGCAGAATGCATTGGTTCAATGATTTCCAAATTCTGAACACTGCCATAGAATATAGCCATAAATTCTTGCATAATGATCAGAAGAAATTCCAAACTCTAATTTAGATTTCTGCCAGAGATTTTGTTATGAATTGTGAAAACCTTATGTCATGTCCTATATTTGGGAAATAGTAATTTAGGCAGACTTTTAGAAAGCAAAATTTTAAAAAGGAAAAAGGAATGTAAAGGAAAAGAGTAATTACCTAGTGGCATCAATATTCATGTGGTCAAATGAACCATTGAAAGTAACCTGGAATGCAAAGAACTCCATGAGAAAGTTCAGATCTTCTATTTTAATGGGACTAACTTAGAAGTCATTTAATGACCTAGCCAACCATGTAAGTTCCATTCTCTAAGGATTGTAATAACTTGTGCAATATATGAATCATTTAAAATATTATTTTACAAAATTAATTTTCATCGAGGATTGTTGGTGGAGATAAATGGTTCTGAAGATACAGTCTTCACATGAACTAAAATATACAGGCAGTGATTGAAAATGATCAATGTTAATTAAGAATGAGGACCTAAGTCACTGTGTCGTGGAAAGGATGAGAGCAAATTTGATTTCTTATCAAGTAAATGAAGTGGGTGTCGATAGTAAATGAAGTGGGTGTCGA
This sequence comes from Kandelia obovata, assembly GCA_021464305.1. Classification (NCBI taxonomy): domain Eukaryota; kingdom Viridiplantae; phylum Streptophyta; class Magnoliopsida; order Malpighiales; family Rhizophoraceae; genus Kandelia; species Kandelia obovata. The sequence goes on along the minus strand of CM038484.1, from coordinate 4,068,389 downwards.
TGGATCCACAATACAAAAGTTCAGTAAAAATGGATGAGGTAAATGAAAGGATCATCTAAAAAATTTCCTCCAGCAGGAGAGAAAGAAAAAGTAGTGTTCTAGTATTGCTTTTAATAAGCATCCAACCCAAGTGTTGAATGTAAGACAAGAAATAAAAGTCTTTGCTGTTTCTCTTCCTAGAATCTCATAGGAATATCATATGTATTAGAAGCAAAGAGTTTTAGCAACTAGAGACATCTAACATATTATCTTACATACATTAGCGATAGATGAGAATGCTAGTGATAGAGAACAAAGATTTTATATTGGGTCTTCCACTGGTTGTGCAACATGAACACATAACAAAGAACCTACCAACAATGAGTGATTTGTGACTATGACCCCTTTCTCAGCTTCTGTCCTGTGCATGATGCAGTTAGAGGATATATTTTAGAAGCAGATTACAAAAATACTGTAACTGCAAGCAAGTAGAAGATAGTGTCCAGAAACTTCAAGCTGGCTCAACATGAAAACATTTGATCAAAATAAGGAAGACCAAGATCTCAAAAAAATAAAAAAGTCAAGCAAACATGCAATCAATGGTATATGATCAGGCCCTTCTTTGCTAGAACAACCTATGCTTACCTGCAGACAGATGGCTATGAAACTTAAGGGTGTGCTGCTGGCTATCTGTCTAGTAAATACCTCACTCATATCAAATCATGCAAATGAAACAGAGTTAAATCTATTCAACAGCTTCTGTGCACTTGCACATATAAGTTATGAACAGATAGCCCATATAAAGTATACAATGCACTTAAGTTTCTTAGTTTATCCACAGAAACATATTTGTCACATGCCAATGTCCTTTATAAAATAGCTAACCAGGAAACTATTTAGCCCGCTATTGGGAAACACCTAGCTCTTCTCACTGCATGATTACTGACAATTAAAGAAATAACTTTTAGTTTCAAGTGCAGTTTATTCCTCACTTGGAGTCTCTCAGACAAAATCCTAGAGCAATTAATTACTGCACATGTTGGAAAACTTCTCAAGCCTATCAAGAGCTGAACAAATTGAAAAATACCACTTTATTGTAGCTGTAGCAGCAGCCAAGCAGAGATAATATTGCTTGCAATAAGTATCCAACCCAAGCGCCGAAGGCTCCTTTGCTGCCAAATTCTTTATCAGAACAGCACCCTGGAATAAATAACAACCAAGACATCACCACCAAAGAAAAATGCTGCTGGCAGCTAGAACTGAAACCCAAGCAATGGATTCTAGTTTCTGTATAACCTTAGTGTCGTCAAAACAACCGCGACCCATCACAACCTACAAAATTTGACAATATAATACTGTAATACTGGCAGATGATCACAGAAATATATGGACGCATCCGTTAGGTGGCACAGAACCTGTTAACAGACATCACCTTCTTGGTAGAAGCATAAAATTGATCCACAAGCTCCGAAACTCCCACCCTACCATCAGGTGCCGATTTGTTCGGAGGAACAATGATCACCATAGGATCATAAAATTGCAGCAAAGTCTTTGTATTCTGATAGGAGCTGCTGGTTTCAATATACTGAGAAAGATGCAGCGAAGCTGACCTCAAGTCAAAGGCTGCCATTCCAACCTGCCAAACAGACAAACAAAATATAAGCATCAAAATAAAACCACTCAAAACATCTTCACGGTTTCTAAATTGCTATTCTAAAGTCATCAATTTCAGTAACTTTAGAATCACTGAATGGAAACAGATCAACTGACTGTAATTAAAGCTTGTGTACAAACGTCTTGAGCGAAGAAAAATACTCCAAACTGTCCGCACCGTTTTCACGGATTTTGAAAAAATAAATAATAAATAAATAAAGCATAATTTCGTGTATTTTGTTGTTGAGTTTCCGATTCCGAAATATTGTGCTAAATAGAAAGATTGACAGTTAGAAATCAAGAGTACGCTAATTTTCATTTTGCTTCGAGGTGTGAATTTTCTCGGGAAACAAACTGCGAGTTACCTCTTTGGCTCTGTTCTCTATGAGGCCGATCACGATGCTTGATCGCTCTCCTCCTTCGTCTTCCATTTTTGCTCTTCGGTGCTTAGAAATTCAAATTTTTAGCAAATGCGCGCCAAAACTAGTCGCCTATTTAATGTCAAACACTGTTGGGCTGATACTATTTCCCGTCAGTATGGCCTGAGTGGTGGTGGCGTTAATTTTTTTTCTTTTCTTTTCTTTTTTTTCCGGTTATGTCAGGAAAATTAACTGCTTGCAGATATCTCTAATGAAAATCAGGGAGACGAGCAGGTTGGTCCAATTTATTTTACTTCTGTATAACATTGTGCCTCGATTATATATATGGTACATTGAAAAGATCTAAGTGAGCCTAGAGATTAACTTATTTCTCAGAATTTTCTGAAATTTGTGCTGATTCTTGGCATGACTGTATTTTTTGGGCTGTAACTTGGATCATTGGTTTGTTTGTCTTCCAGGATTCCTGTCAACCTTCTAAGTCCCTTGACATGGCAACTCACACATTGAAGCCACATCGGGAAATCGGAGTTCAGGTTCAGTGTTTGACGTGGGATAGAATTCGTGTTGGAAAGGCATTGAGGAGGTGGATTGATAGGTAGCGACAACGGCGTTTTGAGCGGTAACATCCTTGAGAAATGCAAATGGTAAAACAGCTCCAGTACACTAGATTCGTCAACTAATGCTTAACAGACAAAGATACTGGTTTATATTGCCTAGCAAACTGATTGATACTTTATCACCGCACCATACATGTTCGGTTATCATGAATGGGAATCCATAAATCGATCCAATGTGAATCTTCATCAGTTTGCTTGGATTCTACCATGCCCCAGCGCAGCCACTTTTTTATAGGTGTTGAGGCGAGAGAACATATTGGTTCTAAGTTATAGCAGAGACACGGGAGCAAATTGTAGGCAACCAGAGAATGAAGAGTCACAATTGATGCTGCAGAAATCAGCAAGTTCTACATTCCAGATTTCAAATCGTTCATGAACTAAAACTAAACTGTCGTCACCACTGTCACATCACAAGCTAGCAAACATCTAGCAACAAACAGTCAATATCATTCGTGTAGCAGCTTGCCATTGAATTTTTCAAGCAGCAATAATAACAATGTCTAATAAGCCCTCATTCATCGGTAAAGAGTCCACAGACACATAAAATTTTTTTATGAACTAGCTACCATTTCTGATTGTCGCCAATTCTAGCATCACACCTGTCTCACAATGCCTAGAATGAAACCAAAGATATGCTATTACTATTTCTCACTTCTACTTTTCAACTGTAAAAACTACCATGGATGCTCAATCTTCAGCAGCAGTAGACAGCAGAGTTCAACATTAACCAATAGTAGCACATACAAATTTCACTAGTTTATTTGTTGTCCAAATGAAATTTTTTTGGCTTCCAAAACAAGAGGATCAGTTAGCCTCTAACAGCTCTCAACAGTTTCATGCTTAAACAAACAAAGATAATTACATTAAACAACCAAGTTTTTGGTTGCTTCCATGCCCAAAAAAAGCAGCATACAACCACATTACATTAGCACAAAACTGCTTGTCAGGTCAAATCAGAGAAAACTCTGACTGACAAGCAATTAATTAATCATTTGCTTGCACCAGAGGCATTGATTCAAAAGTGGTTCACTTTCTATGGTGCTGTGCATAATCCAAATTCTGATTAAGCTACCGGGTCTACACTCAAATGTAACAACATTTTTCGCATTCACAGCAAACTACTCAAAAAGATAAAAGCGTAATAACATGAAGCACGGTATAAAGTAAATCAATTCTAACACAGATCAAGAACCAAAATTGAAATGCTAGTAAAGGCCATGGAATGCAAAATTTTGGCATTCAATTGAAAAAAAAGTCAAAATAAGCATCCATATAGCTAATGTTAACTAAAACAAAAGATCAGACTGCTTCATTCAAATGAATGACCATCGGTGTTCAATAAAAATTACACACGGCCTTTTGCTTAGAATTGAATGAGAGTGCATCAAAACAAAGATAAGACAATCTGACATTTCAATACATTTGACAACTTTATTTGCAAATCTATCAAGACATCCTTCTTCTTGCATCTTCTTCAAACTCCAACCAGCCACAGACTATATATATATATTAGTCTCCCACAATAATTGCTCTATATTAAAACTTTGTTCCTGAAAATTTCAGCAAACTAATCTGATGTAACTTTGCCTCTCAACTTTCAACAAGAAACAGTAACAACAGTGGCAGCAAAATTTTTTTTTTTTATAAAAAAAAAAAAACAGGAAGAGGATAAGGCACACCTACGTCTGTTTGGAGAACGAAGAAGAGGAAGGGACACGCTTGTTGCGAAACATCATGTAACCGAGGGGTAACACAACTCCGATCATCATTATCGCTGCTCCGATTATGTATCTGAGCGGACTCGGCGGCTCCACTTCTACGATTCTCCTGTACTGCATACCGCACCCAATCACAAACCACCCAAACCCCGAAGTTATCTCAAATTAGAAGCCTGGAAGTCGTATTCATAAAGAGAAAATAAAGATCCAACGATTAGAGGGAGAGAGGGGCTTACAGGCATTTTTCTACCTCACTTTCCCACGGTGCAATCTGATTGGGCTTTCAAGGACTGGACGCCTTGATTTCGGCGGTTTAATGGCGGGTTAACGACGTCCGGTGATTTTCCTCTCCTTTCTGTTTTTTATTTTTTTTAATAAATAATTAATACAAATTGCCACTTGTGAATTCTGGTTACCAATAAGAATTCGCCATCTGGTAAAATTCCGGAAACGTCCCAAAACGCCCCTTCTTCTTTTTTTTTTTCCCGGGTTTGAAAAACGCCTTAATTTGTATCATTATCTTTTTGGATCTATCAGTATCAGCCCGTGGAGAACTGTCCTACAAGCAAATGGGCTGTGATTTTGGGCTGCCTCGCAAACTTTTTTTTTTTTCTGCTTCCTCTACAATTATTGTTATCATCATTGTATTTATTGGAGAAAAAAAAAATTCATACATAATCTTATCTATTACGTGAATATAATTTAATAAATGAAATTAATCCTATTTTATAAAAAAAAAATTAAATTTGATCAAATAAATTCAAAAATATTAAATTTAAATAGATACATTTAATTTTTATATTAATTAAAAAATATGTATATTATATATAAAATATCGTATATATAATATAAAAATAAATTATATTTACTTGAATTTATTACTTCTAAATTTATTTAAATTTTTTCAAAAAATTTACATAATTTGGTACTCCTTTTTCTAGTAGTGTTTAAGGGTAGCTAACAATTATAAGCCATTTTTTTATAAAAAAAAAATATTCCTGCAAAAGCAAATACACACCGAGATTTAGTTTGGTTGGTTAGCTGAATGTAGCAGACTAATTATGCAAATTCTTTCTTTTTTAAGCATTAAAAAAGGTATTGTAGAATTTTTGATTTGTATACTTAAGGGTTTAGGTAAAGTATTATTTACTGAGATCTTACTTTGACATTTTTTATAAAAACAATTTACCATCACCGAATAAATTACTCAACTCATTTTTACTTAATATATTTCAATTTAAGGGGGAGTACCGGAACGAACATTAGAATCTACGCCAACAATATGAAAATTCACTGACAAACCATCTAGACTCTACCTTGGGCGGTGACAAATTGCGCGAAATCTGATTTTGGAGCAAAAACGAAGAGTATAGAACCTTCTGAATTCGTAAGACAGGAAACGATGTGCCTCTGAACTTGTCTGGAACGATACCTGACCAACCAACCCTACACAAAAGAATACTAGAAATTCAGAATCAGCAGTGGTAGATGGCAAAAACCATGAAATAAACATAAGCCCATTTAATTAGATAGAACCCATTGTTTTTTTTTTCTTTTTTATAATCAAATAAGTCCAACTAAAGTAGGACGCCCAAATCAAACAAAAAGGAAAATGAATATGAAAAATCCGTTCTTAATAGGATACATCATTTAGAAAACTCAGATCTTTATTTTTAAAATGTCAGATTTTAATCTTGTAAGAGAAATATAAAATTTATAGAATGAGAAAATCTAACCCTTTAATGTAATTTACAATCCAATTAATTTTTTAATTGACAAAAAAAAAAATTAATATAGTGCAGCCAGTTTGGACTTCCACTAGAATGAACATCTCTTATCAAGCAATGTTCTTCATTTATCACATGCTTTCCTTGTTCCGGGTCCCCACGCGCACTCGGAGAGGATAAGATTAGGCTTCTATCTTCCCCACTTCTTTATGCCTCTTTTCTTTCACGTTGATTTGATTTGGAAATTCGATTCCTTAGCTATGGTGGGTAATTTCTACCATTTGGTGGATGCTATAGGGTCAGAGGGCCTTTCAATGTTGCCGACAAATCATGCTTTATTCACAATGCATATATACTTACCATATCAAAAAAAAAGAGAATAATAAAATGTAAAGAATTTAAGAAAAAAGTTTCAAAAACGCCATGAATTAAACATAATAATAAAAATTACATTGGCATGACACACTTATATTAGTTATTACCTGACAAAAAAACTGATTTTAATAATTAAAAAAAAAAGGAAAGAAAAAGCATCAGTGTATGTATTGGAAACATTAATCGGACAATTTGTAGTCCAAAAACAAGAATTCAAAGCTGGCAGATCCGCCATTATGACCTGAATTTGTACTACAGGATCACATACTCTCTCAGTCCGTAATGATTAGAGATATAGTGTCAAGGATAGACTGGACTTGTCAAATCAATGCATCAAGATATGGAGTTTCTTGCTCAAATGTATAGTTAGTTCTAGCGGCCCTTTGCTCTTATCTCATCTCTCCAAGATAAGGGAAGATCGGGTCTCCTATAATGTCTTCCAATCCCACGATTGGAAATCTAAGCAAAGTCAGGGTCCTGGAATTGGACATTGTAGAAGCCAAAATGATAAGGAAATAATTCATTAGATGTCCGATGCAAGCCTGAAAATTTCTGATGGAACAATCCTTAGGAGTTGGAATGGGACCCAAGCATGAAAATTGGCAGGTGTGTCGGTGTGTCAAATCAGAGCCTCAGAACAAAGTCGGCAATTATAGGAGTGTATGATTAAGAGTTGAAGTTGATTGACTAGCTAGCATATGCATTTTGAGGCTTTTCCGCGGGAAACAAAAGCTTAATTTGACAAGCCAATTTAATACATAGGTCTAATTTAGAGGGATATGAGAAGAAGTCAAAAAATAAATAAGTAACTCTAATGGGTTATTTAGAAAAAAAAAATCTAATTGATTGCTTAATATTTATGATTCTTTAAATTCAAATTAAATAATTTTTATTCTTATTTAGATTAGGATAAATTTTATGTCGAGGGATACGAGGGTAATATCACATGCCAACTCTATTTTTGCCTTAATAATGTATGGTCTCTGATTTTAAGCACGATATGATAGGAGACAAGAAAAGCATGACTAAGACAAGAACCGAACTTCCATTTTGAAGTTGCCTTATAGTTTGATGCTTGTAAAGTCTCTTTCTTCGAAACTATGCAGTAAGTTCTCTCTCTCTCTCTCTCTCTCTCTCTCTATATATATATATATATATATATATATATATATAAAATCTAGATTCTAATTAGTAAGCTCATCAACTCAAAAATGAAACTCGCTAAAAATTTTACAAGACCCCAATAGTTCTGGCGTCTTTTTTCATTTTTTGGTGCATGGTGATTATACTCAAACTTGTCAACAACCCCCCCCCCAAAAAAAAAGACCCTTAATATTTAAGACCTTGACTCTCTGCAAACATAACAATTAGTAATTCGAACGATTTTTTTAACATAAGAAAAGAAATGTCATTATAATGTAGACATCTTTTTAAAGAATTTAAATATTAATATTCTAATTTTAGTAAGTATAATATTAAATTTATATTTTTAGTTCAATCAAAAATAAGTTATCTACGTGATAATTAGGAAATAATTTTTTAAGAACACTCACTTTATCAACTAGGCTAACTCTTACGAGACTCAGCTTCACAATGTCTAAACTGTAGATATAAATAGCACATTTTAATCAATTAGTACATTGCATCTCATGTAAACTAATTAACATCTTTTATATGCAGTCTTCATTTTTTGAGAAAAAAAAAACTGGGACATATTTTTCCTGTAAATGGTATATTTTTACATGTCATCTAAAAAATCGATGTTAGAGATTTGATAACCCTTTTTTATGTTTGATCAAAGGAATAAAAACTGGGCCACTGGTGAGTCAATATGAACAGTCTGTTTTGTATAATACACCTCGTGGTAAGAATTCAAGTCGGCCTGGATGAAAGCCACTGAAAGAGAGAGAATCCTAAACCGTCCCCACCGTCCAGCGAAAGTTCATGCACATCCACCGGCCAGTCTTGCACACACTTTCATGTCTCCAACTGCCGGCCACACCGATGACTATAGAAAGCTGAAAGCTAAGCACTCACAAGCGAAAAAATTAAGGAAATTGATTCTGTACCATGGGTGCACGTGCCAATGCCCTTTAGATTACTTGATCAAATGACTGTACCATGTGATCATACTATCAACGGCTATTGGATCGGTTGCATGGAGTGCTTGTGCACACTAAAATCTGGACCCAAAAAATAATGCACAGCCATTTAAGTACCGCGCAATTTTGTGGTGCATTTGCATGATCAAAAGGGAAATATTAGGCAAACACGGATGGAATTCACCTATGATAGACGTGAATTTATATATTATATTATCATAATTATTAATTGAATATTTTAATTTTTATATATAATTACAATTAATAATAAAATTATAAGTATATAACTAATAATTATAATTGAAAAATATAAGTTTAGATATGTTGTACATATCCTAGGGAGCCTCTTCCCCTACAAAAACAACATAGTCAAAACAATCCAATGCTTTCTTGTAGATCCCTGTGCTTCTGTGCTTGTTTGCATGAGTGCTGAGAAACAATCCCCGTTAATTTAGGATAATGCCATACCTGTGTTTCTCAGGCTATGTTTTATATTAGTCTTCGAGCTTCGTGAATTCTGGTTTGCCTCTGTCTTTGTTTTTTTTTTAAAGAAAAGCATTAGCTTTATTTCTTGCGGGTTCAAAGCACTAGACTTTGATAAATGCTCCCTGCAATCTGATTTGTCCCCTACTGTGCTTTCTTGGTCTTTTGGCGAGCATATATAAGAAGCTTGTTCTCACAGGAGTTTCAGGACTTTTTGTTGCTGGCTTGGAGCCAGTATAAAGCTGCAAGGTTAGTAAAGCAAGCCAGTCCCTTTATCTTAATTAGTTGGGGTTGAATTCCTGTGGTTGCTTTCCCATAAAGGATTACGGGAAAGGCCTTTTTCATATCTTTTTGGGTTTTCAACACTTTTTTGAGTTGTTCAATCTAAGCTCAGTGCAACAAAGATTTTCTTTCGGAAACAATGCTTCTAATGATCTATTGTACAATGTGGCTAGGTACAGTTAATTGCTCTCTGCCTGCTAAACTATGCTTTTGACTGACATGGCAGGAAAATTTCATGGTAATCGAATTTTGGCGATTGATTTCTACACTATACAACTACTAGATCAAGGAGAAGAGGGGTTTTCAATTTTACTTGGAAAATTTTGACGAAAGTTTTAGGAAATGGATAGTGAATTTCATTCTGCTTGGAAGAACTTTTCTTTTCGAGATTATGTGGAGGAGGACGACGAGCTGAAACCTGTGCCATCATTACCAGCAATCGTGCAACCACAAACACCGAAGGAGCCTATGGAGTTCTTATCTAGATCGTGGAGTCTCTCTGCTTCAGAGATTTCAAAAGCTCTTGCTAAGAAACAAAAACAAGTTTTCACTGATAAGAATCCCAATGAATTGCCAGAGGCAATAGTTGCCCCACAACTGGTAATCCACCTTTTCAATTATATTGTTTGCCTTAATATTTCCTTGTAGTACTTAATTTACTGGATAATTGACGATTAGTGCATTATTTTTGGGACAATTTGCAGTTAGGGAAGGTAATAAATTCAATAAATTCAAGAAGAGTTGGTTCAATAGGAAAATGGTTCCATCATAAGGAGCTCAGCCGTAGCAGTGTGAAGAAGAAAGACAGGGCACGTCTGGAAAATGCATTTATGCATTCTGCTATTTCTGTTGCTGGACTAGCCGCAGCCCTGGCTTCTGTGGCTGCTGCAAGTAACTCTGATAGCTCTGGCTCAAAAATGAGCATTGCATTAGCCTCAGCAACAGAACTCCTGGCGTCACATTGCATTGAACTGGCAGAATCAGCGGGAGCTGATCATGATCGCATGGCTTCTGTCGTGAGATCGGCTATGGACATACAAAGTGCAGGAGATCTAACGACACTTACTGCAGCAGCAGCTACAGGTATTCACTTCAACTTTTTATGACTTTTCAAGCTTGCTTTTTGCTCTTTCATGTTTTATGGATAACTAAGACTTTCCTCTTACTTCAAATCAGCCTTGAGAGGAGAAGCAGTTCTAAAAGCAAGATTGCCCAAGGAAGCAAGAAAGAATGCAACTATAAGTCCGTATGATAAAGGGTTGCTAGACACCCACTGGGGTCCATTAGAGGAACAGTGTCCTCCCTGTGGTGGAGAATTGTTGCAACGCACAAGAAAAGGTTTGTTTCCCGTTTTCTTCTGAAATTCCCTTTAAGGAGCATAACTGGCTCCAAATAATTTTAGCTGCTAAATATTGAAACGATTTTTATTGGAACTGTCAGGAGTTTTGCGGTGGAAATGCGTCTCGGTCTACATAAACAAGAAGTCTCAGGTAGGTAGAACTAATTTGAGTAGAAAATAAGAAACAGTTTATAATATTCACATAACTAATATCCTTTAATTTCAGGTCATAATTAAGATCAAAAGCAAGCACGTCGGAGGAGCCTTCTCCAAGAGGCACAAATGTAAGCCTTCTCTCTTTCAGCTGTGTGGTTATGCATTGTTTCTTCATTTCAGGTCTCAAATTTTTCAGCACCTAACATCTAAATATATTCTGCTGGCATCAGGCTTGGTCTATGGAGTTAGTGATGAGACTTTGGCATGGCCGTATAGAAAAGAAAGAGAAAGCTCTGAAGAAGCCTATTTTGGAGTTAAAACTGCTCAGGGTCTCCTGGAATTCAAGTGCAAGAATAAGATCCATAAGCAAAGGTGGGTTGATGGCATTCAAAACCTTCTTCACCAAGTCAGCAGTGTTGAAGCAACCGACCATTCTTTGGAACTTTTAAGCATAAACAATAGCATTTAACTAATGATGAATATCATATAATATATGCAGTGCATCCAAGCGATATACTGATTTTATTGTGAAAGTTATGTTCTCTTACATATGATTTACCCATTCCATACAAGGAATGAAACCCATTTTTCTTGTGTGTCTGTAGAAACTAGGATCAATTCTGCTTATAGGGAGACTCTAGCCTCCTACTGTTGCCTATGTAAATGAATTCCCACATCTATCTTATCCGCATCCGGGGAAAATATTGCTTGCTTTTATTCAACTGTCAGGTCTGCTACGGGAATATTGCATCACAAAGAAATAAATAAAGATGACTGTACGAATCATAAGAGACTGGTTCGATGGTGTACAAAATCTTTGGCTGCAAAATACACATGATCATGTTTGTGTAAAATGGTGAGATCTTGATTGAAGAATCTAAAAGAGAGCTTTTAGAGCATACAGAGAGTATAGCTGCCTTCAAAAGGCAACACATCAACACCCGCAATTGACGGTATGACTTTATAGCTTTTGCAAGACATTGCTTCTCAAGGTCATCTGATTTCTGAATAAAACTCCACAAGTTATCTTTATGGGTTCTAGAACAGGCATCCTGACAGCTACAAAATAGTAGACAGAATTCAAACACATAATAACAAATAGTGGTCTCTCTGAAGACAGAATAGCAGTCTTGAAATTGGGATCCAGAGCAGGCATCCTGACGGCAGACCTGGTTGCCCCCAACATATTCGAGAGATTGAGAAATTCCTTATCCATTTGCACCTGTGGCAGTTTAGCAGGATCAAAAGCAAACTTGCTGCCTCATTTCACATAGATCAAACACAATAATTTTAACTCAATTCTCAAACTACAGTCAGATATCAGGAACACTATTTCTTGAATCCAGACCCCATTAAACTTTTGCCATGGTAATACAAAAATTTTTAGGCAAAACTTGGTGGCTGCTGGAAAGTGTAAAAACCAAATGAATTCTAGCGTACACACGCACACAAACTTCATTCCAAAGAATCCAGCTCCATTAGTTAGCTAGAGAGTGACATCAACACTAGGCAGACTCTTAAGTATGTTCTCAGAAAACAAGGAAGCAGGTATTCATGAATAAAGGAAGAAATAAAAAAAATGGAGAGGGGGTCCATGCAATGAATCTATGCGTGCCCCCATATCCATATATATATAGAGATATTGTAAATAATAAAAAGGTGTCACCTTCTTGAATAGAAAACATTCTTGTTTTCAGACACAAAAACATCGGCCCAAGAATGTTGCCACCTCTAGAAGCAATGCAATCCGACAGCTTTGCAGCAATGCCAAGATCATCATAATGACCCCCAAAAAAAAACAAAAGACACCTAGTCTCTCTTTTAGCTGCCCATTTTCCTACTCATGAGCCATAATCTACAAATGTAAACCTTAATGAAGAGGCTCACTGGGCATTGTAATACATGGATGCCAATGGCATGGGCTAGAAATCGAGAAGTAAAGCAATCTAGGGACTCCCCAGGAATTCTAGAGGATGTGAAGGGCCTGTTTGCAAATCCAAAGACTTTCATTACTCATAATCTGAATCGGAGTCGTTTTGGGCTTTCAGCATTAATTTCTCGGTCTTGCCTTTTTCTTGTACCTCAACTAGTCGTTACTAGGTTGGTGTTGACGGAAGATTCACCAAAATTTGCAGACTCAACTTGAACGAAAAGGAATAAAAAACTTAACCAGAAAACGTTCTAGTTCCATTATGGACGATGTTTGGTTTAGAATTATTGGCTGACCATTTTGTACACTATTGAATTGTGAATTCCATAAATACTCATTTATAATGTATTGAGTATATCTTTTAGATTAGTAGGTTTCTAAAATTGAAAATAATTTTTCAAAAAAATGACTCTGCTGAAGAGAAAAGAATCAAAGGAAAATTTCAAACTAATACACACATACTACGCATGACATTTTTTTATTTTTTAATTTTTGCACATCAAAATTATAATAAACTCATCTTAATCAGGCATTTTGAAAGAGCTCAATCATACCAAATTTTAGTATTTTAAATTTGACTCTTTTAATATATGAGTATGAACATAAGGTTTGAAGTTAATGTCATTTAACTAATGAATTGCATCAAGTCTAGTCTTGTTCAATTAATATTTAATAAGTTAACAGGTTTTAAAGAGTCATAAATAGGAGTCAAGCTTGTAAATCATTTATGATTAACTTTTTTTTTTTTCATTTGATGATATTAATAAAAATAATTAAAATTATAAAAAAAAAATTATTGTCGTTAATAAAATTAAAATGAGGAAAAAAATTAATATCTTAATAAAACTATCCAATTAAAAAAATAAACTGTTTAATTTTAGTTTACAATGATAAATACATAACATATAATTTGAAAATTTTCTATCAAACCTACTTTAACGACGCACCAAATGAGTTTTCCCATTAGTCTATAAATAACTTATTTACAATTTTAAATAAATTTAACTTTATCTTATTAATCTTGGACTTATAATTAAGTTTAAGTATCATTTGTATATATAAATAAACATATTCAAGTGATTTTTCTACCAAACTAAACCATTAAATTTTAATTGATGAGTATAATTATAAATTTTACATTTAATATATTATAATTGAGTGTTAAAAAGTTTGTTAATTATTATTTAACTAATACATTTTTTTTATAAGAAGATACTAAATTAGAAAGGCGCGAATTAGAAACGAGGTTAGTAGACCCAATATTTACATTTTCTTATTATCAATGTCTTTCTTGCTGGCCGAAACACCCAAATCCAAAAGCAACAAACGAAATGACAGATCATACAGCGTATGACCCAAATCCAAAACCTAAAGGAGAATTAAAACTTGGTGTCTAGGCTTAGGCATATTCTTCGGAGGTTGGGGCTGCAGCGTAGGACCCAATGAAAATGTTGCCATACACAAGCCCAGCCAGTCCTCCGCCGATGAGTGGGCCTACCCAATAGATCCAGTTCTGTGAGAAATCTCCACTAGCCACTGCGGGGCCGAAAGAGCGAGCTGGGTTCATTGAGCCACCACTAAATGGACCAGCTGCCAAGATGTTCGCACCAACGATGAACCCAATTGCAATGGGTGCGATAATTCCGAGCGAGCCCTTTTTGGGGTCTGCGGCCGTGGCGTAGACTGTGTAGACCAGTGCAAAGGTTATGATGATCTCCATCACAACTCCTTCAAAAACATTCATCCCCGAAGCAACCCCATGTGTTGGTACGCTCTGCCAGATCCAAGAAATTATTAAGATAGATTCGATGACTAAAATTCCATAGGGTTGACATACCTGGGGAAATAATAAGTCTAAGGTATGTATATACATGCTTGAAACAAATGGCACAAGGTCCAAATACTAAACTCGTGAATACGCAAATAATTTGCATTTACATTACCCTTTTCAAGTTTTGACTCGCAATTCAAATGTTGGATAGTTATTTCTTCAACATCAAAATGTTTTCTAGTCAAAATTATCATTTTCTTTTATTTGGGTTTCTATTTTCTTACCTTGCCACCGGTGACAAAGTGGAGGAGGAGGCAAGCTACAATGGAGCCAAGGCATTGGGCAATCCAGTAGAAAATGCCGGTTAGGATTGTTATGTTTCCTCCAATGGCCAATCCAAAGGTGACAGCTGGATTCAGATGGCCACCAGAGATATTGGCTGCCATTGATACCCCAACAAACAATGCAAAGGCATGGGCCACGGCCACCGCTACAAGGCCCGCTGGGTCCAAGGCTGCATCCGTTGTGAGCTTGCCTGCACCAACACAGAACATCAAAAGACATAGGTGAGACTTTTGTTTTTGTTTTGGGCTTTTAGTTTTTTCTCAGTTGGATTGCCACTAGAGACATTCGAGGCTGAATCGAGGACTTACTGTAGGCAATAGCGGATCCAACACCAGCAAAAACAAAGAGAAGAGTGGCAATGAACTCAGATAGATAGGCCTTGATGGACCCAAAACTGAAAGAGTCGCCCAAGCTGCCCAAGGCTATTCTCACCATGCTTACTAACTGGTTCCTTAACTAGACTGGCTTAATTAGCTCAATTGCTCAACTTAGTATGTTTGCTATCTCTGTGAATGCTCTTCGTGGGTTACTTACTTCGTGATCATGGTCTAAATATATGGTAGTTTTACGTTAGTTGGGTTTGCAACAATGATCTCAGCCGGCACCGACCGTGGGACCCAAGCCAATATGTGGGCAACGCATATTGGGTGCTGGCCAACCACCTTTACTTGATAATTTATTAGTGTATGCATTATGAGCATAAGACAACACTAGTTTGTAATTAATGATGACATAGACAACAAATTGTAAACTCCATCAATGAGAACTTATTTTATGAGAATGCTCTATTATCTCATCAAAACTTGCTCCTTTGCAGTGCTAAATGTAATGGTTGTGGCAGATCATGTCATTTTCGCCCCTGCAAAACGATTAAAAGATTGGTTTGTTGCAATAAACACAACATTGGCGGTGATGTTGACAAAAAGGAGAAGAATAAAAAAAAAAAAAAAAAAAAAGGGAGTTTGATCGGTTAACTTTAGCCCACGTAATTATATAGGAGATGGAAACTAGATGAGTTGGTACGCATATCTGATTGTTTGATTAGTAAATTATGATTGCATGGATGCATATTAGGTCGATAACAGGAGCTTGAAATCCCATGTAAATTAAAGACCACAAAATGAAGTGGTTATTGTGTCCGTTTCTTTGAAAATTTTGAATGGGTCGGCAATTGTGAAAGCACAGTTGATAATGATGTTGTATGGATTAGTTTCATTCATTACGTTACATATCCCAAGCCTTGAAGGATAATTTAAACTAAAAGGTGGCTCGTGTTAACAGGTTACGCGCAGAAGAATTTTTTAGAAACTTACCTACTGCACCTTGGAACTTTATTGCATTATGTTTTTGATAATGTCTTGTTGTTATCACGAAATTAGAATTTTGATTGAAAATCTGAACGGTATAGATTTTTTTTTTAATTTTTATTATTTTTCACACAAAAAATATAAAAAATTCAAAATTTCTTTCTTTCCCCTACATTTATTATACATCTCTCACTCTACACATATTTATAATATGTTAGTTGACAATCTCAATTATCTAGAAATATGTATGACTTATATATAGTGAAACTCTCTACTTTGAGTTAATTTTTTCACTAACTCTCAAAATCATATTTTTTTAATGAGAGGTTATTATTTTATAATAGACTTGTTTAATCACTTTTTATAACTAATCTTTTTTTTCTCTTAAGAAATCCAAGTTACCTCATTTGATTTGAATAAAATTTTTAAAAATATACAAATCTGTCACCATTATCATACTCATATTTTGTTAAAAATAGTTACTTACTATTTTCTATTTTAGTGACATGTGAAGATTTATTTATTTCATAATTTGTTTCATCACTTTTCAAGTACTTGTTATTTACAACTGATCTTTGATATTAGCCTGAACTCGTGCTCGTGTATCAACGTTGCAGTTATAGTGAAATTCATGAGGTATACTATTAGTCATGTTAATTTTGAGAGACATGTACTAACTCTCTATAATGTATTAAGAAATCCAAACGTCTCACAAAAAGAAATATTAATGTATCTAATCAATTTACTACTTATAGAATCTGTTGTCGCGCTCCTAACATGTCCTCAATACCCAACATGCCTCCGATATCTAACTAATGTTTTCAAACAATTTTTCATGATTTTTATGTATAAACCTTTCACTTCATGTTTTTCTCGTTCGTTATTATGTTGCTCCTATATGT
The DNA here is from genome assembly GCA_021464305.1 of Kandelia obovata. Classification (NCBI taxonomy): domain Eukaryota; kingdom Viridiplantae; phylum Streptophyta; class Magnoliopsida; order Malpighiales; family Rhizophoraceae; genus Kandelia; species Kandelia obovata. The sequence goes on along the minus strand of CM038484.1, from coordinate 4,051,323 downwards.
CGCAGTGTTATTATTGCATGATGCTGCTTCAACTAATGATTTAACTTTCATGTCTCGAATCTTTACAACATATATTTGTTGTAGATATTCTTTAACTTAATCGTTTCACACTAATTTAATGTCAAATATTAATATAAAAAATTATCAACTATTTATATTTTTTTATTAAAAAATTAAAGGTCTAATATTTTTGATTATCCTCTTAAAGGTTTTAACTTTATAACTTTTATTAGCATGTTCTTCTATATATTTTGTATCAAAATATTATTTATAAAACATATAACTTTATCGTATTTATATAAAATAACTGTTTTATAATTTAAATATTTAATATTTAAGTTATAATAAAATTAAATTATTATTACACCAAAATTTCATTTTATATAATCTAAACATATTCTTCAATCTCAGTAGTCAAAATCTTTTTAGTTTTGTTCCTTGTCCGTTAGTAATCAGTTATCTCAAACACTTCCCACTCCCTTCGTGGTGTTTCTTCTCTTAAAAGCAGCCTGTTTTTGTGCCTTTTTTATTTTCTTAGGATGGACCATGTCGTTTCTCATGCTTATTGTGAAACGCATGCGAGAGGCGTTAACGAGCCAGAAGATTTACAATTTTCACTAGGCTTAACCAACACGTAAATTCATGGCCCCTAGAAAAATTCTACAGAGTGTTTTGGGGCCAACAACATGTCGTGTTAATGTATTCGAAGCCCTTTTGTCTCGCAATTTTTTAGTGTTAATGTTCTCCTTTTTTTTTTTTTTTTTAACCAGACTCAAGCTACATAACAACAACAACATATGTCGATTATTTATATAATCATTTAATAATATAATGTAAGGTATGAAATCGATTTTATGTATTACTTTTTTCTTTATAAGTAATAAAATAATCTTATTAAAAGCATGAAGAGAAACCATGGAACATTATATATAAGAATTTTTTTTAAAAAAAAAATGGTAGAGGTTTTATAATTTCTTGCGTTGCACGTGATGCTGCCATGAATACATGGAAAGCAGACTATTACCATGAAATCAAAGGAAATTTTAGCATTTAAATTTAGTAATCAAATGACTATATTAATTTTTCTGTTTTAAGAACATGCTTATTGCTTTTTGTAACTTTTAATTGCTTTCATTAATAAACCCTGACTTCTTTTTTTTTTTTAAAAAAAAAAAAAACTGTGAAGCAGAACAAGTAATTCTTCTTTTGTTTTTTTTTTTTTGTTTTTAGTGGAGCAGTGCATAATTTTATTATTAGCTTAAAGATTACACCCCATATGCAAAAGCCCGAATCTAGAATATATGCGTAATCCAGCACGGAGCAAGCAATTCAAAAAGTGTTCTTAAACTCTGATTCTCTGGTCACCATCTGCTTCGTCACAATGCTATGGCATTAGCACTGTGCGCTGATGTGTCTAAAACTCTATCCTGAATTTGAGTGCAAGATCTTCATAATGAATTTCGAATTTAATAAACGATGTTATTTTATCAGTTATTTCATTTCAATTTCCTTGCATTTGATTGTAAGGATTGAAGAAATGTGTTTTGGAGATTAATAATTAAAAAAAAAAAGGTTATTTTTAGAACTCAAATAACAATATCTATGAATTTTAGTTTGGTTACCCAACCAAATTTAAATATGACTATTATTACTAAGCAAACTGGTGATTGTGGCCGAACACATCACACAAAAATAACAATCATTTACGGGTTTTTTATGCGAATAAACCATATAAATTAAATTAAAAGTACCTAGCAAATTTATACAATGAAGTGCTTGTGGAAACGAAGATATCAAAATTTAATTATATCTCTTAGACTGGATACACTTTCCACCAAAGAAATTTACATTGTCAAAACGGGAGCTACAGACAGCCACATATCCACATGCAAGCCAGCTAGAGCAAATGGCTCACTAAAATTTAAGAATTTGGTCTTACTTTATTATCATTTTTAATATTTGTCCATATTTAAATTATTGTTTTGTTCCACTTTTTTTTTTTTTTTTGGTTTTTTCCCATTTTCAGAAGAAAAAAAAAATAAATTCCTGGCTGCAACCCTATTCATTAGAAAAATAAAGCAGAATTTGAAGGAAAATTTTGTTCATGGGCAGGATGTTGCCAGAAGAAGTCTTTTGAATGTTGTTTCGGTTTATCTTTAATATCCAGTCTACCCACACATTGCCGATTAGCTTTATCCAAAAGGAACCGAATGTGGAAAGTATTCTAATCGAACGGCCAAGATTTATCGATTCTTTGGACGTTCCTAATTAAGAGACTCGGACCCACTCTGACCAACCCAATCGCCTGCTGTCACGTATCCTCCAGTAGAAACTAGTTTCGATTTTGGGAAACAAAAAAAAAAAAAAATGGCAACTGTCAAAAGTCAAAGCCTATCACAGCCCTCATATCCACCTTCTTAATATGGACATCTTGTAAAAATGGAACGGCTACCAATGCTACTGTTACATTTCATGTGTGATGATAATGTAACTGAGACGATTTCATCGACGTGTGAAAATTCCCCACGTGTCACATTCCAATGCGTTTTCACCCGTCGGATGACGACTATTTACGGATGCCCCACTTTTTTCAAATGCAATAGCAAGAAATGCCCCTGCAAAAAAGCAGATCTCTCTCCCACTTGCGCACGCTTGGCCTGATTAACCGGAACCCTAACTCGATCAACCGGAGAATTCAAGATTCCGGTGAGCATACAGTCTCCGGCTGCCGGGAAGTTTGTTTGTTTGGCTGTTTAGTTTCATTGATTACATGCTTCTGTCTGTTGAAGAATGTGCAAGATTGTCAGAGAGCTTGCTAATTTTTGGGTTTTTTCTCTGGTTTGTTGAAGCAGTAGATGAGCGTACGACTGGGGAAGAGTTGAGGATCAAACGGTCAGGATTTTGTCGCCGGATGGAGGGAGGTAGCGTCTCTAGACTTAATTGTTCTGGTACTGTTCATTTCCTACTTTTCTTTCCACTAGAAAAGCAAATAAGGTTAGGAATATACACACACACACACACACACACACACAATTTTATGGCTTTTCTTTTTTCTGTTGAATGAGTTTGTGGGAAAAACAATGTGCTGATATTGCTTTTTCTTTGAAATGGTAAGTTGAAGTTTAAAATTTTTTTTTCCCCCTGAATTATTAGATGCTAACACTGGCCAAGAGGGAGATAGTTTACTGGTTGAAATTATTAAATGGTTGAACTGGGTCTTCATCTGTGAGTTGATGCTACTTCTGAGTAACCAAGAGTATTGAGCGAAGCTGACTTCATCTGTGAGTTAAAATGTGCCGAGAAGTTGTGAACTGGGTTAAATATGTTCTTGTAGAAGAGTGTTGTTGATCAGAGCTGTAGCTAGTTACATGGAAATAGGATATTGCATTGGTGTCATCATGATGCATGGCAGTTGCCAGGGTTTAACTTTGCTTTTGCACATTTCTGACAATATTGGTAGGAAGTGGGATTTTTCTTTGACATCCTAGATCATTAATTGAATGTAAATGGTGATATGTATGAACCAAGCATAAAGTGTGATATATTTTTGTCCTTCGATTAGTGACAATGCCCAATTTCCACCAAGCATAAACCGTTCTATCATATTTGTTGCTTCTGCAGTCTAGAGCAGAATATTTTGAATATCTAGGATATGTGATTTTTCTTGTCATTTTTTCTAATGGCATGTTCACTTCCCTCCCCCCCTTTCATCCTCTTGTGCTGCAGGTATATACCCATGGATTATGATGACAATGATTTTCAGAGCCAGAATCTTCATTTAGCTGGTGAGGGGAGCAACAGATTTCCTCCTGCTTTACAGTCATATGCTATTCCGAAGTTTGATTTTGATGAGAGTCTTCACGGAGCTGTAAGGTTTGATAGCTTGGTGGAAACTGAGGTTTTCCTTGGCATTGAAAGCAACCAAGATAATCAGTGGATTGAAGATTTCTCCCGAGGACATAGTGGGATACATTTCAATTCAGGTGCAGTAGAGTCTTGCTCTATTTCAAGGTGCAACAATGTTTGGTTGGAGGCAACTTCCTCAGAATCTGTTGAGATGTTATTGAAATCTGTTGGTCAGGAAGAAGTTGTCCCCGTACAAACTGATGGTAAGGAATCAGATGCCTGTGATGAATTGGGTCGTATGATAAAACCAATGGAGCCCAGTTTGAAGGAGAATAATGGTACACTGTCAAGAATGGATGACCTTGCAGCTTCAGGTTTACAGCCTACATTACCACCAGTTAATGTTCTGGATAATGTTTGCCCCTTAGATGATGTTGCAGGGCGGCAGCCTCAGGTTGACTCTGGTCCACTAGTTACCATGGTTGATGCATCTATTGGTAAGGGTTCAGATGACCTTAGTGCTATTAGTGTAGAGTGCTGCTTAATTGTTGGGGAAGGGAGCTCGATAAAAGATGGTATTCATAATTGTGTTAATCAGAGGGAAGCTGACAATTTGATTAGTGAATCATTGGATGACAAGAAAGAACAAACTTCTCCAAGGATGCATGCTGACAGTACTGTTTGTTCTTCACAAAATAAAACTGTAGGCAGTGATGTATTGAATAATGAAGATGAAATTAATAATGTGAGGCAGACTTCTGATCAAAAAATAGAAGTGTTGGAAACTAACAGTGGTGAGCATAAGGAGGAACAGTATGCATCAAGCCAAAAATTTCAAAGGGATGATCAGGTTTTGGATGATAACTTGCTTGAAAGTGATGCTTCTCATTTGGAAGAAACTATTAATATTGATAAAAATTTGAGTAATGAGGAGAGAACTTCTTTCACAATGGCCAAGGGGAACTCTGGCTTATCTGATGATCTAGTAATTAGAGACCCTTCTGGAATAAATATGAAACTAAAGGGCACTGAAGGCAATAGTTTGTCTGAGAGGCACGAAGTTCATGACTCAAGTGGTTCCTCGATGGATAATAAGAACTTAGTCGGTGACGCTGGGCCATCTCAATTACCAACAGAGGAAAATGGAGCTTCTAAACTTAAACTCAATGGTAGCAGCAAGGGCTGTTTTGGCAGTATTTCTAGCTTAACAGCGGTTTCTTCTTCAGCCAAACCCTTTAGTGAAATGTGTGTGGAGGGTCATGTTTCATGCTCAACATTGACACAATCCATGGAAAGTTTTGAAAGAAGTATTGATTCTGAGCAGGGTGATGTGCATAAACATCACCATGATCTTTCTGTAGAGGAAAAGGAAAGTACAGCACTGTGCCCAGACAACAGTAATACGGCTTCAGATGTTGCTCTTATTCTGGATAGAGGTATCCAGACCCTGTCCTCTGATGGTGGTGGGGCAGAAAATAAGTTGATAGATTCACAATTGCAGCCAGATGGTGCTCGTGGAAATGAAACAGGTATATGTTCTCTATCAAATTATAAGCTTAAATTTGATAGATTCTTTTTGTTCCAAGTTTCATGTCTTCTGATGTATCCTGGTTCCTAACATTTCTGGGGATACTGTGGCTGATTTTGCATCTCTTGCTGGCGATGCTGTCTCCTTAGATGCAGTTGTTGATCACACAGAGGTTGAAATGTCCCATAGACCTTTGGTGTCATTAGCTCATAAAGAAAGTGATAATGAGGCCATGGTTTTTCCAGAAGCAAGCATCTTGGATCTGAAGACATCTACTCAACTGAGAAGTGGACCAGAACCTGCCTCTGAATATGAGGAAGTTGCTGCAGGACAGATTGTATGTGAGTCAGCTGATCAGCCTTTATTAATGCCAGATGGTTGTAAAACAGAAAGCCATGGTAAAGGTCAAACAGCAGCGAATAGCAAGGACAGTCAGGACAGTACCAAGGAGATGAGAGTGTTGCCAGTTTTTAGCGATTTGACTGCAAATAAAAGAGATGCTGTCACATCACTAGTCAAAGACATTGATGAAAAGGAGTCCTCCAAAGTTTTGGGTTAGCATTTATTACCTCTGCTACAAGTGCATGAGAATTATTGAGTTTTTTGCTAGTCTCAAATTATGCTATATATAACTCATGAACCTGGAGCAGGATTACAAATTCTGATATCTATATGTTCTTGCTTTTGAAGCATATTTGAATGAATGTATGCTAGCATGGTGATATTTTGTGCCACAACTTGCATGACATCTGATTATCTTTGATCTGGTTCTGACCAGTGGTCTGGCTCAAATATTCTGTTATTATATGCTTTAATGTTATGCCTTGGTTTTATTTCCTTTATGTCAGTCCCATGGTCACAGTCATTTCTTCTGTTGGGGCTTGCTAGAATCTTTGCCATTCTATTATATATATGTACTTTTAAATAAATGCAGAACTGACTGTGAACAACAATGAGATGCCTGGATCTGGGCCTCTGATGAAGGAGGAATCTGGTCAGGGTACTAATCAAAAAGACCAAGTGGAAAATGAAGCTGTCACGGTGTCTGAAGATACAAACAGGCAGATTGCTGTTCCAAGCATAAATCGTAAGCCTTTTTTTTTTTGGTACACTAAATCATAAGCACTTGTACATATATTGTTTATTAACATTGATTATGTCCTTCAGCATGGCTGGCTAATTTGCATATGTTTTGTAATTAATGGAGAAACTTTTGAGTCCTTTAGTCTTGCCATTGCTGAATTTTTTGCCAGAATCTTTATGTCTTCACATATGTTTTGTAAGTTGCACTTTTTTTCACTAGACTCTTTACCATTCTATTATATATATGTATGATTTAAATAAATGCAGAAGTAACTATGAACAACAATGAGATGCCTGGATCTGGGCCTCTGACGATGGAGGAGTCTGGCCAGGGTACTAATAAAAAATACCAAGCGGAAAATGAAGCTGTCAAGGTGTCTGGAGATACAAACAGGCAGATTGCTGTTCCAAGCATAAGTCGTAAGAACTTTTTTTTGGTACACTAAATCATAAGCACTTGCACATATATTGTTTATTAACGTTGATTATATCCCTCAGCATGGCTGGCTAATTTGCATATGTTTTGTAATTACTGGAGAAACTTTTGAGTCCTTTAGTCTTGCCATTGTTTAAAATACAACATATTGTTTCTGCACTAGAATGCAGAGGCATTGGGGCTGTTCAAGATGGGCTGGCTAGTGTTTCTCCCACAGTGAGCAGAACTACTGAACTTTCTCAGAACAAAGATAACAAAGAGGGAACAAAGGCATTATCTGAGGTTACTGATGATGATGCCAGCAAAGTTACGTCTGCTGCAGGGAATCCAAAACTTGGTGATTCCTCCAGAGATGAGAGTTTTACCTTTGACATCAGTCCCGTGGCAGATATATCCCAGACTGAACCTGGCAAGACGCAGAATCCCATTTCCACACAGACTGAACCTGGCAAGACACAGAATCTCGTTTCCACCACACAATCCAGCATATTGTCCCCGGTAGATTTTTCTTTTACATAATATATTACCACCTTCCTGTCCTGAGATTGAGATATCTGTGATGTCCACTTGTGTACAGTGTTCTAGATTTTTGGAAAATTTTCATGGGGAAAACAGTAAAGTGCTGGAAGCTGTGTTTGCCCTCTGGAAAATGAATTCTTGTCTTCTAAAACTCTGTTAATATTTGCAATCTAAAATAAGACTTTGAAAGCCACTCTTTATAATTTTCCAGCTTTTCTATATTGGAAATTGGAAAGGGAAAGCCAGTTTTTTTCTAATTTTCTGAATTTGAATAGAAAACACTTCCTCATTAAAATTTTCCAACTCCAGAAAGATTCTATTTTTCAACAGGTGAACTCATTTTCTGCATCTCCTACATAAAATAAATTGGATGATGAAAAAGAAAAATGGATATTAAGCATAGCTTTTATTTTTTCCCAAGAGAAGGCACAGCTTCATTTATGTGTCACAGTAGACAATAATAATCCTTATGAGGTTTACATTTTGATTTCTAAAGACTGTGGACGGATCCCCTTCAACTTCTGGCTTAGGCCAATTGGAGACCAAGGTTTCTCAAGAACTTTCTCATCGAAGTCAGAAGGTATCAGATGGAGCCGTTGCAAGCAGTGGTTCTAATAATAATACTGAAAGGAAATCAAGGCGGTCATCTAGTAAAGCAACAGTAAAGGCATCTTCTAAAAAGGGGAATCCAGTTAAAGAAACAGCTTCTGTGAGACTAGAACAAGGGGGAAAAATGACCAATGTCTCTCTGAGTGCCCCCAGGGGTTTTCAGCCTGTCCAACTGAATGAAATGCAGCATTTTGGACATGTGAATTCCTTAGGTGTCAAACCATTGGTTCTTGCTGCATCTTCCTCTAGTCTGCCAGATTTAAAGTTTTCAACTTCTTCATCAGCAATGTCTCAACAAACTTTCACAGACCTACAACAAGTGCAATTGCGTGCTCAGATCTTTGTTTATGGAGCTTCAATGTGCGTCCCACTCTAGAATGCTTTTTGTATATGACTTTTACGTGTTAGGTGAAAAGAGTTTCCCATTATCAAGTGTTGATCTGAGATATATCTAACTTTTATTTGTGTTTCAAATCCTTCCTGCAGTCAAGGCACAGCACCTGATGAAGCATACATGGTATCAGCATTTGGAGGACCTGGTTAGTGTTCTGTCACCTTTTATTTTTTTTTGGTTGCATGTTGTCATTATCATTGAACTATATGTTCACTTTGTGACTCCATGTGCTTGTAGATGGTGGTAGGAGCATGTGGGAGAATGCCTGGCGTTTGTGCATAGAGAGGCTTCATGGCCAAAAATCTCATCTAGTTACCCCAGAGACCCATTTGCTGTCAGGTTCAGGTATGCCTCTGATTTTAGTTATATATATACATATTAATATGTTGGTTGAGTTACTAAGTTTATCAGACTTGATTTCCAACAGGTTCTAGAGTCCCTGAACGAGCAACCAAACAGAGTGCACTCCTAAGCAAAGAAATCTCCCCATCTATTGGTCGTGTCAGCAGCAAGGGTATCCCAACAATTTTAAACCCTGTTGTACCCCTTTCTTCACCACTTTGGAGTTTACCTACGCCTTCTGCTGATGCCTTGCAATCAAGTGGCTTGCCTAGGGGCCCACCTACAGACTATCAGCGGGCACTTTCTCCTTTACCTTCCCACCCAACTCCACCTGCTAGGAGCTCTGTGGCACTTAATCCTTCTTGGATATCTGAGGCTTCCTTTTGTGGTTCCTGGGTTGCTTCTCCACTGAATTCTGTGCTTGATGCAAGTGGCCGTTTCTCTGTGCAATTACCGAGCACAGACACTGTTCAAGTGACACCTGTAAAAGAATCATCTCTGCCAGATTCCTCTGGTTTGAAGCATGTTCTTCCTGGTACTGGATTGCAGACTGGGGCTTCATCTGGTGTTTTTACTGGGATTTCTCTTGGGCCTGATGTTCGAAAGGTGACAGAAGTATCTGAACAACATTCTTCTGTTCTCAAGCCTAGGAAAAGGAAAAAGATTTCAGTTCCTGAGAGTTCTGGCCAGAGTGCTTTGCTTTCTCAATCTTGTGCAGATTTGGGATCTGCTTCTGCTGCTGGAAGTCATTTGTTTACACATTTTTCTACTTCTGTTGCCTGCACCACCCCAGTTACCTTTGTTTCTAAAGTCTCCACTGACAAATTAATCTCATCTTTATCAACTATATCTGGTAATATTAGAAAAGGAGACCAGAATGCAAAAGGGAGAGTTACTTCAACAGAGCAGAGCCTCACTAAAGTAAAGGAGGCTAGAGTGCAGGCAGAGGATGCTGCTGCTTTTGCGGCTTCTGCTGTTAGTCACAGTCAAGAAATATGGAATCAGTTGGATAAACAGAGAAAATCTGGCCTGCTGCTGGATATTGAGACCAAACTTGCACCTGCAGCTGCTGCAATAGCTGCTGCAGCTGCGATTGCAAAGGCAGCATCTGCAGCTGCCAATGTTGCATCAAATGCTGCATTGCAAGCTAAACTAATGGCTGATGAAGCAGTACTTTCTAGTGGTTGCAACATTCCTGGTCAAAGCTATTCAATTTCTTTTTCAGATGGCACACATAATTTGGAAAAGGCTACCCCTGCATCCATTTTGAAGAGTGATGATGGAACAAACAATTCTAGTTCAATCCTTCATGCTGCAAGGGAGGCAGCTAGGAGGAGGGTTGAAGCTGCTTCAGCTGCTTCAAAACACGCTGAAAATATGGATGCTATTGTGAAAGCTGCAGAGCTGGCAGCAGAGGCTGTGTCTCAAGCTGGAAAAATAGTTGCCTTTGGTGATTGTTTGCCTTTGAATGAGATTGTAGCGGCTGCTCGAGAGTGCTATCCAAAAGTAACTCATGTAACTTCTGAACTGCTTTCTAAATCAAATGATATTGGTAGAGAAAATTGTAATATAGATAGAGCTGGAGGAGGTCTGGATATTTCTTCCAGGCAGGATTCATTAAATAAGAAAGAACTTCACAGTACCAATTTTGCAAGGTCATCTCGAAAAGAGGAATCCTGTGAGGATGACATGAGATTGGTAGATGTCATCTCAGGTTCAGGTGTGACCAGTGCAAAGGATACTAAGGTACGAAAGAGCAGGAAAGCTTCTGATTTGACTAAGACCGTTGGGGTGGTTCCTGAACCTGAGAATGAGTTAAGACCGTTGTCTCTTCAGAATGAATGCGGAAAGGCTGAGGAGACTCTCAAAGAAAATAATATCAAGGAAGCTTCTCATGTTGAGGTTTGGCGTTTCCACCATTAAGTTTTCATTGCTGAAGTTTGGAAGCTTAATTTGTGACTTTTCATGTCTTGATATCCAGTAATGTTTGAAAACTGTGTTTTTATGAGTATTTTTTTTCTCATTTCTGTTCTTTTGTAATTCTTTTCAGGTTTTCAAAAATGGGAATGGAACTAAATCTGCTTGGTTCTCAGCCAATGTGTTGAGTGTGAAGGATGGGAAGGCTTATGTTGCTTATGATGAACTTACCACTGGCAAAGGTAAGCTATAATTTAAGAATGGAATGGATGCTAACGTCAATGAACGCAGGTGGTGTGGAAAATATTTGCATTCCCTAAGTCATCTTTGGGACACATTGTTACGAAGATAATGCATGATGCCTTGAGGAATAATATACATACGTGGGTACCATGCTTAAGAGAATCTCCATTTTGACATTCTTGTCTGATTGTGATGCCGAAGAATGACTAACTTGTCAGATAGGGACAGAGCTATAGTTATGTACCTGTGTATGAAAGTCTTGTCCATGTGATTTTATTTTGGCATCAAGATCTTGTATATTTGAGCAGTTATATGTGGGCCACTTGGATTCAGTAGACTGAATCTTTTTAATGCTTAGCAACATTTGATAGACTAGCTTGCATATTCCTCTGTTATGCATAATCTTAAGTTTCATCTGCTGATAATATTCATGACCCTGTGTTTCCAGTGCAGTTTGTTATATATGTATTGCAATGTTTGTTTTTTTCTTAGGCTTGGAGAAGCTAAAGGAGTGGGTGGCACTAAGTAGTGATGGGGATGCAGCACCCAAAATTCGCATTGCTCGTCTGGCTGCTGCAATGCCATTTGAAGGAACAAGGAAGAGACGCAGAGCTGCCATGGGGAACTATACTTGGTCTGTTGGTGATAGAGTTGATGCATGGATACGAGATAGGTATGCATAATTCTATGTCTGGTTTTGATGCACCGTTATCAACATGAAATGGGAAATGATTGAACAAGTGCATATTAGAGATAAACCCTGTGCATATGCAATGCATTCTTTTCCTTTTCTCCATATGTATCTTGCTCTTTCTTTGAAAATCCCTACACCTCTTTATTTTTCCAATATCAACAGTGCTCTCTTTTTTGGATAATATTTTTGTATTTGACTAAATATGTATAAGATGACGCAACACATGATGGTCTAGTAGCTAGATTATACATCAGGTCAATGATTCTTTTAAGTGATTTCTAAATAAAGTTTAGGAATCTATCCTGCATGCCAATATTTCTGAACCAGAATGTAAAAAGTTTTTCTTGAATTGATATTTGTGGCTGAACTTGGTTAGAAGGCATTGACTTTTCAACAAAAAATGGCACTTGAATTAACTGGGGGAATTAGTTATTGATATTTGTTCAACTAGCTCTTGTGTTTGAGTTAAGTGAAGCATTATAACACAGATTCATTCTTGGCTTGGTAAGATATTCTTACAGAGAGAATGGTAGAACACAAATTATAAGTCTTTGAAAACTTGTGAGGATGGGTCTGTGCAAGATATGATTGTTGGCTAAGCAAACATAATCAATATTATTGAGCTAAAATCTTGTCTGAAGATTTCATGTATGATGCTAAGGAGCTTACAATTGATGTCTTTTTTTTTTTTCACTATCTTGAAAATCAACATTTTCTTTTCTGTGTTGATCTGTGTGCTGAGCATTGTCTCAGCATCTGTGTCCTTTTTGTTTCTGTCTATTTTTCAGCTGGTGGGAAGGAGTTATCACCGAAAAGAGTGACAAAGATGAAACTATGTTGACTGTCCACTTTCCCGGTATGTTTGATGGATGATGTAATCTATTGACAACCAAATTTTCCAAGGGTTATTCTACAAATCTGAAATTTAGCACTTTGCTTTCAGCTCAAGGGGAAACATCAGTGGTTAGAGCATGGCATCTCAGATCATCCCTTGTGTGGAAAGATGGGGAATGGATTGAATGGTTCAGTTCCAGAGAGCGTAGTCACACTGGTCATGTGGTAATTATTCACTTCTTTTCTTCAGCTTCCCCCTTCCCCTTTGGGGACACCCTGCCTCATTCCCTTTTTCTGATTCCTTGTGCTGAATTTTCCTTGTGTACTATTGCACAATTATGTCCAGGGTGATACACCACAAGAGAAGCGACCAAGATTGCAGGGCCCTGCAGGAGAGGCCAAGGGGAAGGACCTGATGCCAAAAAGTGTAGATGCTATGGAATCTGATAAACCTAATGAACCAACATTACTTGAGATATCTGCTGATGAAAAGCTGTTCAACATTGGAAAGAGCACCAGAGATGATAGGAAACCTGATAGACTCAGGATGACCCGAATGGGGTTGCAGAAGGAAGGATCAAGAGTAATTTTTGGTGTACCCAAACCTGGAAAGAAAAGAAAATTTATGGAAGTGAGCAAGCATTATGTTGCAGATCGTAGTGGTAAAGCTATTGAAGCAAAAGATACTGCTAAGCTTGCTAAATATACAATGCCTCAAGTGCCAGGAACTCAGGGATGGAAGAGTACTTTGCGAGCTCAATCAAGTGAAAAAAAAGGCATATCTAAGCCTAGGGTTGTCAAGTCTGGAAAACTGCAAAATGTTTCTAGTAGATCAGTTCCTCAGAAGGACAACTTATCAAGTGTTGAAGTTTCTGCTGCTACTGAAGTGGCTAACGCAGATAATACTTCAAAGGCCAAGGATTCTGTGAGCAACACTGAAGACACCTTGGAGAAACGTAGGTTGATGGAATTCCAATCCTTTTCAAGCCCGGACAGAAGTGCAGAGGGCCCTATCTTATTTTCTTCATTGGCACTTCCATCCGATTCTCTTTCATCTAAGAAATTGTCTACTGCAAATGCTAAAGCTGAACGGTTAAGTAAAGGAAAACTTGCCCCTGCTGGCAGAAAGTTGGGTAAAATTGAGGAAGACAAAGTTTTCAGTGGTGATTCTGCAAAGTCAGCCTCTGATGTCATGGAGCCTCGTAGATCTAACCGCAGAATTCAGCCAACTTCAAGAGTAAGTATGAGCTTGGAATTGTGCATACCTTAAAGCTGAAAATTCTACCCGAACCCTTGATCTAATGCTACTTGCTGGAGTTGATTACTTGTAATCAAATTTTCAAGTGGTGATAATTTGTTCCACCTCACTTACCATCATCAATTCTTTACTGTTTCTTTAGTGGCCATCTGCTGTAGTTTTCCCCTTGAAATACAGAGGTTTGGATGATTTCAGCTTCTCTTGATTTACAGCTGTTCCTTGACAAGTCTCCCAAACTCTTGAAGGGCCTAGTGGCTTTTTTGTTTTTTTTTTTTCACTTTGTGGGATCTTGCAAATGCGAGGGGGTCTTGGGTGTTCTAGCAATGCCTTCCTTTTGTCCATTTCTTGGTCTTAGAACAATAAAATTAGCTCATTTTAGATGATTTTAACTCTGATGATGCTGTAGTCCCCGTTAAATTAGTGTAGGCTTTCTGCTTTCAAACACTATTTGTTCTGTCCGGAGGAGCTTATTCTTGTTGTGTACAGCTGTTAGAAGGGCTGCAAAGTTCGTTGATGGTCTCAAAAATTCCATCTGTTTCTCATGACAGAACTCACAAAATTAGGAGCGGTTCTAGAGGTAATGTTCTCGGTTCTCTGTGTTCTACTGAGATGTTTTCATAATTGATGAGCTTCTTACTTTTATAGCCTTTGTGTGCATGACTGTTCTTAAGCGTGCATAAAACTAACTGTTTGACTACAGCAGGAAATAAGCACGATTGAAAGGGGATGTTGCTACAGTGGGTATCCAGTAGAAACAAGCTCGATGGTCACTGGAAGACAACACCAGGGTAGTCTTTGTGTATATTTAGAAAAGGGAGATAGCTAGGAATGAAAATCCTTACTTCCTTCAGTTTAATTATGAGATATATAGCTGGTAGATGTTCATACCAAATGTAGTTTATTCCCAATTATAACTTGATCTTCTAGGCTTTGGTGGTAATAGGTTGTATATGGAAATTCTCCGGGTAGTTATGTTTTAAATTGCAAGAAGCTTTGTGGATGAACACGGCTCGTGTAGCTTCTTGAATTTCCCTTAAAATCAGCATTGTTAACTGGGAACTGTCTTAACATCAGTAAGCTTTCCTCTGGTAAGGGTATCTTAGTTCATCCTTGGACCTTGCAGCTCAAATTGTTATCAAAGCATGTTCCTTGTAATGCTTTCCTAAGTTTCCATGCGTGATGACAATGAAGCATAATCATTGTAGTCCTTGGTCCTCTTGCGCATTTTATAATATATAAACTTTAAGATATATATGTTTTCTTTATTTTATTAAAAAAAATGTGACTAAAAACCTAACGAGAAGTGGTGATGCCAAATATTCTAGTTGGCCAGATTTCATTCTACAAGTAAAAGCACACTCACTCTAGTAACCACATCAATCTCTGGAATTTCTAGTTCTTATACTGAGCTATTTAGACTGTTTAATTTACTAGCAAGGCATTACATTCACGGTCTTCTTTTTATTTCTAAGCATTCGGGCTCTTTTGTTTTTCACCATTATTGTAAAATCTATACCCTAACAGTAAACTTACATAAATGCAGTTGATTTAATGCATATCAATAGATAAATAAATTGTATTATTAAGATTATTGACTGTTTTAGTGTTTTGATGAATGATCACAATTAATTATTGCCCTTCTCGAAATCCACATTAGTTTGTAGCAGGAATGGTCACTTGGACAACTTCTTTGATACTTTGAAAGCGAAACCAGAGAGGACTTAGACCTTAACAGTGTCCTTATTTTACCCACGTTAATCTCTCCCAAAATGAAAATTTCGAATTCAAACACATTAGACTGATCCATCATTTACATATTAATTGTCTTGCTCTTGCTCTCGTGTATGTACCCTTGGCTTTTCAGGGAAATTTGGATATGCCCAAATAGAATAAAAACGTAAAGATCGAGGAAGAATCCCACAAAAATTCATGTCGAACAAATACAAGTTGTTTCTTGTTCTTGGCATGGTTGAGTATCAGGACACCTTGGAAATATAACCAAACCATGCCATCCAAGAGCAATCTGATATTGGGCTTAACGATTTTAGTACAAGTTTGACAATTTGATTGAAATTATTGGATTAATCTACATCAGGGAAGGGGTTTATGCATTGCATCCTTAATTTGCATATTGCGGGTCAAAAGGATCAAAGAGATTGCCGTGTACCACAAGCTAATACACAAGATGAAAATTCCCTGGAAAGTGATTCAAGGAAATATTTGTCAATATCATCACCGAGTCTGGTCAACAAAAACAGAGACAGTCAACTAAACAACAAACAAATCGAATTGTGACGCCTTTTCTCACAGCCACACAGTGTGTATCCTAAAAACAACTATATAATTGGGGTTCACACGTAGCAATAAGTCATCAGCAAACACTCGTTCGAGAAATTATGATTCTAATTACTCTTCTTATCTAAGTAGTTATTGCTCCTATTTTGGAAGGAAACAAAAAAAAGAAAGAAAGAAGAAAACTCCTATTACGGAATAATAATATTACACTATTTTTCAGTGTCGTAAATTGCAACTTTAAAAAAAAAAAAATTTTGTGCAAACATGGTAATCAAAAGTTTTTAGTATATATACACACATGGTATGGCAGCCATTGTTCCTGGAAGTTAATTAGGAGAAAATAAGAAGAGACACATCACTCATACCTACAATATAAACCATCAAAGTCAGAATCCCCAAAGTAAAGGCAAGCACTTCAGAATCTTCCCAACTTTCTCCCTATTTTCTTTTGCCTCTCTTTCTCAGCTAAGCGATTTACATCACTATTCCATTGACAATAAAACCCCCCAACTTTGATCTAATTATATATCCATCTCTTCCATATCCTTTTTTTTTTTTTTTAACAATTTGCCCACAATAAGTCTCTCCTTCACAGAAATTTTGAAGGCTCGAATCCCAAAATAACTAACAAAACCATAAAACAGAAGTACTATGTGTCAGTTATTCAGTTATTTCAGTTTCCTCATCTTCTCCTTCTTCCTCTGCTTTTCCCGCCCATCCTTCCCCGTCGGGACCGCATTGGACAAAACAGCTGTCTTACCCGTGGATGCTCCGAACGCCACCACGCGGCTCGACTTCACTCGTTTCCTGGAAGCCGGCCTAGGCAGCGAGGTCGGCGGCATGTCGGAACTCAAGAAGTACTTCCACCGGTTCGGCTACCTCTCAGTCCTCGACGCCGGCAACATCACCGATATCTTCGACAAAGATTTTAAATCCGCCGTCGTTGCTTATCAAACGAACTTGGGTCTGCCCGTCACCGGCAGGATGGACTCCGATACGGTTTCGCTCATCATGTCGCCGAGATGCGGTGTTACCGATACATCTCATGCTCCGCACGTCACCGGACACTTTACATACTTCAAAGGCCGGCCAAGGTGGGAGCGGAAGTCACCGGTGGTACTAAAGTATGCATTTTCGCCGAATAACATGATTGACTACATAAGCTTAGACGACATAAAGGCGATTTTCAAGCGTGCGTTTTCCCGGTGGGCGGCGGCGATTCCGGTGAGCTTCATGGAAACAGAGGACTACCAGTCAGCCGATGTTAAGATTGGATTCTATCACCACAATCACGGCGACGGGCAGCCGTTTGATGGGGTGCTGGGAATATTGGGGCATGCATTCTCGCCGGAGAGTGGGCTGCTCCACCTGGATGCAGCCGAGACGTGGGCCGTTGATTTTGGGATGGTTGAATCGAGGGTGGCCATTGATTTGGAATCGGTGGCCACCCATGAGATTGGGCACATACTTGGGCTAGCTCACACTTCGGTCAAGGAAGCTGTGATGTATCCCAGTTTAAGGCCGAGGACTAAGAAGGTGGACCTCAAGATTGATGACGTGGAGGGCATCCAGGCTCTTTATGGTTCAAACCCACATTTCAATTTGAACTCTTTGATCGAGAATGCAAATGTCTCCAACGTGGGAATTGGTCTAAAGACCAAAACATTCAAGAGGACACTTTCTTTGCTGGTGGCTGCGTTGATGCTTGCTTTGGGTTCATGACAACAGCAACTACTCTTGTAGTTGTCCATTTCTTTTCATTTACCCTTTTTTTTAAAAAAAATAAAATAAAATTTTCAATTGTTTTTAGGTCTAGGAAATTTATTCACACTCAATTCAAAAGAAAGAAACAGAATTCTTTGGATTTTCAGATTTCATTTTATTTTGCAGATTGGAGCCCTATTGATTTAGTCAATACAGCACAGCAATGAGTGAGCGACCATCTTGATGCAATTTTGCCAGATTATGGTCTTAAACAAACATGTCAAATTCTGGCATTGGATAGATTGGCTAATTGGGGGCATTAATGATGGGGTATTCAAAACTGGTGAAAAAAGGCAGAAGGGTTTTTCTTTCTTTCTTTTTCTACACAACGGGTAGCTCCCTTAATTCTCTGTACAAATTGAAAAATAAAATATTAACAAGGGCCAGCCAATGGCACAAATTCAGACAAACACTATTCTTCTTAAAACAATAAGGTATTGCTGATGACATTAACGATAGTAGAAGTGGTCCAAACTGGAACCAAAGGAACAACTTGTCGTGAGTGTTGGTCCAAAAGCCATCCACCATGGATGGCGGGTCCAATGCCATCAATAAGCATCATCATTTGTATTTTTGACTACAGAGTACTCCTCCCACCATTCACACATTGTTTGACATGGTCATTAAGAGATCGGGAAACTATACTTTAAACCCCTGTTATTAACGTAAAAGGAAAAACATGCACTAGGTAAATCTTGGGGATGAATGTGTATCTTAGAAGGCAAATACTTCAATAATTGCAATGACTAATTTTAGCAAAATTCATTAAAAAAAGCAAAAAATAAATAAAATTGTGTAATAATATGAAATTAGAAAATTTTATGTTTTTAAAAATCTTCTAGTGATTAAAAAATTTGAAGTTCCATATTAGAGGTCTAAAGTTTAAATGGAACCCATTAGAAATGTGATTTATGCAATGAAAAATAGCTTAACCTAAATGGGTTGGGCAAAGTTACTAAGAGCTACAATTGCTTGTGCCCTTATCTAACCCAACCCAACCGAACCAAGCCCAAACCAGCTTATAGTCACGTCCGAATGGTCCCCTAAAACCCTAAACCCCTCCTGCCTTCTCCCGAAAAAAAAAGAAAAGAAAAAACGCTGGGACGCTTCCGTGTAGCTGCTTTCATTTTCTTGTCCAATCCACTGATGGCGTCGTCCTGCCATCGATTCGTCTCCCGATCATCTCTATCGTCCATCAAATCCGCCATCAGATCCAACGCTTCGAAATCCCCCATCACTAGACCTCCCACTTCCTCCCCACGCTTCCCGCTCCCATCCAAACCATCCTCTTCTCCTCGCCTCCCGTTCTCCTCCTTCTCCAGGTTCGCTACACACGCACCTTAGGCCCATTACCTAATAGTGAAGTATTTGTATAATTGTGATGTTTTTTTGATGTGGGTTTTCTTTTCTTTTCCTTTTAACAAGGGCCCCATCGGAGCTGGGATGCGTGCAGTCGTTGTTGCCGTTGCACAGCGCGGTGGCGGCGGCGAGGATGATGTCATGCTTGAGCACGACATCGAGGAGCTGCCGAGCACTCTCTCAGGGTACACTCTGCTGCACCTCTCCAGGCCTCTAATAGCATTTTATTACTTTTGAGTGTGAGTACTTTAGTGGCTTTTCTCTTCTTCTATATGTAGTTGATTGCTTTATTACTTTATTTAGTTTCCAATTTTTTTTCCTTTTTTTTTTTGTTTTTCTAAACAAATGATGAAATTATGTTTGATTGAGTATATTGTGTTCTTACCAATTTGGAGTAAAAACTATGACTTTAAGCTAGATTTCAATAAAATTTGATCCAGAAAACTGGTCAGATTCTAGGTGATGGTTTTGATATTCTTGCTTAATTTTTTGTGTATGCAAATGATTATATATGTCTGGGTTTTGTATTGAATGGCCAGATGGATCACATTGATTTCCCTTGTTCTCATTTGAGACGTTGGTTAAGTGGAGTTAGGAAGCCTAAACCTAAGAATTTAGCTTTATGGCATGTATATTTTGTGCTGTGGATGCATTAAAGAAGCTTTTTTTTTTTTTTTTTTTTCTGGTCTAGAGGGATTGGGGAGGGGGTGGACTGCCTCTGGCTGTTTTTTGAGAGGTCTGGATTTGAAACCCCAAATCATTAATGCAACTTTCAATCAGGGTTTGAGAACTTAATTGTCAAGCGCTAGAATGATGTCATTATCATTTGACATTGATATTGTTTTTTGGGTTCAATCTTTGTTAGAGTGTATTGGGTTCACACTCTGTTCAGTGAACTCACTTTACATGATTTTAAAAATAAATAAACAAACTAATAAAAAGAAAAGGAGGGTCTGAGTCTGTTTAGAGTCTTTTGATCAGGTTCAACACCATCTGATTGGAATATTTGATTCCTGCAGGCACATAAGTTCAAAAGAAATAAACTCAGGACCTGACAAATATGGCCCACTGCATCATTATCAAGTATGAAATTGGTTCTTTTCTAGCAATCTTAAAGATGTTTAGTTATAACAGGAATGGAAGAGTTTATTTTTGTTTTTATTTTTACAATTTCCTTTAATCCTTAGTGCTCATTGATTCCATTCTGCTCAAACTTGGCTGAGTTGTTAGCATGGTCTTTAGATGTATGATATGAGGAATTCTCTTTTGTTTTCATGGAAATTAGAGTCTTTGTCTCATGCTAATGTGGTTT
Organism: Kandelia obovata; assembly: GCA_021464305.1. NCBI lineage: Eukaryota > Viridiplantae > Streptophyta > Magnoliopsida > Malpighiales > Rhizophoraceae > Kandelia > Kandelia obovata. Next base: position 4,030,890 of record CM038484.1, on the reverse strand, counting down.
TTCCAATTCTTTGTAATCAATCTTGTTGTTCCTTTGAGGAATCAGTTTACTATACTTAATGTTGGACAGGTGTTTAGGTTTGAGTTAACACATATGATCCCTTGATGCAACATGGTATGAGGAAACTCTGAAAATTAAAAAAGATCTGGGCTGGGAAATTTATCTGGATGAAAGACAGTATATCTGACTGGATTTTCAATTTGGGAGTAGACTTTATTTATGCAAGTTATCTGAAATGCTCAAAGAGAAAGGAAAACAAGATTCAGTTTCAAAAAAGCTTCTATGAGGCCATTTTCATGGGCAGAATACTAAATTAACTTCACTACAATAGCATTTTTCTATACATAATAAAAGGCTATCTTGTTGGCTTTGGCAAGATAAGTGTTAGCAATTTCTATCAGTTCATTGGTTCCCCTTACAGGGGATGCCTTTCAAATTATTTTTGGTTAATCAGACAAAAATACATTCTTGCCACAAGAGGTTCTTTCTTTCCTTGCTTTACTGCCAGATTCATGGTATTTCATGGTGGATAGCAACCTGTAGTCTCATTATTTTGGGATGGATGAAACCGGCATGTGTATGGTTATAAGTCAATCTGTTGAGCCATATCATACGAATTCAAGATTTAGGCAGCATATTAAGCTTTTTTTCTCCTCTCAAACTAAAGATTTCCTGCTTGAACTTTATCACATCAAATAACATATTTATCAGTAGTTGACCATACTTTGGTAACTTAGCTGCTCCTTTTCCCAGATGGAGTTGATGGTACGTGACATTTTTGCTGTTTTTGGAGGTGGGTCCTGTCATCAACCATATATTTTCTGACTTGAAACAATGTGGAAACAACCATAGATTATACTTTATGTGGTGACCTGTGATATACATGTTTCAGTAGTATGCCATCTTTGAAAACCCAGTTGCACAAAGTTTAGAAAAATTGCATTCTAATGGATGACTTTATTGGGAGTACTTAGAATTGCACCTATGGAGAGATTGCAGTATGATGGGCTGTTACATTGATTTATATTAGAATGATGTTACTTCATCTTATTCTACTTCTGTTCTTTCATAGAGTGCTTCTGTTCTTTGTTTTCTGATTCTACTATTTGGGTTGTTTTAGAGCTTGGTTTGTCGGTTCCAAGGTGACTTGTTAAGACAGTTTCACTGCAAGAGGAGATTATCTTCAAATGATTGGGAAGGCAAGGTCTTCTAGAATTTGTCCTTTTACAAAGAATTCTGAAAATTTAAGAATACTGCTTGGATATCTCTAGCGAAGCTAAATTACATTTGTCCTTAGCTGTGAATGGACATTATTTCTGAGATGTACGAAATAACTCTTTTGTTTAATAATGACATTATGTCTTGTTGGCTGAGAGGAGTACTACGTTCTTTTTTCCCAGTGTGTTTGGAAGCCTTGCTACATTCTTTGCAGCATCATCACTATTCAGGCTCTTATATCTTTTCTTGCCTTGACTATCTTATGAAGAATAACACTTTTTTTTACCGCAAAAGAGTTTATTTCAAAGTGAATTTTTGTCTTCCAAATCTCTGTTACAGAAATCTGCTTAGTGGCAGATATCCTGAATAGAAATCTGCTTAGGGTGAAGGAATATCTGAATTCATTATAGAGAAATATGCATTTAACAAGGAAGTTCTCGAGACTGGCATCTGAAGTGTAATTTCGACTCTGCGAGTCTTACCTCCTGTTTTTCTTGTATTCTTTCGTACTGATGTTCAATGTAGAAAATTGAGGCCACGAGGGGTTGTCCAAGTTTCAAGTTGTAGGTTTTATTTTGCATCAGCGAACGAAGGGTGAAAGCTTCGGATCTCTAGGATTTACAATAGAATAGCAGTTGGACATTATCACTCTTGCTTGGAGTTCCGATAGGCCTGCCCCTCATTTTGGTTCGGCCCAAAACTGAACTTCAACTGGCCCGACCAAATACGGGACATTGCCCTGCTTGCGCTCCATGGTTTCCGGTCACCAGGACTCTGGGTCCCCAGTTGGGTCTTGTTGATATTTTTGAAGTATTGATCTAAACCATTGATCGAAATTCAAATCGAACTGTAATCGACCCCGAGAATTCGCAGCTCCAAGAGTTCGAGAAAAAGAAAAAAAAAAAAGAGAGATGCGGAAGTCATTTGACCATTGACCATTGATAGAGAGACCCTTTGATTATGTTAAACTTTTATTGCTGTAAACCTTTTCATATAAAATTTTCCTTTAGTTAATAATTTTCATATTAAAATTTTTAATGGAAATTCTGAAATATTTTACAAATTTTCCAAAAAATGTATAGAACCGGACCAAAATTAGAACCTAAGGATCAGGACAGAAATCGGATTTGTCCCTAACCATAACCAGCCTGTTTGACCATGGGCCCGTTGTGGCTTTATGGGTTTGGATGGAGGCTTAACAGGATCATCATTATCATTATCTCCCAAAATGAATGACTATGGGCTGCCTTTTTCCACCTCAATCCAACTATAACCAACTCCTTTCTCCACACCTTTCTCCTTCATGAGCTTTCTCACTTTCCTCACTTCTTCCCATTTTTCATAACTTGCAAATATGTTGGACAGCATGACGTACAAGTAATCATCATTATCGTCCAATTCAATCAACTTTGCAGCTGCAACCTTGGCAACCTTCAGATCCTTACAAACTACAGAGGCACCGAGCAGAGCTCTCCAAACCTCCACACATGAACTAAAAGCTAGTTCATGTATCATCCTTGCTGCCCGCCATAGGTCTCCTCTTTGTCCCAACAGCCGAATGATGGAACAACAATGCTCAACACTTGGCTCAATCCCATAGTCATTGATCATTGATTCAAAGTACTGAATTGCCTTCTGCAAGGACACCTCACTGCCTGAGCATGAGGCTATTACATTAAGAAAGGTAACCCAGTCAGGCTTTAGATTCTTTGCCATTTTCACTTCCTCAAAAAGTCGGATTACCTCACTTGAATGGCCATTGTGGGCATAACCCGAGATCATTGCATTCCATGTCACCAAATTCTTTCTTGGCAGCATTACAAACAGTGATTCAGCATCCTTTACTTGGCCGCATTTGGAGTACATGTCAATAAGAGCACTCCCTATAACAACTGATGAATCTAAACCCAACTTTACACTGCAGGAATGTATCAACATTCCCCATTTCAAGGCTGCAAGCCCAGCAATACCACTGAGAAGAACTGAAAAGGTATACTCATCCATTTTGGTGCCACTAGAATGCATCTTTGTGAAAAAGTGCAATGCTTCTAGCGGTTTACTTCTGTTAACATAAGCTGTTATGATTGAATTCCAGGAAGATGAATTTGGGTTCGGCATATTCGACAAAGCTTCAGCGGCATCCTTTATATTGCCAAATTGGGCAATCCCATTGATCAGTTCATTATACGATATAGTATCAGGTTCAGGCATCTGATAGAAAAAATAGTACGCTAATTCAAGCGCTTGATTTCTAGCGCATGCTGCTATAACTGAATTCCAAGAGATTGTGTCCTTAACTATCATTTCATCAAAAACCCGAGTTGCCTCACCAACATAACCACATTTTCCATACATATCAATCAGGCAATTGGCAATAAAAATGCTACATTCCAAGCCAGATTTTACCATCTTACAGTGAATCGAGCTCCCGAACCGCAATACACTCAAATGGCCACAAGCCGATAAAGCCATCGTAAACGAGTAAGCATCTGGGCCAGCGTCGGACCTGTCCAGTTGAAGAAACAAACCCAATGCTTTGGTATACTCCCCAGAACCCAAATAGCTGGAAATCAGCGTGTTCCACGAAACTACGGTTGGTTGAGAAATTTCAACGAACAGTTTGTGAGCATCATTCATAAAGCCCATTACTCCGTAAAACCTTGCCAAAGATGTGGAGACAACGACATCGGAGCCAAGCCCAGATTTTGATATGTACCCATGAAGCTGCCGGCAATAAGAATCCAAACCCAGGTCCGTGGCGGCTCGAACCATGAGAACCAGGGCATGTCCATCTGGTTCATGACCGGACTGAAGCAATTGTGTGGCCTCGTACAAGGCCGGCTGCCTACAGTGGCCGCCTTGGGCGAGGGTTGAAATGACAGTGGCCCACGGTTCAAAGTTTAGTGGAGTGATTTTGAAGAGGTGATTACTGGGAGCGTGAATGCTTGTGGTCACGTGCTTTGATAGGAAGCCATGAAAACGGTTTTGCTTTTGAAAGGCATTGTGGAGTCCCTTCGACAGGGACCTTTGCATAGCCCTGTGAAATGTTTGTCCAAGTGAAAGGCTACGCCTATCACGATTTGCTTGAATTTTATACCCTATTTTATGTTTTATAATTTATTTGATAAATATTCATCATTAAATTTTTTATTTAAAAATTCATTTTAAATAAAAATAAAAAAATAATTAATTATTAAAATATTCCAAAAAATAATACGTATCATTAAAATATGTACTATTATTAGTCCTTTAGGTGATGATGCATCAACTATTGCATTGCATAGAACCACCAAAATGACGAACAGGGCTCTCTTAAACTTTGCTAGAAAAGTGTTAGCAGATACGTCTTTCAACATCAAGCACAAAAGAAGAATATAGAAGACATATACCACAGGAAAACAAGTCAGGTCCAATAATGCGAACACCCAAAGAGGGCACCGACTTCTTAGGACCATAAAAATCCTTTAGAACTTTGCCAGCACATGGGCAAAAGACTGCATACAAAATAATACTGGCAATGAGAACATAACTTTGCCAACAGTCCATGTCACCACTACCGACTGCTTCTAACTGCATGCTCAGTGAACGTCTCAGTACATTTGATCCATGGGCTTGGGAAGAAGTTGGTCTGTAGGGTGAAGACCCACGAACCTGAGTCTCTGAATTACTCTCAATTTTCTCTTCAATTTCAAAGGGATTGGAGGTTTTGGGGGTGTAGGAAGTTTGGGAGCACAAATCGTGCATCTCAAGAATGTAATGTTAGTTGCATATATATTATAGGGTTCCTTGTTGAATTCTTAGAACAATTAAAGACGTTATAGCCATTTGAATTCTTTTGACACCATTAGCACAAAATTCAAAATCCAATATGCTCAAGATGTTTCCTTTCCTAAAGCAAATTCTTTGAAATAGGAAAAAATCTCATAGATTAGGTTTGATATGTATTACATACACAGATATTCCATTAGGGTTCTATTAGGGATAAATATGAAAACTAACGATGTTTTACATTAGTTGTTGCCTCTGTAAATTGGCCGAAAAAATCACGCAAATGATTTTTCTTTAATCTTTTTTACTATGATTTGCTTGATATATACTTGAATTACATCCCATTTTGTGTACACAGTTTTTGCTGTCTTTTCATCTAACCTCTCATATTAAACGCACACAATTTCATTCTAGTGCCATCACATGTAATTGAAAATTCAGGAAAAGCAAAAGCTAGAGATTTGCAAAGAAGTTACAAATTCAGGTTGCTGGAAGGCTTCACCTTCATGGGTCACGTCAAGACTTCATTCATCTGCTGTACAATGGCATTTCCCATTGAGCTATATATTTTACTGTTCCTATACTGTGTTCTCGCACCAGTCAATCTGTGAAGGATATGGCATGGGTACTTGGTCCATGTTCTCGCATAGATGCTTCTTGCATTGTGGTTTCCCTGCCACTCTTATTATTCAAGGTTTGGTTGTTCGAAGTTGGTCAAGTTCGCACCGTCAAATACCATCTCGAAGCTGATCAAGAACTGGGTGTCGGAGCAGTGGATCGCCAAGTTATGGATGCAACTGAATACGAATGGGATAAGGAGATTTATGGATGACATTGCAATTCCGGGCTTTATGAGTCCTATATTGCACAACAACAAAAAAAGGTAAATAACAGCTCCATAGCTAATTATATTCTGGATTTACAATCCTTGTTATTGAAGGCATGCAAACCCACGTTTTTTTATGATGGAATGGCATTTGCCTTTGGGTATTCATAGTCTCAAATACTGGTGGGATTCAATTAATTTTTTCATAGTCGACTAGTTGATATTCACACAATTCCTGTCGTCAAGGTCCTGGAAAGTTGATCGACAGCGCTGTCCGCGAAACGTAGTTGACTACTTTCCACTTAATGATCCTCGGTGACTACACTTAGCATTCTAATTAGGCAATTATGTAGGTTATGCATACTTTCCACTTAATGATCGTTCTGTTGTCGATGGACAACAGGTGAATATTCCCGTACTACCCTTGTTTATGTGGAGGGAGGGACGGAGGAGGATAGGTTAACCGAAAGGTGGTTGTCGGTTCAAGATGGATCCAAATCCGATATAAGAATTGCCGTTTGCTGGGGTTGAAACTGATGGTTTCTAAAACTGAGAATTTGGTTTCCTTCTCTGGTTTTTGGCAGAAAACAGAAAGAACAAGAGAGAATGGGCTGAAATGGGAGAAATAACCATTATGGTATTGAAAAGAGTCAAAAGACATAGCTTCACTCCCAACTTAGGTTTCAGAACTGGTATTTTCAGCAGGATAATGACAGAACAATAACAAGCAAGAACAAGGAAGGGGAGAGAAGTTTTAGTTTCCGAAATAGCTTCTCTCATTTTCTATTGATCATCGCACCTTATTATACCAGAGGTTCTTACAAATTCAAATACAAACTTGAAATTAAAATTTGACCAAGCACCATGATTGCAATTCAAAATATTTTAAACTTAAACACAAGAGTACAAAATAAGCCAATTGAGTCGCTGCAAAGCTTCTCCAGCAAGGGTCCGTAACTGCCATAACAGGAACTCAAATTCTATAGGCAAAACTTGGACGTCAATGTGGAACTTCAGCTTGGCTGCAAAACTACAACACCATGGTTCTCCATCGAAGGTAGATAAAAGAATTGTCAACCGTTCTTATGAATGTAGTAGCTAATAGATAGAATTAATTTAAGGGGATTTCTTTTTTCTACTAAGTATTTACTACAAAATTTAAAATCCAAGAAGGAATGCAAAGTGTATTTCCTAATAAACAGGTAATGTTATTCGCGGAGACACTCTGAAATTCAAAAAAAAATATATATATATATATATCTTAACATATTACATTTGATATATATATTATAGACTCAAATATCATTGGGATTCAAACAAAGATTCACATTAAACTCAGAGTGAACCGCTGTCCCCAGTTTAAATATAAGATTTTGGCTAATTTCCGGACAAATGTACTTCTCCCCAGGACATACATCCATCTAAATATTAAAGATGCCGAGGTTGGGAGAAGGTTGCAGGAGCATTCTCAAGGTCTCATAGAAGTTTTTTAGGAAGCAAGCCATATCCCCTCTAAAAAGTAGGGGATATCTTTGGTTTTTTATGACATTTCCCACCGGGACTGCAGTTGTGTTATTAGTATTGATTCCACTAATAAGGTTTCTAAGCCATTTTAAATTCAGTTTTGTGATTCAAGAAGTCCTTTCGGCCTCTTTTATGTTGTTAGGTTTTTTAGGTGGGATGGAGAGTTCATGGATGTTAATGTAACTCTCAGGTTTTGATGCTCTAGCCTCTAAGTGCACATAGTATCAAATGGAGGGGAGCCTCCAATTTAAGGAAATAAAGGAGTTACCCCTCTTGTTTAACATACAATCTAAAGAATAAAAAATCTAATAATTTCTCGTCATTCCTCTTACATAAAAAAAATCAAAAAAAAAAAATTGAACTCACCTAAAAGATTAATCATTATTATATATATATAATTTTGATAGACATATTTATTATTTTTATTATATTTATTACATACATTTGCATAATTTGGTAAAAAAAAAAATTGAATTTTTTATTTTACAAAAAAAATAATTTTCTATTATGTAAAAAATTTTAATATGTGATTACGTGCTCTGGCTGATTTACAGAGTCGCCTCATGTTTTCGATAGGGTAAAACTGAGCATTACGATTATGATTATTTTAACAAACAACTCAGAAATTTTATACCATATTTTGTGTTTTATATTTTTTTTGATAAATATTCATCATTAATTTTTTTTTAATTAAATTTAATCACAACATAATATTTTTAAATAAAAATTTAAATTTTTAATTATTAAAATATCCGGAACAATAATACGTATCGTTAAAATATGTATCATTACTAGTGATACATATAACTTCTTGAAATACTACTTACCATTTTACCGCAAAAATCCCCGCAAGGCTCGGGACAGAAGACTGGCAGAGAAGGCTCGGGGAAGAAGGATAGCTGAGTAATTAAAAAAAGGTACCTTTTGAGAAAGAAATGGTTAGACGTAAGAGACAACCGCTAATAATAACCGCAACAACCAAAAAATAAAAAGTGGTGGTTTTTGTATTTTCATTCTCCTTCTTGTTAATTTCTAGTGTTGGGATTTGCTTACATAGAAAACAGGGGGCTAGGAAGAGAAAAGAGATAGAGATAGTGAAGCTTTTGCAAACCGTAAAAACATGGGGTTGGAGGTAGTTTGAGAAAGGAGAAAGATGTTAATCTAGCAGCCGCTTCTGGGTTTTTGTGTGAAGAAAAATTGAGAGAAAGAGTGAGAGAGAGAGAGAGGAGAAAAAAGAAAATTATTAGCCATGACCTTCTCATTGTATCTCTGTTTTTTTTTAGAGGGAGATGATTGAGAATGGCTTGGTACAGGAAGAAAGAGATACTTGAAGATTGTGCAATTATAGGGGGCTTGATAGGCGTGCAATTTGTGTATGCAGGCAATACTGTGTTATTGTGTTATCTTATGTCTCTTGGCTTGCCCCCATTGATCATTGTTATCTTCTCCACTTTTGCCACCTTCCTTATCATCTCTCCAGTTGCCATTTATTTTGAAAGGTCTCTTTCCCTCCCTCCTTCCCTTCCTCCCTCCTTCCCTTCCTCCCTCACCCACCCCCCTCTCTCTCTCTGTCTCTGTGTGTGTGTGGGTGGGTGGTATTGATTATTGATTGTGGTGGGGTGTTAGTGCAGGAGCAAATGGCCCCAGGAAATTACTTTAAAGTTGGTTATTCAGATTGTTTTGATCTCTTTTGGAGGGTAAGAGCAGTTTTACTTGTGCCTCATATTATTATGAACTCGTATGTTATTGCAATGAGACATTCTTTTGAATCTCAATTAACAACTTAGTTTTTCAGAATTAAATTCACCACTGTGACAGATAAATTGCATACATATATATATATATCCCAAAAAAAAAATGTAGTTATCATATGGGGACAGTAAATTAATAGGTTCAAATAAGGAACAAATCTAAATTTGACAAGAAAACAGATGAAAATTTGTATCTTATGGTGGCTTTTGTTCTATATTTCTGTTTCTTTTTTCTTTTTTCTTTTTCTTTTTCCTTCAGGGTGACTCTGTTTCAGTCTTTATTTCTGAAAGGGCTTAAGCTCACTTCACCCTCACTGGCAACAGCAATGCCTAACCTTGCTCCAGGTCTAATATTCGTTATCGCTTGGACATTAAGGTGCTTGAACTTCTAAGCTTAGAAAATAAAAATAAAAAAGAGCAAAATTTAACCACGTTAGGTTGGACTTATGTTTTTGGGTTCTATGTCTAACTTGCTGCTGCTGCCCATTTTATACCTGTTGAATATTCATGCAGGTTGGAGAGAGTTGACATAGGTTGCACGTACAGCAAAGTGAAGATTGTAGGCACATTGTTGTGTGTTGTGGGTGCCCTTGTAATGAGCATAATGAACAGCACAGTATCAGCAAGAGAGGCATCTTTGACGGCACCCAAACCGGATGCAATCTTTGTTAGGAACAAAATCATGGGTTGCTTGTATCTCATCGCAGCTGTTGTTGTTCTATCAAGCAATGTTGTGTTGCAGGTAATTTTGTTATACAAAAAGTTGTTTCTGTTTTTCTTGTTTAATTTATCGCTAAAATCTGCATGAGTCGCAGGCCACAACTTTGGGTGATTTTCCTGCACCAATGTCCTTGTGTTCAATAACATCCTTGATGGGTGTGATTATAACTACAATTGTGAAAATGCTCCAAGATCGCAGCTTTGAAATTGATTGGTTTCTAGTGCGTGTCAGTGACCTCATTGCCTATTCGTTATTGGTAAATTTTACTTCTTCGTCTCTCTTTCTGTTTTTTTAATTTTTTACTCTTTTGATTAATTAGTTCTAACTGAGATTTGGACTTGAGACACAACTTCAATACCATTAAGCTAAAATTCATCGGTAACTAGAGCCATAGATGGACCATCCTATGCCTTCTAAAGTATAGTTTTATTGTTGCTGGTTGCATTTGGATGGCCAGGGAGGTGCCGTGGGTGGAGCATGTGTAAGCTTCAATGGATGGGCACTGAAGAAGAAAGGTCCGGTACTTGTGTCCTTGTTTAGCCCGGTTAGCACGGTTGTCTCTGCCATCCTGTCAGTTGTTACATTAGGCGATTCAATTAACATAGGAAGGTACAAACTAAATGTGCACGTCAACTTGGCTTGCAATTTTCTCCTTCGACTGTCTCACGATAACTTGCTTTTGTGAGTGCAGCATTGCTGGTATGTTGATCATGTTTACTGGTCAATACTTCGTGCTATGGGCTAAGGGGAAAGAAAGTTATGCTGTTGATGATGCAGGGGAAAGCGAGTTCGACATGAAGAAGCCTCTCCTAAGTTGAATGGTGTGATCATGTTCAGATAGATTAATAGTAACTTTTGTTCCCCATTACTATTAGGCCTGTAGATCGTAGGGAAGGAACCATTCTGCCTCCAAGGAAATGGGACCCTAGTGTACAATTCGCTCATGTCCAATGTAAGTGAAATGCATTGATACGCATATCAGGACATTTGAGTGTTAATCGCAAAAAAAATGAATAAATATAGCAAATATTTAAGTGAAATCATGGAAGTAGAAAGCAGATTTCGCTTGGCTGCAAAGCCGGCTTAATCCAGCTGGTGGGAGAGCGTATGGACAACAAACATCTCCAGTTAGGTGTTATGGCTAACAAAAATCTGAGCTTGTTACAATAAAAGAAACAGAGTGCAATTGTTCAGCAGATGAATTAGTTTGGACCCAGGTAGTTTAATGACATTTAAAGTTAACTATTATTAGCAATATTCGTAAATTAGATTAAATGATTTTAAAATATGTTATACATTCAAATTATTAATGGCTATTTTTCTAAAATTCAATCCTCAATCAATCTACCGATCAGCCTAAACTATTTAAATCGATGCAGCATTTGCAGATTAGTTGCATACAATTAAAGGCAGTTAAAACCTAAGATTGGTTATTAGTTTAAATAATGTTTTTTTCTTTTTTTTTTTATTTAACATGTGTTTGGATGATAATAACCCAAATGGGGTTCAGCTTCTCAGCTGTAACGCACATGGCCGCGCACAGGCCATCTTTTTTTTAAATATATATATATATAATTAAATAATTTCCACGAATTGGATGAATTTTTAACAATTTTTAAAATCTTGGACTCACCTCCAAAACTGCCAGGGTGGTTTTTAAAAAATAAGTACATTTTCCCTTTATTATTATTATTATTATTATTATTATTATTATTATTATTATTATTATTATTATTTGGTTTCAACGAGTGCAGAGCCCCACAATTCAAATCGAGCAGTTTTGGCAAATTTGAGGGTTTGTGAGCACTCTGCATCAATATTGTTAAGGGAAAAGCATCGATGGCTCAACTTGGCAGCCAGAGGCCCCACCGTAACCTTCATCTACACGTTACGAATAGGCTCGATTCAAACAGTCACCCTAACCTTTGTTGTTGGCGATTAGTATTTGAAAGAACGCAGTGAATTGAGATAGACATTAAATTATTTTCAAATGTATATAAAAAATAATAATACTATATTAAATTAACAGTAATACGTGAGGTATTCAAAATTCTAGCAGTCGGACACAAAAAAAAAAAAAAATTATAAAAGTTCAATTTCGTATTTTTTCTTTTTTTTTTTCTTCAACTGAAATTTTTTTGTTTGATTAGCGTTTGCTAGAATAATAAAAATAAATTCCTACCCCCAACAATATTATTATTATTATTATATAATATTTTTTTAATTTTTAATGGAAAAAAACTTTGTTAAATAAAATTAACGAGAGAAATGATTACGGAAAATGCATGTGACTTACTTTAATTCTGAAAAAGTCTTAGGTTTTTACAGAGTTGGGATGATTCATTGGCAGAGTGACTTTTAAATCCACCGTGACAGGTATTCACACTTGATGTGTTCTTCAACGGTCGCAATATCCCCTGGCCTAAGCGTAGGCGCTCAAGTGCGAGTAGGATGGGATTCATCCCCATGCTTGACAGTTGGCTATTATTATTATTATTTTCTATGGTTACGATGGGGGCTCGCAGCGTAGTACAGTAATGGTATAATCACATTATAGAACCCCAGAGCCAACGGATCCCCACCATATCACAGTTGAGTAATTGTCAGTTCATGCTAACTTAGGTCATGGACTAGCGTAGCTATATTGGGCTGGAAAATCTAGGTCCCAAGAATGGGGGATTCCATCATATATTGGACCTAGGAGGCCTTGGCCCGGGAGGCCCAGTTTCGCAAAATGTATGATCAAATGTCATATAAACATAAAAGAAATTTCTTAAAAATGTATATAAAATGTCAATGTGTCGCTCAAACTTAAAACTAAGAAGTTTGCAACATAAAATCTCCATCATTGTGCTATTAGTATGGACAATACATTATAGCAAAAAATTTTTATCAAGTCATGCTTGTGGGCTTATTTACAAATTTATTGTGATGGATGGGTATAATCTTTGTAAGTTTTAAATTTTATTTTTAATTAAATTCAACCAAAAAAATACATATAAATTAATTTATGATACAAATCTTAGTTATAGAGTTTTAAGTTTAACTTAATATAGTTGAAAATTTATTTATATTTTCTATTATATTTTTATCTTAATAAGTATTTTTGAACGAATAATTATTATAATATCAAATCTTATCAATACCCCTTATATTTATAAGATTTATTTATAAGTATTTTTTTTAAATATTTTATTTTAATTAATGTTCAATTATGAGGTTAAAACTATAAAAGATGATTTCTTTTAAATCATAATTTTCACTTACATAACTTATCTTTGACTAGATTAAAAACATATAGTCGTGATATTAATAAGAAAATAATAATTTTTAACATATTACATTCATTTAAATGAAATAAAAAATCAAGGCTCTGACAACAACAATAAGTGTAGTATAGAAAACTTGAAAGTATTTATAAATGAGTTATAATGTATTGAAACTATAAGTTTTTTTTTAAATTAAATATTTAAAGTTTGAAATTTAGTTAAAATTAATTAACAAAAAAAGGTGTTGAAATGTAGAGGAAGAAAAATGAAATATTTCATTAACATGTATGGATATAAAGGTGTTGAAATTAATTTAGATTTGTTATGCTTTAAAAAATTAATATTTAAATAAAAATTAAATAATGAAGTATGTATAATTAAAGATTAATAGTGACTTAGTTAGTATTTGAATATAAGTTAGATTAATTAAATATAATTTTAATATTTAGATAGAAGTAGATATTTTTTTATTATATAAACAGTTAAATATTTTAATTTATTATATGACTAATAAGTAAAATTTTATATTTATATTATTGGTATGTATTTTAAAAATATTATATATCATTTTTATTAATTTAATTAAAAAAATATAAAATTATATTTAAAATAATTGAATTCTAAAGGTAATATCAAAACTATTACCTTTCAAGAAAAGTACGTTACAGTGAAAAAGAAAATATTTTAATTGAAAAATGGTAATTCATAATTCGAGTCACGAAAAGAAGCAGGTTGCAAACAGAATCCGCTTCATGTTTTCAAAAATCGAAAGCATGTTTCATGATCAACTTATGCTTTGGGAAAACGAAAAAGTGAATGATTGTGGCGGTGGCAATTTGAGGGCCACTAAACCTAATATGAACACACACCCACTCGAGTCTCTCGGATCATTGTTAGTGAATTGGAATGGGCGCGGTGGACTTTTCAATCCGACGATGCTGGCTGAGCTGAATCCCTTCTTCGTCTAACTCGGCTTGATTGGATATTGTCTAACCAAATACCGAACCGACAGGCGTTGTACAGCTAATTCGCTCTCAACATGTTTTTTTTTTTTCCCCAACATATATATATATATAACAAACTAATGAAAAAAAAAAAAAAGAAGTCATGTATATTGAATTTGCCTATCTGACGTGCATGGACTTAAGAAAAGTGGTAAAAAAAGAAAAAAAAAAAAGAAAAGAAAAAGCTTATTACCCAAATGGGCAAAGGTTTTCATGCTACTTGTCCCGCTTCTCTCTCTATTTACCATCACAGATTTTCAGTATTAGCTATTCTTTTTTACAATTTACAACTGTTTATCACATATAAATAAATATAGATAAAGATATAGATCATATAAATATAGATCATATTTTAATATTTCCAAATCACAACATTGGGTCGTGGCGTGTCTTTTGGTGGAGGAATGCTTGTCACCTACTCCTTGTAAGCCGCCCAACTCTCCATATACTTCTTCTCTAGAGAGAGAGAGAGAAACTCGAAGGGGTGGAAAAGCTTTGATGTTTGCCTGCTTGTTCTGCTGCAATGGCAAAGTTCAAATGCCAACTCTGCAATAGAATTTTTGCCAATGGCAGAGCATTTGTTGGTCACATAAACGCCCACCAAGCCAGCCCCTTTCTCCCTCCAAAGCCGATTCGGAAGCAGCAATTTGGCCTCGACAGTGCCGAGTCATCAACATCATCATCATCGCACACAACTTGTGTTCAAGAAAGTGGAAAGAAGAAGAAAATCGAGACATGGGAAGTTGAGGCGAAGCCTTTGGTTTACGGGTTGAGAGCAAACCCGAAGAAAAGCATCAGAATTGCAGATCCTGACTTCTCATTTGCCGTTGATGCTGACTTGCACTCGAGAAACCCAACTGGGAGGCGATCTAAAAGAGCCAGAAAATCGAGTGTTTGGGACGATCGGGAGCAGAATTTCGATGTCCATACCAGTTCCGTCCAGTTTCCGGCAGCGGGACCGGAACCGTTGAGTTCAGTGTCCGGCGGCGCTGCTCCTGAAGTAGTACAAGCTGCCATGATGCTAATGATGATGTGCAGGGATCAAGAACATGGTAAAGATGGAGAAGGATCAATTGAGTTAAGTCAGAACAGTGGGCGATTTCAATGTCAGAAATGTCAGAAGCAGTTTCAATCTGCGCGGGCGTTGGCTGGACACAAGAAAAGTTGTCCTATGAAGGGTTTACAAGACAAGAGAAGTACATTTGAGTGCCCATATTGCTTAAGGGTGTTTGGTTCTGGACAAGCTCTCGGTGGACACAAGAGATCGCATTTTATGAATTCTCCAAAAACTAGTTCTTTGGCTGCTACTGAAAATTCTGATAAACGCGGGACCAACTTGATAGATCTTAATTTGCTAGCTAGGTCCGATGATGATGAGCTTAGTGTGGTCCTCTGATTATTGATTCATTGTGAGATCTGGAGAACTATTTTGTTCCATCTATTTGCGGGTTCTCTTTGTTGTAGTCATAGGTTATACTGGATTATTGGAAATTCAGTTTCATGCTGCCCACAAGTCTTTTCCCTCAATTTTCCTCTAATGGGGTTTTCTGGATTGTAGTTATAAGGTGATATGGATTCTGTAGCTGATCTTTTGTCTGCTATTTTTTTTTTTTCAATTTACTCACTCATTTAATGCTGAAATTTTATTGCTGCGATTCTACACTTCTTCTTTTTGCTTGTCTGTTCCGCTAGTGATTCTTCACAATTTCACATGTTAGTGGCAGCAAATTTAAAGTGTTCCTTTTTTCTTTTTTTTTTTTGAACTTTTCCAAAAGCTCGCAAATTCTGCTAGTATGTCCTCCTCCGGTTCCCACTTGTTCCTGTCCCAATCTCATGACTCCTCCTTCACACGTATCACTGTAACTGCTAGTGCTTTACAATTTTCTTTTGTAATTATTCTAGTTGTTACTTCTCATCACGGGGTATGTCTAGTTGGGTGATGGGGTTGATTCTCTCTCACCTACTCCTCTTTTATTCTCTGGTTTTGTTTGTAGTTTTAGATGTGAAGTGCAAAGCCACTGATTCGAAGATGAAGCAAAATCTGCGAAGTACAACACTTCAAAAATAAAAAGACAATTACAGCCTCTGCGAACTGTAGAGCATATGATTTTTAACTTTTGTTGGGCTGGGAATTGTGGGTTTTCTTTGAAGGTCGGGTGGCTGCAGAGAAGACCCAAAATCCCTCCATTTTCTGATAAAAATACATGCAAGGGGTCATATTCCTCGAAATTGACGAAAAGTCCGTGCAAAAGGACGTCAGGATTCAGGTCCATGCTCTTCTTATCGAAGAAGGATCAGTCAAATTGCTACAGCTTGGATTTACGACAAAAAAAAACTTTAACGAGAGAGTATCGGAATTTTATTAAATAAAAAAATATTTTTCAATTTTTTTAATCTAAAATCCATAAATTTACAATTATAAGACTAAAATATATAACAAATAAGATTTTTTTTTAACCAGCAACGGAAAAGTTAAAATACGTTGATTGTACTTTTTTTTCTATTAATTTTAATTTTTTATTGATCTAATTGCAATCAATTATTTTTGATAAAAATTAAAAAAAAATTAAAAAAAATTATTTATTTAATAAAATTCTTATTCCGGATTTTTTTTTAGTTAAATCTTATAGCTATAATTTTTTTTCCGAATTATTATATACCAATTTATGTGGGTATATTAAATGCTTTTATTAGTTCCAAAAGAGTGGCATTGACAACGACATTTTAGTCAATAAGAAGTTGATTATTTGGATTGTTTTTTTTATTGACCATCTTAAGGGGTTCACGCCATCCCATTTGCGCAGCGTATTTAAAATTTCACTCTTATGCCCACAAAAAAAAAAAAAAAAAAAACTTTAAACTAATAACAAGGAAATTCTTCACCCTACCAACTAGAGTAACTCTAATCATTTAAGTTCCTTTCTTTGGTGCATTTTTTTGTTCTTGTTTTATGTCGATTCTGGTTAAATTGCAGCTTGAAAGGGCTTTATCAACAAGCTGAGCACACACTCTGACACTTAGTTGATCTTTCTTGTTTTTTTTTTGGGGTCTCAAAAGTCTTGGTTCATTGGGCACCATCACGGAAACTAACGTGTAAGTCATATGGTGCTGTCTTGTAATGTATTGCGTAATTTTGGCCCGAGCATTTGGCTTTGACCAATGATGCTAGGCTTGAAAAATTGACTCTCTCGTCCCCCAATTCTTCCGCTCCATTTTCAATACAATTTAATGCCAAGATTGGCCACATTCTCACACACATCTCTCCTACGTATGTCCAAAGATTTTCAGTGGAAAAAGTCAAATTTATTGGACGTTTTTTGGTTGTAGCTACATAGATCCATTGACATATTTAGTTCCTGTACACCGGAAGCACGAGCGATGCTAGTAGCTAAACATGGGGGCACTTTTATTTGTTCGTCATTGTTTGCAATGAACTTAAATAAAAGAATTTCTCCTTTAAATTTTAATTTAATTTTTTTTTTTTTTTGTGAAAATTGCTTTTAGTTCATCATTGCGTTTGATGTAAATATTTTTTAAAAAATTATCTTTTATTCAAAAAATTGATTTAATAATAAAAAAATATTAAAAACATAACAATATTTCTATTAATTACTTACTTGTCATATCAGTTAATACTTTAAATCCTACCCACTTAATTCAATGTCAATTGACATATTTATTAAAAAAAATAAAAAATAAAAAGATCTTTTAACTAATGATAATATAAAAAGATAATTTTGATAAAAATTGAAAAAAAAAAACTCTAAATCAGGAATCACGGTAACTTAAAAGAAGAATTATTGATTTAAGCCTTTTGCAAAACTTAATTATCAATTTACCGTTGCTGGGTCTTTCCAATTTTTGTTCTTTTTTTTTTTTTTATCTCAAAGTTTTGACAGTGGATTTTTCTACTCTCCATGCGAGTGAAAAATTTAACAACGCAGTCCATGACTAACTAGCAAAATAATGATTTCTGTTTAAATTATGTCTCTTCTCCTGTTCAACAATTGTGGTAAATATTGACTTTAATCACTCATCATATTTACCACACAGAGTCAAAGAAGTAAAAATTTTTGGTAAAAAAAAAAAAAAAAACTACGTTTTAAAAAATTTAATAACAAGCGCGGAAGCAGGAAGATCACGGGGCACCGCAAGGCATTCCTGTTTTTGTCGTCGTAAAAAAATCTCCACACATTTGCCGGTAAAAATTTTAAAATAAATCTGAATTTCTCTGAGTCCTGTCACACAAAACAGTCAAAAGCCAAAAAATGAAATAAATAAATAAATAAATTGCAACAGCAACGTAATAGAAAAAAAAGAAAAATATAAATAAAACTCGAAAATACGAAGCTCCTTTTGTTTGGTGGCTGGAGCGAAGCCGAGCTCTCTCGCTCTCTCTGTGGCGATTCTTTGCCATTTGTAATCTGGCTCTGGTTCAGTAAGTTATTATCAAATTTTGAATTTTATTTTTTTGCTTATGTTGTTGTAATTTTAATTATAAAATGCTATAGCATTGAATTGAAACCCAATACTCCAAAAGGAATTTTAATTTTAATTTTTAAATCTCGATCTTTTATTTCTGGGTTCGGTAATTACAGAGAGATGCTCATAGAAGCTTAGATCTCGTTGTTCTTCCAGTTTATATGTCTTTGATTTAGGGTTTTGGTTTGTGGATTTGGGTCCCGTTTACAGCTCGAATTTCGAGGCTTTTGGGGGAATTTTTGGTTTTTTTTTGTTGTTGTTAAAGATCGTTAGGGTTATGGATTCCAAACCTTCATTAGATGTGATGGAGGATCAGACGGACGAGGATTTCTTTGATAAATTAGTCGAAGATGATATCGGGCTGCCTGATAATTCCGACTCTGCGGGCCTTAAGTTCATGGAAGGAAGTGATTCCAATGAGGCCAAGGCGTTTGCCAATCTGAGTATTGAGAATACAAGCAGTGATGGTCGATTTGATGGGAAAGATGAAAAGGATTTGGTGCATGATGGTGCAGGATTAGTTGGTGCACAATTGGATTTGGTTGTGGGATCTACTAAAGCAGGTGTTAAGGAAGTTGGGTGGAGTTCATTTTATGCTGATTCAATGCCAAATGGGGATCATGGATTTGGTTCGAACTCAGATTTTTTCAATGATCTGGGAGATGGATCGGAGGCGTTGACTGTAAATGTTGGTCACAGTGCCAATATAGAAGACAGGGCTGCTGGTGGATTGGATAATTCAGGTAGTTACGAGCAACATCAATATAGTACTCAAGTTTATGGAGGATCTACTGAAGTGACTGCCAATGGTCAGGATGTGAATAATAGTCAGTATTGGGAGGATATGTATCCTGGGTGGAAATATGATGCAAACACTGGCCATTGGTATCAAATAGATGGCAATGATGTGACAGCAAGTATTCAAGGGAGTTTTGATGCTAATTTAGGTGGTGAATGGGCAGCAGTATCCAATGGAAAAACAGACGTAAATTATTTACAGCAGTCTTCACAGTCTGTGGCAGGAACTATAGTCAAGTCCGGCACAACTGAGAATGCATCTAGCTGGAATCAGGTTTCAGATGGTGCTACCAACTGCTACCCAGCACATATGGTTTTTGACCCACAGTATCCTGGTTGGTATTATGACACAATTGTGCAGGAATGGTGCTCACTTGAAAGCTACACTTCATCCATGGAATCAACAACAGTTCAGCATCATGATCAGCAGAGTCAAAAGGGATTTTCTTTTGGTTCACATTCTGAAAATGGCAATGGTATTTACAATGCATACAATCAAGCTGACCAGTTTGGTTCAGAGGGCGATAACATCAAAGGCCGACATGGCAATTGGAGTCAGTCTTATGGTAGCTACAATCAGCAAGGCTTGAGTATGCAGCCACCTGATATGATTGCTAATGCAACTGTTTCAGATTTTTATGGGAGCCAGCGATCCCTGAATTCCCATGGTTCAGATGTTTCCTTGAACAGCCATTTGGATCAGCATAAATCCGTCAATTCTTTGCGGACAGTTTCATCATATGAAAATGTGAGTCAGGGTCATTTTGGCTCTAACGGACTTGTTGGATCACAAAGTTTTGTACCTAGTGGGAACTTTAATCAGGGAAATTTGAAGCAGAATGAGCATATGAACTTGTCTAGCAATTACTATAGCAACCAGAACTCAGTAAGCCTTGCACAGCAATCATTTCAAAGTAACCAGCCATTTTCTTATTCCCCTGCCATGGGAAGATCGTCTGCTGGGCGTCCTCCACATGCCTTGGTTACATTTGGATTTGGTGGAAAACTCATAGTAATGAAAGATAGTAATCCTCTTGGCAATTCTTCATTTGGAAACCAGGTGATGCTTTGACAGTAATTATTCTATTGGGGTCCATCTTTTATTTTTTATTTATTACCAGCAGGCCAGTCATTTTTTTGTTTCAATTTGAAATATAAAGGAACCTGTTGGAGGCTCAATTTGTGTCCTAAATTTAATGGAGATTGTTTTGGGAAACACTGAGAATGGTTCAAGCATTGCGGGAGGTGCTTGCAATTATTTCCGTGCTCTTGGCCACCAGTCCTTACCAGGTCCTTTGGTGGGTGGGAACGTTGGAAGTAAAGAGTTGAACAAGTGGATTGATGAGAGGATTACTAACTGTGAATCACCTGACATGGATCATAAGAAAGGCGAAGTATTGAGGTTACTCCTCTCTTTGCTTAAAATAGCTTGTCAGCATTATGGAAAACTGCGTTCTCCTGTTGGCACTGACACTTCTTTGATGGTAAAGCACTTCTTCCTTCTTTAGTCATTTATAACCTAATTTGCATCTTATTGCATCTGTTGGCTTTCTAACATCCAGTTGTATAAGCCTTGTTTTGCATTTGTGTTTCATGTCATAAGTAACTCTTTTTGGGTTTCTTAGAGTGTAGGATATGCCTTCTAACTACATTTGTCGCTGCCATCTCTTGGTTTGGCATGGAGCCTTGCTCACTGCTGTTTTTAGTCAATTGTGAGAGTACTTGATACTGGATACTCTTTGGAAGCATAGGGAACAATGTGTGCAACATGGCCCTTCATCCCAACCAAAGCTCTATCATGTGGACATTGTTTGCCTTTTTCCCTTTAAATACCCTCTTCTGTACCTCTTGTGTGACATTAAAAAGAGCACTGGGGCTGGTAATCTTCCACAGGAATGAAGCATGGACTTTCTCATATTGATAATATGGGCTATGGATAAAGATTGGGCAAGAAATTTCCACATTATTTAGAGGCACTAGGGTGGAATTTGAAACAGTGGGAATTCAAGCACTCTGGCCTGTATGGGCTGTCAATGTAATATGCTCTGATAGAGGATGTGATGAGTGTGAATGTGGTGATGCTGGTGTTCTTGAATTTTCACCCCTCAAAATGTTGTTCCTTTTGCACTTTTTGTATGCCGAGAACTTTAAATTTCTATTTGGCTGTGTACCTTTGAGTTCCCTTAGCCTGCTTCATCTCACATATCCTTTCTTTTTTTTTTTTTGGTGGCTAATTACTTGGATTTTTTTAAGTACTTTTGTGTTAAAATGTTTCATAGGAGAGCAACGCGCCAGAATCAGCAGTTGCAAAACTTTTTGCGTCTGCAAAGAGGAATGGTACACAGTACAGTCAGTATGGTGTTCTCAGCCAATGCTTGCAGAGTTTGCCATCTGAAGGACAAGTTCGGGTATCCATATTTGTCTGCAATCTTTCCCTCTTCTATGGGATTGCAGCCATTTTCTAAATGATTTTGTTGTATGCTCTAGGCAACTGCTTCTGAGGTCCAGAATCTCCTCGTTTCTGGTAGGAAAAAAGAGGCTCTACAATGTGCACAAGAAGGCCAGCTGTGGGGACCTGCTCTTGTCCTTGCCTCACAGCTTGGTGATCAGGTATTTTTTTCCATTTCACCCTCTTCTCTTTTATTTTACTCGGTTTCATTTTTTCAAAAAAGAATACAAGTTGCTTTCTCTCTCACTTAATGGGGGCCATTTGATGACCTTGCATAAATGCAGTTTTATGTTGATACTGTCAAGCAAATGGCACTTTGCCAGCTGGTAGCAGGATCACCTTTGCGGACGTTATGCCTGCTAATTGCAGGACAACCAGCAGATGTTTTTGCTGCAGGCAGCACAGCTGTCAGTGGCCTTCCTAGTGCTGTAAATTTGTCACCGCAGGATGTGCAGGTGATATTTTAATGCACACTGTTTCATTTTTCTATGCTGTTTTGTGTACAAATCCCGATCTTCATTCCATGTTTGGATTCTTTTGATAAATCATATTTCTACACAAAGTTTGGCAAAGAAATATTCTGTTTCAAGCATGAAGCTTATTTATAACATATAAGAATGAAGCTGAATCAAGCATGGAATTTATTTATAACTTATAAGAATGAAGCTGAATGGCAGAGGATTATTTATGAGCTATGTTGGTGTTGTTCCTGACATGTTCTGTATAATTTCTGTGCGATAGTTTGGCTATCATGCTAGAAAAATAGTTTTCTTCTCCCAATTATCAGGATTCTGTAAATGTGTAGGCCTATGTATGGTTGTCATGCCACTTCCATCTTCTTTGTTCATACTCTTTTATCCCTGCAAATACCTTTTTCTCAAACAACATTCCTTTTCACTTTAATATTTCCATCCAAAAAAAATAAAGTATTTTCATTTTGCTTAGGGATTGGTCTATTCATATCTGTTTGTTTGTGATGAACAACAGCTTGGGGCAAATGGCATGCTTGATGATTGGGAAGAAAATTTGGCAGTAATAACTGCAAACAGAACAAAGGATGATGAACTTGTTATCATACATCTTGGGGATTGCTTATGGAAGGATAGAAGTGAGGTATTCTATCTTTTCTGCCATTTATTACCCACCTCATATCAATGTTTTTTTACTGAAACTTATTTTATAATACCTGCTCAGATTACTGCTGCACACATATGCTATTTAGTTGCAGAAGCAAACTTTGAGCCATTTTCTGACAGTGCAAGATTATGCCTTATTGGAGCAGACCACTTGAAGCATCCACGGACATTTACCAGTCCAGAGGCTATCCAGGTTTTCTTTAAATTGGATTTTATCTTTTTGCATGTTTCATAGACTTATACTAGATGTTATATTGACCTCTTTGAGCCTGGTTTCTAGTGCATTTTTATGATGAAAACATTCATAATTGCAAAATCTTTGAAAGTTCGTGTGGTTTTCAAATTTATCATCTTTTCTCTTTTCTCTTGCTCTCCCTCTATAACATACATGTCTTTTAGAAATGGTAGATACCGAAAGGGATTAGAAAAACGTTCTCCTGAGCTTACTTAATGGGTGTATGGACAGAGAACTGAGTTGTATGAATACTCAAAGATGCTTGGAAACTCCCAGTTTGTCCTCCTCCCGTTTCAGGCATATAAGCTCATATATGCATATATGCTGGCTGAAGTGGGCAAAGTTTCTGGTTCATTAAAGTGAGTGAAAAATTTATTAAATTCAATCATGCAACTCTTCCTTCTGCTTTCTCACCCTGGTGAGTTGATTCAGGTATTGTCAGGCCTTACTAAAATCTCTGAAAACCAGTCGAGTTCCTGAAGTAGAAACATGGAAACAACTAGCTCTATCCCTTGAGGAGAGGATAAGGGCCCATCAACAGGCATTTCTCTGTCATCTAGTGTATATTTTTGTGAAACTTTTAATTTTTGCTGACCATGGTACTCTATTTTCAGGGTGGATATACTGCAAATTTGGCTCCAGCTAAGTTGGTAGGGAAGTTGCTCACCTTTTTTGACAGTACTGCACAACGTGTTGTGGGGGGTCTGCCACCACCTGGACCATCAGCATCACATGGAAGTACACAGGGAAATGAGCAGCCAATGGCTCCTCGAGTATCTATGAGTCAATCAACAATGGCAATTTCATCATTAATGCCTTCTGCTTCAATGGAACCAATAAGTGAATGGACAGCTGATGGGAATCGAATGACGATGCATAATAGAAGTGTTTCAGAGCCAGACTTTGGTAGAAGTCCAAGCGAGGTTTGTAATTATCTCCAAGTTGATAATCCTATATACCTAAAATAGCTTTTTAGTTCATGCCCATTATTCTCCACAAAATTTGGGGCCTGACTGACTTGAAGTAGAAGCAGGTTGATTCATCAAAAGATGAAGCATCATCCAGTGCACAAGGCAAGGTATCAAGTTCAGTGAGGGGATCTCGCCTTGGCCGGTTTAGTTTTGGCTCTCAACTTTTGCAAAAGACTATGGGGCTAGTCTTAAGGTCTCGTTCAGACCGACAGGTGGATTTATCTCCATCATTTGCTTTTCTGTCTTCTTGGTAAAGAAATTATTCATGTCTTGTTATCCTGTTAATTAATTACATTTTGCTTTGTGACTGAAGGCAAAACTGGGTGAAACAAATAAATTTTATTATGATGAAAAGCTTAAGAGATGGGTAGAGGAAGGCGCTGAACCCCCAGCTGAAGAAGTTGCCTTGCCGCCTCCTCCTACAAGTTCGGCCTTCCAGAATGGAATGTCTGAATACAACTTAATATCTGCTTTAAAAAGTGATTCCTCTCCTACTATTGGGAGCCCAATGATTCAGA
Source organism: Kandelia obovata (assembly GCA_021464305.1). NCBI lineage: Eukaryota > Viridiplantae > Streptophyta > Magnoliopsida > Malpighiales > Rhizophoraceae > Kandelia > Kandelia obovata. The sequence goes on along the minus strand of CM038484.1, from coordinate 4,006,220 downwards.
ATCCAACGCCACTGGATCATACTTCAGGAATTCCACCTATTCCAAACAGTTCAAATCAATTCTCAGCACGTGGCCGGATGGGTGTACGAGCAAGGTAATTGAGAATCTTTGCTTTTCTCTGCATTGATTTGAACAGTGAAATAAGGTTAAAATATGTAACAAAAGTACATGTATTAAAAAAAGTGGTTGGGAGGATGGAAAGGGTCATTTGATGCTCACACCTGTTTGGAGTTCTTAGAATACGAACATGTTCCATTATTTTCAATATTCATCAGTCCAGACAGATCTTTTTATAACTCACAATCTCTTTAGGATTAAGTTTTCAGCTTTCCCCTTCTAAAATGAAAGGTGTAATTATCCTCACTGTAAATAGAGTGAATGTGATTTACCCTTATTGTGGACCTGGCCAGATTGGTTTGTGTGCCAATATTTGTAAATTGGTTTATTGATGTATAGAAGTTTTCAAACGAGTGGCTTGTTTCTTATAGAAGATTGAATTTACCTTGGCAGTTTATATTGTCATCATAGAGAGCTGTTGCTCTATTGATTCACTTTTTGCAATTCAAACCTGGTTTGTGTATTCTGGAACATCATGCTTGTCCCTCTTCTTCAATCAGCAAAATAAATAAGGCAATCTAATCATGGACACGATGAAATTTGTGGTTGTTTGACAGGTATGTTGACACCTTCAACAAGGGTGGAGGGAGCTCATCAAACTTGTTCCAGTCACCTGCTGTTCCATCTGTTAGACCTCCAGTTGCCGCTAATCAGAAATTTTTTGTCCCTACACCTGTATCATCAGGAGAAAATTTAATGGAAACCTTGTCAGAAAATGTTAGAGATATGGGGACTACTGAGAATCCTGCCACATCTGCTATGAATGAGTCTTTTCATGCTCCTATACCTTCATCATCAATGCCCATGCAAAGATTTCCAAGCACAGATAACATCACAATAAGAGGTGAGATGCCAAACAGCAATCATCCCATTTCATCTCACTCACGACGAGCAGCATCGTGGAGTGGGAGCTTAAGTGATTCATTTAGCCCTCCTAGGATGGCAGAAACCAAGCCATTAGGAGAGTCACTTGACATTCCCCCGTCCTCTTATATGGCCAAAAACCCTTCTATAGCGCATACGGCTGCTAATGGTGGCAACTTTGGAGATGATCTACACGAAGTGGAACTTTAGTGAGTAATGGAGACGTGGGTACCAATTTTTGTCCCTTTTGTTCATCGCTATACATTGGATGGGCGTTGTCCTTCATGGAGAGCAACACACACAATCCTCGGTGCATTGGAGTTGGGCTCCATGTGAGAAAGCAGAAAATGCATCTTCTTTCTTTGAGATCTCCAATTCTCCCCCATCCTCATAAAATGAATGTCAGAAATGTGGATGGCATATGCTATACCATAATTTCAAGCTGAGGTTTTATCCAAGTACTGAAAGGGGGTGCTATCATCTAGAGTTAATAAGGAGCTGGTTCTTTTAAGTTTTGAGAGGAAGAGAGATTTGTTTGGGCTCTAGTCCGCTGTACAGTTAGTCCATTTATTCATTTGTTGAATAGAAGAAATGTTCAGTGAGATTGATGAAGTAAGCCTGTTAAAGATCCTCCCAATAGATGGAAGTCAACTCATTCGCGAAAGCAATAATACTGTTTGTTCAACCTGTATTTCTATGAATGCTTCAGTGCCAGAATGGCCTTACGGTAGTTAAAAGATGGTGCTCTCAGGTGGGAATGAACATTTTGTACGTTTAGGCTACGATCTGTTGTTCAGTTGTATTCTTTCCAATGATCAATGAAAAGTGTTGAATTGTGTCACACGACTGGAGGCTGAAATTTTGTCGGAGCAGCTTTTTAAACCTTAGCTTTGCCTCCACGAAGACTGCTGTTTGACATTGGATGTTAATAGTGTCGCTGGATTCCGAGTCCCAGGTTTTGGCGCTCATTATATTCCCAAGTCACAGGTAGGAATGATAAGAGGGTACCGTTAGGGACTGTTATTTCGATTCCCGTCCTCAAATTGAAATCGATCTTCATCCCTGCTACCGACCCTTGATGTGGAGTGAAAGTTTGTCCTTGGACTCTATAAAGCATCATGAAGCAATTTGATATCAAGCAAGAAAAGTTGGATTATGATGGGGTTCTGGGTTGTGATTGGATGATGGGTTTTTGCCATTACACGAGGTGCTTTATAAATTTATATGGTACTGCTCATTACTAGCGTAGTAGGATTTGCAGCAAAATGGGACGTGTAGATAAAATATATTTAGCATGTAGTAAGAATTAATATTAAGAAGTTCGGCCTTGAAAGGGTGTAGCAACTGTGGCGTATCAGTTTTCTTTTTTTTTTTTTTTTTCTTCCCCGTAAATTACCCCCCCCCAGTTTACAACTTCAGCCCTTGAAAATCGTATTAGGTGGCCCACCAACATATCTCTGTTGTGCTCGAGTCCCCAAAGTGTTGCATAACGTGAAATACTCGAGTCCCAACATATAAAGAAACGCATTAAATTATTAATCAAGTTATCGCATTTTAGTGTTAATGTAAAATAGTCTCTCGACTTTATAAGAGTTTTATATGATTTGAGGGTGCAAATATTTGAAGCTGGTGAAGACAACTTTAAAATCAACAGCCTGACGGAGCATCGCATAGACACATGTAAAATCTATGTCAATTAATGTCTTCATTTCTGCAAAAACCATACAAAAAAAATAAATAAATTATATGTATATTCAGTAGTACAGTCGCTATTTTATTTTATTTTATTTCTAGTATCACATAGCGAGGGATATTCTCTGTTTCACTTCCTTGATGGCCACTTTAAATTGCTTCTCTTGGTTATTATAAAAGAAGAATGTCTTGATGACAGAAATTTTAAAGTCAATTGAACAGATAGAATACAAGTGATCAAATCAATTCAACACCGATCAACCAGTCTTTGGTAGAGTAATTGTTAAGGGTCGCCCTCAAATACTAAAAAAAGCAGGTAATTGATTGAATAAAATTTGTGGAAAATGGCATTCTCCCCCTTACTTCCGAATAGAAAATCACTAGCGACTTCTGTGGTCATTGATTTTACAGGAACGCAAACAATGATTGATCGTTGGACCTCGTTACTATTGAATCAATGGAATTCCCTACTTGCCAAAAAGTTGTATTGTGGGGTTGGTTGGGCAGCCGAAACTTAGGCGTCTGACGGCTGGATCCAGTGCCTCCCGTTAACAAAACTCTTGGCCAAGAACTTATGGGCCGAGTCATAGTCCAGTTCTCTGGCCCACGAAACGCCCTGCACAGCTGCAGCCCCGGGCCCCCAGCATTTGTACACTCCGAAGAACACTGTCCTGGAACAAATAACAAAAACAAAAACATAACAAAGGAAAAAACAAAACATGAAACCGAAGAAGTGTGCAGTCTAAAAGAGGCTAAAAAAAAAAGAATTTGAAATATGTGAGAAATTTACTTGTTCTTATTGCTAACATGATCCCAATCATCCCAGCCACCGTGGGCAACCAAGTCATCGAAGTAAGTATAAGAGTAGACTATCCTCGAGTACTGCCCCATGGCTCGGCCAACGTACAGTGGCCCAGTTCCTGTTACTCTGCAGCCGACGAAGGCAAAGCCAGTTTTCTCGTCCGGCGAGTTTCTGTTATGGGCTGCAATGGATCCAAATCTTGTTGCTATTGAGTGCAGTTCACAGTCCTGCAACCCCCCCCCCCCAATCAACCAACAGTCAGCACCCTTTTGTATGGTCTGACCAAGACCAATAAAAGTAGTATTAATAAGTTAATGCCATCAATCTGCCTAGTGCTGTCATAGTTATTGATTGTTTATTTTTATTTTTTTTAACTATAAAATCTCAATTAATAATGAGAAACACAAATAGTGATAAAATGGAAGGTGAAAAGTGTATGGAACGCTAGCGAAGCCAGAAAAATACAGTGGGCGCTAATTGGGGTAGGATGGCACTCCCTTCAATGTTCTTATTTTCTTTACGGTTTGCTTTTGGCAGGCTAAGATGCCACTGTTACCGACAACTACTTTCGGTGTCAACAGGGAAAAAGTATTCTTACTTTTCACAGTACTTAACACGAGAAACAATCGCACAGAACAATGTATAAACGTCCGTTTCCCTTGCTAGCCTTGTTGTCCATTTTCATATCAAAATGTATCCCATACGTCAAGTGCACCCTTGTATTTATTCTACCACGCATGTGTGTACGTGAGTGTGTGTGTGTGTGAGTGAGAGAGAGAGAGAGAGAGAGAGAGTATGTATGTGTGTGTAATTGTATTAGTGAAGAGAAGTTAATTTACTTACTTTGTACATGGACCTGCCATTTCCAAAAATGAAGTCTATGGAGCCTTCAATGTAACACTCCTTGAAGTAATGCCTTCCTGCATCGTCGCATAGAGTATCTTGAGCACCGTAGAATCCACAGCCAGAGAAGTAGGCCTTATCGCCGGATATGCGAAATGCTGCCGCTTGCCATCCCTGCATTCCAGGCATTGGCGCTGGTGCTGTGTTCTGTGCGTATGAACCGTCCCCAGTTAGATAAAGTGGACTTAGATGTCCTAATTATGCATCCTGAAATACATGGGGGGAAAAGGGTCTGTTTCTATATAATTCTTAGCTTATTTATCTCTACATTGAGCCCCTCTTTGGCAGCAGCTGAATGAGCTCTTGTTGTTTTTATTATCTATATTATAATAATAATAATAATAATAATAAAGAAGTGGCGACAGGGTATGTGGTTCAGCATTTCGCCCTAAAAAAAACTTTTGAGAGAGAGAATTAATTTGTGGAAGCTATGAAGTCACTATATTTCATATACACCTTGAAGCTAATGTTTCTAGCTGAGAAATAATTGGCGAAAATGGTGACAGAAGCGGTCCTGTAAGTACGCAGCTGTTGACCATTGTGATCAGGATCGCTTGCTCTATCATGCCATTCAATGATCGTCTCTTCTCTTCCTGCACCTTGAAATGTGATGTATGGCTTTGTCTCTGGCACCACCACTTTCTCTCTGCACCACCCAATAGCCGATAACATCAATTTGTCGATTAAGGCTTACCTGAATATATATATATTTATTTATTTATTTATTTTTTTAATTTTTTTTTAATTTTTTTTTTCACTTAACATGTATTTAGAAGTTATAGAGACCGAGTCTGCATATGGCTAAAACTCCAGATTACATGTAGTATCCAGCACTTATTATTATCAACACATTTTCTGTGTTGTTCTCTGGGACGGCATCAACAGCTTCTTGGACCGACCGGAACTTGCCGGACCCGTTAACATCAACGGTAATGACACGGTGGCCGACGGGTCCTACCCATTTGTGCTTGTGCTTGGTAGAGTTGATGGTTGCAGTGGTAGGGACTGTGTTGAGCTTGTTGTCCCTGTAAATAGAGCTAGTTACTAAAGATGGTGCATGAAACAAAGAGAAAGCCAAAATGAAGCAGGAATAGAAGAAAAACAAGAAATAATTAATTGAAGCCATTAAAATAGCACTAAATGGTATAAATTATAGAGAGAGAGAGAGCAGATGAAGAGAATGTCCCTCAGAAGATTTGATAAATGTGACATTTTAAAGAGAGGTTCTCGGAATTTATAGTGCTGTATTGCATGAAAGGGATAGCAACAGAGACAAATCTATAAATAATATGGGCCATTAAGGGGAAGAAGAAATTTACTTTTGGTATATTTTATTTTTTATCTAAAATTCTTTATAACGGTCATTTTTTTCTCTTGGGGGGACATGTAGCCTTGTTACGGCTCTAGGCTTCATGGAAATCCTGGCTGTATTATACACGAGAATCTTGTACATGGGGTCAGAACTTACTTTGGCTCTTTGCAACTGTAGTCAGAAACCCTTTTCAGCAGAGTGCCCTGGCAGCTCGTTAAACTTCATTTTTTGTCGTTCTTATGTGGGGGTGTGTGTATGTGTGTGTTGGTCCGTGTATCATGCGGCCAGCCAACTTAAGTGTAATTCCAAATAGTATATGAGAGATGTCTTCGAGACATTAACTTGTCGAGCCTTCAACATTACAGATAAAACATACCATTCTTGTCGTTAGAGCACTCTTTAAAACTATGGGAAAGGAAAGTCATTAGGTGGGAAGCTTCATTCTTCATGTATTTTGCAGTTCATTTGCATTGGTTGGTCTCTCCAATGTTTCAGTCATTCGTTGCTAAACTTTTTCCTTTAAAAAAGAAAAAGAAAAAAGAAGAAAAGATTCCTTTTGCTATTGGCTCATATAACACCAAAACGAAACAGATGCCATTGGGTATGGTAAGACCCACAATTTGATAGAATTGCAAAAGGAACATCCCCAAATAGAAATGCTCAACCTTCTAATATTTTTTTGTCTTAACCCCCCTAGTCAACTGAATTCATTGTGTAAACGGGACTTGAAATAAATCATGATATCCATTTATTTTTATTTTTAAAAAAACCCCAATAATTTATATTTTTTAACAGCGGAAATTGCAAATCGAAGACACTTGTATTTGATCTTATAGTAACTTGAGGGCAATAAACGGTCACCTTGGCCCAAAAGTTGTGGTGGCGTCCCTGGCGGTGAAGCTGGTGGCGTGCATGACCAATTATGGTCCAGACATGGCTAGACAGAATTTTGTATTGTAGCTCTATGTCATTTACAATCTGGTCCCAGTAATTGGGCCCCCCTTGGTTTGAAAAAGGAAACACATTTTTTGAACGTTGGGGGGGGGGGGAAGCTAAAGACAACTTTCTATAATAAGTAGGGCATGGGACAAATGTTATCCAAACTCACATGCAGGAAAGGAGACACGTCTTATTACGATGAAATTGCCTCTAGGTAAAAACAAGTGATGATTGAATTGATCATAGATTTGGACCCACAAAGACCCTCGAGGCTGAAATTGAAATGGAGCGTTCTTTTTTCTTTTTTGTCCTTTTATTATTATTATTAACTTGAATTTAAATTTTATATTTAAAATTAAGATTTAACTATTTGGTAGGAGGGTGAAGTGGGCGAAACATTGGTAATGACGGGAACCATGTACCAGGGGGTGGTTGTTCTAACGTGTTCATGGCTGAAATTACCCTTTCCCTGGATGCACAGTACAAGACTCCATGCACACAGTGCATTTATCATCCATTCTTTATAATATGATAACAAATATTATTACTTGATAACAAAATTTGTAAACTAATTGCCACTATTACTATTATTACTACATTATGTTTAATTGATTGTAATTTGTGTCATGTCTTTATGTTCGAGTTGAAGAACTGTTGCTAAAAAAAAAAAAGACATCATCACTCTTTATTTGCGTAAATTAAAAAGAAAAAACAAGAAGAAGAAGAAGAAGGAAGCTTGGACCAATGGAGAGCCAACTATTTCTGATAGGCAATTACATTAATATTCAAAATTGGCAAGTTGGAAGACAAGAAAAAAAGAACGAAAATGCGTGGGTGAAAGTGAAGACCGGGAAGTAAGAAGTCATTTTTTTATTTTGGGTCAAAATGTAAGTAAATCTTTTGTGCAAAATATTGGTCCACAGTTTTCCAATCTATACGAAGATACAACAATATAAGCAGCAATTAAGGCCCATTGACCCATATTGCAAGCAACAATCTTATAGAATCATTGGTCCATTTTCCCTGCAAAGAGTGTACTGGACACCCCCCTTCTTTTTCGAATTCAATAGAGTCGGATCCAAGGAAAGCTCAAGCAAAATCAAACTTCCCTGTCAAGTGCCTTCAGAACTTGTAAAGAATATATCAAGAGCTCATGTTTGCCACCTGACTTGTCAAGAAGAATGGGGAATGGGCTCCAACCCTGAAGTACAAACTGTCGAATCCAGAAGGCAGTGCAGAGTCAACCCAACTTGGGAAAGAAAACCTCCCTTTCAACTGAAGCTTGAAGACATGCCATGACCCTGCTCAATGATAGCCAAAGAAAAGGTGCACAGCAGAAAGCGTAACCAAAAATAGCCAAAGCTCTCACCACCCCGCCGGGGTACCAAGGACATGCCATTACCAGAAGGACCCCAAATATCCCTAGCCATGGTGTCAAGACTTGCAAAACAGGCAGCATAAATGCATTGATTGCAATAGAGCAAAGCGCGAATGAGCCGAGCAAGTACAAAGACCAGCCTAGTATTGGATGAATCGTACAAGGAATGATAAAGAAAGGAAGTATATAGGACGCCAGGATTGACCATATAGCTAGAAGTTTGAGACCAGCTTGTATGAGGGAAATGTTCTTGTCTGTTCGCCGATAGCAAAGCTTGGAAATACTTTGTCGTGCTAGACGTGTCACGGCTATGATTCCTAGGTAGACTATCGACTGTATGAGTACCATAGGCATTTCTGCTCCATATCTGCATAACAAACTTGTGTTACCAAGAGTACCTTTGAAAATGGCATGCAATATTTGGTATAAAAAAAAAAAGGGAATATATACATAAGAATTGCATTTAGATTACCCAAGATTTCGACGACGTTGATCATGCCATTGGATGCCTAATGGTAGAACAGGCCATGACCACCAGTACCAAGGTTTCAACCATGGTGCACCAGGGAAAGTAATCACACTATTAGGCCCACAAGGCACATTCCAGCGCAGTCTGAGATCTGAAACCAATAAAAACCCAAGCTAAATCAGATAATGTCATGTTCGTGTGTAGGTACATGAAAGTTAACTATAAAAAGATACTATGAGCAACTCACAAGAACTACTACTAATGAAAGAAGTTCAAGACAAAATTTAGTTATATTATTCTTGTTGTACTCACAGTAATAAGTGGCATCCATTTGGTAGCCTAAAGGAAGTCTATATTGCCCATCAACTTTGGTGCCATTTGGAGGTTGATGGAACATTGGCTTGTCAAGCAAGTCTGGAAAGTAGCCACCAATGAAGCCCTGGTCTGCACCATCTGGGTTATCTTGGCCAATGTCCAATTGATGAAGCATGTCCTTGAACACTGTTTCTGATGGCTGAAACACCAAATCGATAATGTTGTGCATAAGAAAACTAAATTGGCCACTTGTATGGAGATTGAAAATGGATAAACATATCCCTACAAGTTCAAAAGACAAATAAACTGAACTGAACTTGGACATAAAGTATTCTCTAGAGTGCTAATGATATACTTTTTGGGGAAATTTTGGTTGAATTGATTAAACCATTCTAGAGGACTCCAAGAATTAGCTGGCCAATCATTCACATTGTTGTTTGTTCTAAACTCCAAAGAAAACTATGAGCAAGTGTTGAAAATTACCTTTAACACGAAGAGGCCAGTATGGAAGATGCAGGGGTTGATGAAGACTGCACAGAATTGTCCGCACTGGAACAACTCATCAGTCTTTTGCAGAAAGAGGTTATCAGCATCAAGCATGACCACTCTGTCATAGTCCACCAGGCTCCATGCGTAGAGCTTGTTCATTGTTAGCTTGAATCTCCTATCAAAATTGGGTTGGTCCTTGTATGGATTATTCAAGTTTTCCACCCTTAAGACCCTTGCCCCATCTTCCTGTTCCCTGGACCCAAATAATAAAGAAAAAAAAGCAGAACTTGTCAATTGCTTCCCAAGCATAATCCAGATAATACAGAAGATGTCACTGACTAAAATTCACAAACTAATAAAATTATACATAAACAGTGTAATTCCTGTTTCATAGCAATGTTCACAAACTGGAACCAACTAGGCTTAGATGGTTGGTCACGAGTAAAATTCTTGGTGGAGGATGCCAAAAAACACTGTTAAAAAATTGGACATATTTTGTAACCACATTTCAAGTTACTAGTCTTATTTATCTGTAGTCACTCATGATTATAGGAGTTTTGACGTCTTCCCTAACAAGCCACTAACCCAGAAGTTCCTTCATGAAAGTCTTCTAGATGATTATTTAACAATCGAGGCAATGATACTTTTCGTTTACTCTATGAACACAATTCCTTTAGCACCTAAAGAAATAGAGTAATGATCCTTATGATTATTATACATGAAGATATGAATCATACAAAGCATTATCTCATTTTTTAATCATAATAATTTCAATTAATAAATTATGCAAACATAAAAAACAATAAAAAAAATCGGTTTTTTTTTTTTTCTGGGAGTAGTTCTTTACTGATAAGTGCTAATGAACTAACTTGTTTATACCGAATGGAAACTTATGCATTTTCTGGGGTGGCTATGAGTGCATTGGAGAAGTTTTTCTTGACGAGGCAAGAACTATTTTGGACAATTATTGGAGTTGTGGTCTAAACTGGCACGCGGGAAGGGCCACGACCGGTTGTTGGAATTGGAAGGTAGACAAATGACCTTATTGCTAAGCAATTGCACAAAAGTAGAAGATTGGTAACCACACCTAGTTGCCCCACGTGCCTTGCCTGAACTACTCAGCCACAAAAAATATCTATCCTGATGCGACTATTGCCTATAAGTCAAAACTGCAAATGATCTGTAATCCGAATATCTCAAGTTGAGGGGACAATATAATTATGATCCCATGACTTTAATCTCCTTGTAATAGATTCCATCAAATGGGATTCCTAATTTCTCAATAAATATTTTGGTAGGAAGAGACTTTGATGCAATGACACATGCATTTACATTAACGCTTTCTAAGTATCACCCTTGAATATATCAACATCTTAACAAGGACATATATAGAATGAAATGGCAAGAAAAAATTCATATAATCTGTCATACTCCAATTAAAATTAAATTTGAAATTAAGACTTAGTTATAGTTGTTCGACATTTAAAGGGATATATCTAAATTTAAAAAGCAACACTCCTAAGTATGAAGGTATTATGTTTGTTAAATGGATAGGCTAGTCTTATACTAAGGGATAACTCGATAAGACTAACCAACCTATCATATATTATCCTCTCTCCGTCGTGTTCCATTTATTAAATGCACAATGAAGTGTTTCCCTATCTTGGTATGCCTTGATTGGATTAAGAAATCCAATTACTAAGCATGACAAAACAATGAGCTCCTCCTGCAAACGAAGCGTCTGGAACCCCCCCCCCCACACACAGCTAGGGTCGTCCCATGTTTGCTAAGATCCTCATCTTATTGAATTATGTTAGGCACAACTCACGAGAAATATGGGTCAAGGCCAGCAGAAAAACCCACTAAATGTGCAATTATGTCTAAAGTATTAAATCTGCCTGGCCAATCAGGACATGTCCCTTAGGTTCATGTAACGCTTTGCCAAAAAAAAAAAAAAAAAAAAAAGAAATATGTATAAAAAAAAAGAGACAATATGCGTTTGAATTGGGAAATCAAGTAAAACATGTTCACTTTGAAATTTCACACCAAAATTAAATCATAACAAAAGAAAATAGCCAAAAATAATAATAATTAAGTCATATGTGGTCCATTAGAATTCAATTTGAAATTTAAACTTTGTTATCTATTTATTTTGTATTAATTAAAATAAATGTGCATCTCCAATCTCCGTTAATTTTTGACTTTTACCAACATGTCCGTCAACCCCCCACATTGTGTTTTTTTTTTTTTTTTAGAACAGAGGAATCAAATCTTAAACTTAAAATAAAGAATTTAATTTATTTTATTACTAAAATAGTATATTGCATCAACCTCTACGTCCATCACAGTCAAAGGTACAATCTTTGCATTAATTAATCCTATCATTTGTGAACGATATGATCTATCTACAGATTAAGATGCATCTTTTTTCTTAAATCAAGTCAATCGATAATCGTGAGATTGACCCAACAGTAAAAATTATTTACTGGCAAAGTTCTCCCCATCTTTGGTGCTCCCATTCTAAATTTACTCGCTAAACTACGCCGGGAACAGCGGGTGTACATTGGCAAAGAAAAGAGAAAAAGGAAAGAAAGAAAGGAAATTGAAACGAAGGAGGTGAAAGAAACTCACAGGGCGTGAACCCAACGGAGGGGAACGTCGAGGGAGGCAACGACGACGAGATCAGCATCCACGTGGAGGCTGGCAAGCGATCTGATCATGACACGTGTCGCGACGTAGAACTCGTAGTCTCTCGGGGTTCCCATGTACATCATCGTCGCGTACGCGTTCTTGTGCCGCTGCTGCGGCCCAGACGGTCTCCTTAGCTGCAAGAGCTGGTGCTGATTCTCAATCTCTCCTTCATACGCCGTCGTTTCACAAACAACCCAAGACAAGAGCAACAAAAGCCTCAAGACCGAACTCCCCATTGGCCCCTTGTTTAGTGCAAGCGTGCAGTGAAGAGAAGAAATTAAAAAAAAAAAAAAAAAACTGTGAATACATAAACGCCTGTTCGCAAAGAAAAAGGAAAATATGGCCAAGACAGAAAAGATAACGAGGAGGAAGCATAGAAGGAAAGTGCTTTTTTAATAAGGACAATATATCTGTGTAATTATACACCGTACCAAACGACAGAGAGAGAGAGAGAGAGAGAGAGAGAGAGAGAGGGAGCGAGAGAGAAAGAGAGATAGCGTTGTGAGTCTCTGTCTGTCTGTCTGTCTATGTAAATTTCGGTATTTAATTTATTAGTTTCGATGAATTCGAGGATTGATCAAAAAAGAAACACACAACTAAAACAAAGATCCTCCCAGCCGTGGGTTGTGGAAAGCTTAGGTTTCATTGGAGGTGACGGAACCACCGACTTGCCACTTCCATGACTGCCACTATCATCGTCTGGTATATTAATAGTAAGAGATAACCTCATTTTCATTGCCGAATGATATATCAATAATTATGAGTTTAATTCTCCGTTACAATATTTAGTTTTTTTTTCTTTTTCTTTTTTTTTTAAACTCAAATAACTCTTTTTTGTTATTTTCTATTTTTTGATAAAAAGAATATAGACGGATATGTCAACGTAAGTTAAACATAAATTATTAGTTATAATGATATATTAAATGACTATGAATATATTTTTTAATTTTCATTTATTTTTTAAGTATGATAAATGTATCATTTTAAATTATATAATTTTTTTTTATTTTCATTGAGTTTTACTAAAAAAAATTATTTTTTTATATATAATATTGAATTTACTTGATTAAAAATTCAAATAAATAAAATAAACCTTTTATATATAGAGAGAGAGAGAGAGAGAGATTGGGACTGGCATTTTATTTGTGTTGAGATGCGATAAGAGATATGTGGAAAAGACCGTCTTACCACGCTGGCCTAGGTTTGATTCGGTGGGGCCCCCCTGCTTGGATTGGCCCCAGTCAGTTGACGTATTTCACAGTGGGCAAGACATTTACCGGTTCTTTTCTTTTTCGAGAAAAGACATTTACCAATTCGCTTTCCTTATTGATTTGGTTTATCGGCCATTTTAAAAAGGAATGGACACCCTCATCTCTCGCACATTGTCCCAACTGCGGATCTTATCCCGCTGCTCTCTCTTTGATTCTCCACACAATTAAACGACCCTTTTTTTTTTTTTTTAAAAAAAAGATAATTTTTATGTTTTTTTTTTATATATTAATTTAAGTTTAAATTTTTATATTCAAATTTCACCTAATAAAAATATATATTTAAAATTTTTAATATGTATTATTAAAATTAAATATAAAAAATTAGTTTGAATTTAATAATATTTTGATAGTACATTTTTTTAATAGAAAATATTAAATGAAAACAATAATGCTTGATCTTTAATCTCAATTAATGAGGTTAATAAATGCAAAGAAATTGACATCACAGTGTCACGTAAAACTCATTCTTTGGGTTACTTCTCTGGTGCCGTGGAAAATGGGATACAAACTAATGTGCTTTGTTAAAGCGTAAAGAACTTGCCACGGGCAAGCTACAGTTGATTACAAAGACAACGTGACACGAAGTTTTTTAATTAAGGAACGCTTAATTGTTGGATAAAAAGTGGTAAATGGCATGTGTGACATAGAAAAAAAAGATAAAACACACGCGCACACACCCACAAAGGACTTTTTAAAGGCTGTCCATGCTTTGCTTTGTGCACGTCCCCGGACGGCCCCCTTCCACGGGTCTCAAAAGCAAGACAAACAAACAGCGTGTTTTCGTTTAGTTTGGAATCGTTGTCATCTAGGCAATAAGCATGATTTCTATGATGCTTGTTTCTTTCTCTCTTTTTTTTTTTTTTCGTCAATTGGTAGCTTCCATGTGAGTACTTTTCTTTAAAACTAAAAATAATAAAAAAAATTTCTCTACTCGTGAATTGTAAGTTGTAAAAATGAAAAATGTTCAACTCAACTACATAATGCATTGGGTGAGAAGCAAGAATAAATTCTTTATTTATTTATTATTATTATTTGTTCCAAGAATAGAACATATGTTAGACTCAAGAGCTCGTAGTAATAAATACTTTACTATTAAATGCTAAGAAAGCATAAAATTTGTAATGAGACAGTTTGAAAAATGATAACTGTAATGAGAAAATAATTCTAACCACAATAACTAAGTGGAGTGAGATATTTTTAGATTGTTACTTAACTTTTTTCCTTTCTTTGAACAAAAATAAAAAAATAATAATAAATTTCATGGGTATCTTAGTCATTGTAGATTAAGGTGGGATTCATCCTTTGGCATCCTCGTTCAACTTCTTTGAATATATATATATATATATATATATATATATATATCATATGAATATTATCAAATTTAAATAAATTTTCCTTTTATTTTATCTTAATATTAACGAGTATAAAATATAATACTATTAAATTAATATAAATCTTTATTCATTTTGGCAACATTAAAAATCTATTGAAAAAGTTATATAAACGCACTATTCGCAATAAATGGAGGCCATGCATGGAGACTTGTGCAGAGTTATTTAATTAAAAATGTATTAATTAAGCTGTAATCACAAGCCTATTTAATTAGTCCCATGTCCCTAAGAAGGGTCCTAATCCAGTGACATTAGGAAGTTATAACTTTTTTCGGTTCATCAGAAATGTGGAACTTTAACATCAATCATAGATTAATTGATTGTGTCGAATCAATGGGTCTCTCTCTCTCCTTCGCCCCAAAGGCAAGGAAAAAATTAAATCAAGTATTGGTCCTCTACCTCGTTTAGATATGATAAGGGTTTGGTCAAAACACAACCATCTTGGGAAGTAAAAAAGGAATACTTGAGTGGGACTGCTGTTTAACGCCTAAATGGCCATGAGTCAGGAACCACTGGCTAGGTCTAGAAATGGTGTGAGTGCAGGTGCTGGCAACTGGCATGATGTGTGGAGAGCCACTTGCATTTGGGCACGCCTTTTTCTTCTACAGGGAGTTGATTTTTAAGAACAATTCTCCATTCTCAAAAAGAGATTTTTGCTGGTTAGGTAATCTGTTTGAGAGCTAAAGTTCAACGACCAGTTCGGTGCCACTTACTTCACTTCATATGAATTCCAATTGACAAGAAAATTTGACAACTTTGTAAGTACCTTTTTGAATTTGAAGTTTGTGGACATCTTCAAAATGGTTGCCACCAGTACTGAATGGTGAAAGGAAGTAAGTCAGCAATAGAGTACGTGAAATGAACATCAATCTGCTTTTGTAGAAGACGCACGAATTTTCAGATATTTTTATTTCATTTTGACGATTAGGCAAATGAGGAATCCCTTTATTCAAGATCATTGGGGCTATGAGATTACGTTTTTTTTCTTTTATGTAAATTAAAGTTTTGTGTCAATTTTGTTAATTTAAATTAATAAATATTATTTTTTTATTGAATCTAAAGTTATATTCTTTTAATTTCAATTGATGAAGAATTAATGCTTGTGCATGAAGTCAAGAAATTTAGGTAG
Source organism: Kandelia obovata (assembly GCA_021464305.1). Classification (NCBI taxonomy): domain Eukaryota; kingdom Viridiplantae; phylum Streptophyta; class Magnoliopsida; order Malpighiales; family Rhizophoraceae; genus Kandelia; species Kandelia obovata. The sequence continues at coordinate 3,990,458 of CM038484.1, read as the reverse complement.
GAAAGAGACATGACATTATTATTACAAAGTAGTTATATTCCATTCCCCCATATATATATATATATATATATATATATATTATTTTATTTTATTTATTTAAATTTTTTTTCCTTCAAAGAACAAAAGTAAGCTTATGATTTTTATGCTCTCTAACCAAATGCAATGGAATGTTCTTGGTTAGTTGTTGGAAAGGATTAAAAGCTATTTTGAGTACAATTCTGAGCATCATAAACAATGTCATCTAAACTCAAGAGAGAAAAAAAAAAAAAAAGGAAAAAAAAAGAGGGACACTTTATTGCAACAATTACACACAACAAAAGACACACACATGCTTAAAGTGAAAGCGTTGTGAGAGTATGGAAGCTATCCTCATCGAATTCCGTGGCCACCGTGGATCTTCTTGCGCTTGTTATTCTCTGGTAAACTAACCTTCGAGCTCTTTCCCATCTGGTGCCTCCGTTGCCAAGAGCCGGTTGATCGGTATCAAAGGCAATATGACCCAATTGGAAAAAGAAGAGCCTTGATGTATAGAGCAGATCAGTGTAAGCTCGGCGAACAAGTTTGATTCTAATGGCGAATTTAATCACAAAAGGGCATATTAAGCCAGTGATGAAGGGTGTTACAGTACTGCCGTGGGATTGGGCTAGGAGGCTGAGCTTGCCCAGCGCCACCATGTGTAAAACCATGTTGGCTTATTTATAAGCCAAGGGGGAATCAAACCAAGAAAGTTTAGTTTTGTACAAGATAGAGAAATAACCAGGAAATGGCTGCAACAGAGAGGCCAGAACACTGAAGCCTTTGGTTACCAAGCTTCAGAACTCAGGTAGTGAAATTTCATGCAATTTTGTCCCGCGGCGTGGCAAAGTAGGACCTACAACGAAACTTCGAGGAGGTTTCTTATAGACGGTTTTTTGTTTCTTTTTTTTTCCCATGTTTTTAGTGTTACTTTTCAGATCTTGGGGGGGGGGGGGGGGGGGGGGGGGGGGTGGGGGGAGGAGATGGCATAAATCTAGTGATCCCAATGAAGATAACAGACACTAGCTCAACTGTAGTTCTTTGTCTTTATGTCCATCAAAGACAGGTCTTCCGCTTGAAAAGAAAGAAATTTATTGACGTCCAATATCCTTATTTGTCGGCAATCTCTTGCACGGTACAAGAAGAGAGAGAGAGAGAGAGAACAAATTGGTACAAAGAGAAGGATATAAGATTGTAAGACTCAATTTAAAATTTGAATATTAAATCTCACTCATAAAAAATTCTTTCTTTCTTTAAATTAATTGGACCAAGAAATAAAAAATATAAGATGGCACTCAGTTTAGCAGCTAAGTTTGCATTTGTACTTATTACATTTAAAACTCCAAGCTTCACAATTAAACAATTTATTTTTTTCTCCCCTTTTGCATTGCTTTCCCCGCAAAGTTCAAAGGCAACCCTGAAATTATTAACATGGCACACATCATTTCTCTGAGGGTTCTATTCATTGTTTCAACCATTCCGCTTGATGCCAAACAAACGAGAAGGGGTTATAACTTTCGTGTGTTGTACCTTTTTCTACCGCAAAATTGCTCACAAAAAGTTAGTGTCAAAAGGCTCTTTGTGTGTTCTGATTCTTTTAATTTTTCTAGGTAATTGATTCTCTACTTTATTTTTGCAAGTTACGACAGCTTGGGTCACTTCATCTTTTGTCCGAAGGAAATAGAATTTACAATTCTGTATTGGTTAGAAAATAGCTTTTTCCTCCTCTTGAATCATGTTACTTCAGTTCTTCTTTCAACACTCTTTTATCATTTTTCAACTAAATTTTGCTTCTACACGTACTGGACAATATTCTTTACCAGTCTCAATGAAATCGGTGCAATGACTGGGAAAGGCCTTGCCCCTTATTAATGGTAAACAGCAATGCTCACCCAAATCATCAAAAAAAAAAAAAAAAAACAAAAGAAAAAGAAAAGAACAGCATTGGGTTCGGACTTCCAATAAGCTGAAGCCCTACAAGTGGTGGTGGAAATATCACTCTTGTAAGGGCTGGGCTAGCATGACTGAAATGATGAAATGTTCACTTGGGGCCTAGGCCACCTTTCACAACCCCAAATTGAATCAAACATATGGATTCATTCCATTGCAAACAAATCTTTTGAGGGGGCTCCTCCACTTTGCTGTCTGCTAAAATCTTAAGCACCCCTAAAAATCGAAGAATTTCAATTTCAATTTTTGAATTTTAACTTTTAGAGGGGCAGTATAAAATTTATTATAATAATAAAAAAATAAATATTTATTATATATCTTATGATTTAATAATTTTTTTTAATATAAAATAAATTGAATACATAATCAGTGTTGTATATGACGTGTCATTCTCTTATTGGACAAACTCAATCAGTTGGAGAGAATTTACACCTCTGAGAAGCCCCAACCGACCGTGCGCAAGGATCCAGCAATGAAACCCATATGCCCCACGGAAGCACAAATCCAAAACCCCTAAAACCCTGCCAAAAAGGGCCACTCTACTTAGCTTAAAGCTTTCTCGCCGTCTAATGGATTTTGAGTGAAGAAGCTAACTTTATTCAAGAAAATCAACCAACCCCCAGGAACCTTTTTTTTTTTTTTCTTTTTTGTTTGGTTCTGTTTTCAAGTTTTGATTGAAATAAAAATGAAGGGAGAAGACGAGGATACTCCAAAGAAGGAGCTTTACGCAGTGCTTCAGGTGTCGCCAGACGCCACCGACGAAGAAATCCGAAAGGCTTATCGCCACTGGGCACAAGTATATCATCCCGACAAGTACCAAGACGTTCACGTATGTCCCAGATTCTTTCTGGGTTTTCTTTGGGTGTTTTTTTTTTTCCTTATTGGTTTCTTTGTGTTTTTGATGGTTTTATGAGACTGGCGTCTCTGAATTATGAGCTGTTGGTCATGGAAGCTACTTTTGGTTTTTGTTGTTTGGTTTATGTCTTTTGCATCCAGTTAGGGATTTGTTTTAATGTTTGTATAAGACAAGGCAACTTTTTTGCTTGATTACTCGAAGAGTGTTGAAATTTGGAGTTGGTTGTTTTGACTTGAAAGGTTTTGTGTGCGTTTTAGCTTTGGTCGTGTATAAAAATGCTGTCTTTGGATGGAGAGCTCCATGATGTGTCCTATGTTGACTTATAAACAGCATTTGAGCTTCTGTTTAGTTCTTTTTTTTGTGTTTTCAATTGTAGGTATTTAATTAAATAAGTTTTCACATGGTGAATTGTAATTCTTTTTTTATTATTATAATTATGAACATTACTTTTCAGATGAAGGAAACAGCCACAGAGAACTTTCAACGGATCTGTGAAGCTTATGAAATATTATCGGATGAGAATAAAAGGCAAATTTATGACATATATGGCATGGAAGGATTGGCTTCTGGTTTGGAACTTGGCCCAAAGCTAAACAAAGCAGAAGAATTAAAGGAAGAACTTGAAAGGTTACGCCAAAGGAAGGACATGGAAAAAATGATAGCACATTTCCTACCTACTGGTGCAATATTGGCCAACTTGTCTTTACCAGATTATTTGGATGGTTATGGCATCATGAAAGGGTATGGAATCTACTTATCACCCCTTTTTGACCTTGACTTGATTGCCATTCCCTGGATGGTTAATGCACTGTTGTCAGTTGTCTGACATCTCGTCGTTTAATGGCCAAATAGTTCCAAGTTGTGTGTATTATGTGCAAAACTTAGGTAAGTATTATCAGATGTGCACACATTAAGGTGGATCTTTGTTTGCACCATAAATTGTTCCTTTTCTTCAGATTATCTCAATAAATTTGTACATGAAAGGATTATATGCTTCTTCAGCTTCGAGCTTATTTTGTTTCTCCATAAGTAACTATTGCCTTTTAGGAGAGAAATTGACACATTTTTATTCAATTATTTAAGAGACAATTTATCCCATGGATTTTGGTGTGTGGTGAGCTTGTTGTATCTTGTGCATATTTTCTCAGAAAGTTAATTTTTAGTTCCTATTTCAGAATTTCCACGTCTAGTCAAGTTCATTCTCAATTGTCAAAGCGTGATGCTATTCAAATTGGTGGAGATTTGCATGTTCAAGAAAATATGGGTGCTGGAGCTGCTTCAATTTTGTTTAAACATCAGCTTTCTTCAGTTTCATCCATGGAGTTTGTAGCTTCAACTGGTTTACGAGCGCTTATCGGGATACAAACTACACGGTGGGCATTGGTATTTTTGAGTCTAAGACTTTTTTATCATATCTAGTAATTTTATTTGATTTCAACATTCTCTTCTTTACAGTCATATATCATTGCACTCCACAGCAACAATTTCCATCTCAAAGTCTTTGAAGGATGGTTCAATCAACCTATCCAATACCTGGACTCGTCAACTCTCTGAAGCGGCTAATGGAAATGTGAGTTCCTTTTTGTTTAAGTTGGTTAATTTTTTTCTTTGTTATTTTTTCCCAAGAACATTAATAATCACCACATGTACCATTCGGATTTTGTATGTAAAGGTAACCATTCCTATTTAATTATATCAAAGAATGCACATTCATTTTCTCAGTAATTGCGGACTAATTTCTCAGGGAAATTGCACAAGGTTGACAACTTGACATCTTGTTTTGGCCTTGTGAACTATACAAATAGAAACAAGATATGTGGTATGCCATTTCCTCCTCTATTGGCATCTAATCTCTTTAAATTTTGTGTTTGTCACATTCTTGTATATAGATACAGCTTGTCTTGGGTCCAGAGTCATCTATTGGAGTTGGATGGCAAAAGAAGGATACAAATATGTCTGCTGCTGGAGCGTTGAAGGTACATAAGCACACACTATGTAAGCAAGCAAATGGCTTCAACTTTCAATATGTCTAATCAAATAGATTAAAATTTTGAGGAAAGAAAAAAATTCCTTACTATAACAAGTTAGAAGGCATCTGGACTTTACAGTTCATTAGCTGGTTTATTAAGCATGTAACTTACTTTGCATAGCTTAAAAATTTTGAAACCAGAAGTGAAATTTACTTTTTGGCTACAAATTCTAATGAAAATATATGACCAATAATTAAGTATTTTCCTAAGCCAGGGTTGTCCATGATCAAGTTGTTAGCTATTACCTCTCTTTTTCTATATTGTGGTCATATTTTGGTTTCCATTTGTTAATTCAAGCTCTCCCTCTATGTGCTTATTGGTTTTGTGATATTTTAGCGTCTTGATCACAAGACAAGCTCATGTTTCCTCTTTCTTTCATTTGTGCTTGTCTAAATCACTGCAGATAGGCACTAGTTCTTTTGAGGCATCATCCCATTATACTCATCGCTTTTCCTCAAGGTCTCATGGTCGAGTTGCAGGAAGATTTGGAAGGTATTTGCTCTCCACACTTGCCATTCATCTTATGTGTGGTTATTATGTTGGCACCATGCACAAATCTATTCTCTTATTCCAGATTTCATTAGGTTTAACCTGTGTGTCATCTTGGTGGTCAGGTCTGCATGATATGGTTTGGGCCATTGGACACTTATTAAAAGTGTGAGAAATAAATTATTTATGCTGTTGATGGGAACATAATAATGGAATATGCTTGTTGATTAGACAATATGTATGGGTCAGAATAACTCATCAAATGACCTATCTATCATCAGTCATGGATGAACTAACACAAGAAGATGAGAGGAAATTCCTGTGTTAGGTGTCTGATTGCAACTTCAGATAGGTTTTAATAAATGTGGCAGATTTGCATTTGGAGGAATCATGTCTGCGCTTAAGATGGAGTGTGTTAAAGAGGTTAACAAGGTCTGCAAAGCTGGTCAACCTTCATGGGAAATACAAGTGTGCAAGAGTTCTAGGGGACAAGTTAAAACTGTGATGCAACCTTTAGCATCTAGCAAGGTTAGGCAGACAAAATAGCCTGCTGTAGGCAACTGGTTATAGTATCTCGTTGATCTCACTCTGTAGTTCTTGAAAATCATCTTGCATAGAAGTGATGAAATTATGCATCAGAGATCTCAGCTTACTGGGAACACTTCTCTAGTAACCTTAGATATAATGATTTCAGCTCTGCCCTGGAGATTGAAGTCGGTGGAGGGAGGAAAATTTCAGATTTCAGCACGGTCCGGATGCACTATGTAGTAGGAATTCAGGTATCTAACAACAGGGAGACAATTTGATTTTATACTATTAACTAGGGTTTATCACTTCTTATCCTCTTTCTTTGTTGCTAGGGTATTCTTTGGAGATTTGAACTTCGTCGGGGAGGACAGAAGTTGGTTGTTCCAGTGAGGAAACTTTTCTTTTCTGCTTGTTTTGCATGATATATAACTATTGCTTGCCCTTTTTCTATGCATTTTGCTTGGGTTTTGGGCAGCATCTAATAAGAATATATGCAGTGTTAGAGAGTGAACTATTTGAATACATGAGGTATACGTTTTTACATTAGAGAATCTTTTCTTATGCATGCAGCCTCTTGGAAAATGTATTCAATAAAGTTTATTACTGCATTTGAGAGTTAATATGACCTCTGTATTTATTCATGTATTTCCAGCTGAGAATTTATTTCAAAACTTTACATTGTTTTAATATGATTTAAACGGTATCCATCAGCGGTACCTTGTCTTCAACTTCACTCATTCTTTCACAATACTTCGAAAAGTTGACCCAGGAAACTCAAACCAATGATGGAACATAGGGGGTTTTGGATGCAAATGTTTCTCTTGCAATAAAATGTATCTATGTATTCTCTTCACCCATTCTTTATAATTGCCAGCTGTGGCTTAGAACTATTTTCTTGGAAGAAGATTAAAGAACAATGCTTCCATTTAGTTGCTACCTAGTTGATGCTTTGATTTTTGTTCCGTTGCTGAGCAATTATTTTCTGCAGATACTGCTTTCCAGCCAGTTGAATCCAGCATTTGCAACTGGAGCATTCCTAATTCCAACATCACTTTACTTTTTGCTTAAGGTTTGCCTGATTTCAACCTCATTTTTGGCCACTATAATCCAAAAGAACTCATTTCTATTTGAAATAAGTTGGTTTTTATTGCAAGTTACATTGGTTAAAATTGTTTGACCATAAGATAGTAATCTCATCTATCAAAAATATGAAAAATGTATCTTTGCATGCTTGCAGAAATTTGTATTGAAACCTTACTACCTACAGAGGGAGAAGGGAAAGGCCTTAGAGAATAAAAAGAAGACATCTGCCCAGGTATGGATCACCAATATGCCTAGGCAAGTTTCATCTTGAACCTTTTTTTTTTGCAGTACTTGCAATCATTACTTAATATGAGTGGGGCCCCAAGAAAGGAGAAAGTTGTGAGCCACCTATGTCAGCCATTTCTGAATGATGATATGGGTGATGAAGTGAGAATGTTTTGTTCTATTCCTTCTCTAGGTGGCTAGGGTTTGGAAACTAGCAATATCTTTTCATTGTGGAGACAGGTACAGGTTTTGATGTTGGAAGTATCGCAATTGGCACTCTTGGCAGAGCTTATGGTGAAATATCCATGAGCACATGATGACTAAGATGCTTCCCATAGATGGAAGTGAAGTGTTAAATATCCAAATGGGCAGAAGAACTGGGAAGAAAAAAATTACATTACAATTTCTTTTGAAGCCTCATGTTTTTTGTCAGAAAGTGGAAATTTGCAAATAAAGAATTTGATTGTAGCTTGTTAGCCCCTTGAGTTCTTACCCCATGACAGTAGCTGTTCTGGTTTTTCTGAATATCCTCCCTAATGTAACAGGTGAACAGGAATGTGTAATCCTATTGCTGAAAGGCTTTGGGAACTCTTTTCTCATCTCTTTGCTTCTTTCATCTAAACTTAAAGAGAAATGAAATATAAAAATAAAAAATCATTGTGGTCACTCCTATCGAGTTTTATTGTATTTTGGATCTTCCATTATGCTGCATCTTGGTGCTCTGCCTTATGGCAATGACTGTACATGGTGTGGACGACTCCTTGATATGATCAAACTGATTAAAGGATCTCAGGTCGTATGGTGCTAGAACTGTCCTTTGTTGATAGCTGACAACTGTGTGCAAATGCTTGGCTTCTTCAGAATGACATCTTTTTTTTTTTTTTTGTTTAATTGATAGATTCAGTATAATATGTCCGAGTGAATCATATTTATATTGGTTTATCAGACGGTCCCTCTTATCTGCTTCATTACTCAGCTCTACTTAAATAATGTTAATGTATCTAACTTCTTTTGTAGGTTGAAAAGTCAAGGGTGTCTGCAGAAAAAGCTCAGCAATTATTACAAATTGTGGCTAATAGAAAAAAAAGCAAGCAGGTGCAAACATATGGACTGGTTATTACTAAAGCCATGTATGGGAATCATAAAGCTTTGAGAAAAGGGAATGAACTAAGGGAAGCAAATGAAGAATCTGCTTCTGAAGTCGTTGATGTTACAGTGCCTCTTAATTTCCTGGTTAATGATTCAGGGCAACTGAAGGTATGACTCTTTAAATCTTGTTTTTTTTTTTTTTTTCTTTTGTCATTTGTTTTTCAGCTTTCAAGATATGACTTCATCTTGTAACATCCTTAATTATATACCTCATAATTTGGAGATTCTTGCAGCTTCATGAGGGTGTAAAGAAGTCGGGTATTATGGGATTCTATGATCCTTGTCCTGGAGAACCTAAGCAGTTGCATGTAGAGTACACTTGTGGCGGTAAAAAATTTGAGGTGCTCTAGCTGTCTAGTTTACCCTATCCCAATAATTTCTTTGTTGATTAGTGAGTAGTGGGCGATTTGTTATGCTAATCTGAAATTATTCTAATCAGGCTGTGGTCGATGATTATGCTGAGTTGTCAATACCCCAAGAAGCCCATAGAGTATGAGCGACGTTCGTGCCTTAAGAACTGGTTGCCTCACACAATTTTGCATGCTTTGCGTGCCTTTTGAGGCAACCCAATGGAGTTCACATTTCCTCCCATACTTGCTACATAAATCTTGGTTGGAGCTACATGCCCGATAAAGAACAATAACGAAACTAAACCAATTTCTGTTGTATGGTTTCACATCAGGAAAAAGTGATTCATATAGCTGGCTTCAATTGAATTTTGGATCAAGGCATTTTGTTGTATTCACATCAGGAGATATCATTCTAAATATTTTTTCACCACTTATACATTTTTTAAACCATCTCTCTCCCAGAGTCTCTGCAAGGAAGCTAGTTTTAGATATTTGACAAATGCATTTATCAAGGAAAAGTAAATTTTCAATTCAATAAGTTAATGTAGAATATATATATCTACAGGGATTCGATCTGCCAAACATTCTTTCAGGAGGGTTATGTGAAGACTCACATTCTTTGTCAATGTTTATTGGAACCTAATGAGAAACCTCACAAGTCCTATCTTACATAAAGGGAAGTAAAAGGTAATTTGGAACAATGGCATGGTTGTGGAATATTATTAGTTCAAGGATTCAAGTCGTCCTAAGCTAAACGCATTTCGGGATTTCATAGCTATTTGACCAAACAGATAAATGTATCGTGCCTCTCCATTATTCCCTTCGTAGATCTGTCACAGTTCAATGTTGTCCCAATTTCACCTTATTGAGTTCGTGTCCCTGTCAAAAGTTTTATAAGAGAATCAAACTGGTCTTCAGATTTTCAGTACCATTTGACTAAAGGTCGATTGGTTATTTGTCAGAATGAAAATTAGGCTTCCGCAGTTATGGGGCAACAGTTTGTTTGTTAAACAACATGAAAGTGATGTTTTTGACAGATGTTCAGCAACAAGAGTTAAGAACACACTATCATCTGCCACAACGCAAGATGAATAATGGACGCAAACAATAAAACCTTTTTTTTTTTTATTTTTTAGGTTCTGTAGGGTTGCAAGATTATAGCAGACACTGGTGTCATCATGAACAGCATGCACAAGAACCCCTTGGCATGATTGCATGCAGATTCATTTCATTAGAATATGTAAACCTTGGACAGGGAGCAGGTGCTTGAAATTCTCAAAGGGTTTACTTGAAGCGACATCAAGAAACTGCGAGAGAGTCAACCTTTTCAAAAACTGCCTTTTTTCCACATCTCATGCTCATAATTATTGTCAAATACTACATATTTCCTGGTTGCAAGAATAAAAATATTCTTGCTGACGTTCATTCCATCCAGGGGCAGTGGAGTCAAAGAATGTCCCTTCACAATCAAGCTGAAGTACCCACCTGAAGAACATAAACAAAAATGTTAAACAATGACTGCAACAAAGGGACTATCAATGCAGAAGACCAGGAGAGAAGAGCTTGAGGGCCAGATATACACAACCTTTCCCATGTTCTTGGAAGGAGTCTATTTTTAGTGACCTAAACTCTACGAAGTCTTCTTGAAAGGCTAACCGTTCCAAAATGTGATGCAAGAAGCACTTAATATATTTAGCATGACACTACAGCATGAACTCTACCATTATCTGTTATCTTGATTGGCAGCTTGGCCTCCACATGCCTGTCTGGCTGCTACCAGAAAGTCAAATTCGAAAATTTTGAAGGGTTCTGGCAGCTGGATAAATCCTAGAATAAGTTGGAATTAGACCACTTGTACTATCCAAGAAATCCGTGAAGACTGCTGGTGTCATTACCAGTTTTGTTTCCTTTGACAATGCATCGCATATTGTTGCAATTTAACAAGTAAATAGCACCTGAACCAGTTGGAACAAGATGAATGCCATCCAATGCTGTTGCTTCATTATTATATAAGTCATGCAGCTTCCTTAGGAATTTACTTTCAACCAGCTAAGCGAGGAGGCAGAGGAGAAACTTAGAAAATAAAAGATAGTGCATTACAAGAGTGGAAATATAAAAGATCCTCTTTCAACAAACAGAGCAGTCAAGCGACAAAAATAGGAAAAGCTAACAGCTAATGACAGAAAGGCTAAAGCAATAAGCAAAAGCAAGCTACTTCAAGACTTGAAAACACAATGATGGATACTAGTTCTGATTCAGAATCATGATTAGTTGAATATGGATAAAAGAAAAAAGGTAAGCAGCTGGCAGTTATTTTTTTTTTTTGCTTGGTTTGATTGGCACTGACTAGGACTTGTAGTCAAGACCTTCAACCTAGAGATGACTCCAGAACCACTAAGTGGAAGCTCATTGGTTAAGTTGCAGTTTCTATGGTTCTGCAGGGAGGGTGCATTTGTTTAACTAGAAATGAAAGATTTTCTAAATCTAGACAATCGGGCTCTATACTTCAAGTATAAGAAATTGTTTATTTCTCTTGATGTTCCACCCAGCAGAATTTTCAATGCACAAACATGAGTTTTATTTTTCTAATACTAACAAGGGCTAACTTGGTATATCGATAAGAATACCATATTCTAATCTACAAAGTCACAAAATTGAATTGCAAAATCAGTTCTTTTTACAGAGAATCTTTCCCAAATTCCATTGTTACTAATAATTAACAATCCCTTTTCCGAAAAATTCACCTTTACATCCGCAAAACATTGTGATCCTTTATTGTACCATCGCCATTTGGTAGTTCACTTGCACTGCAATTTCAATCAACAAATTCCCATCAGCCAAAGATTTATCCTTTCCACAAAACAGCAGTACCGTTTTCAAAATTAAAATCCAAGAAAGAACATTTAAATCGACACCGGTTTCTTCACACGGCGGTAAAATCAATACCTGATATACTTCCCATCAAGTTTGCTCTTCATAAGAAAAACCAAGCAAAAATTTTAAGAGGGAGTGGAAGAAGCAAATCATATCCGTATTACAAGGTGCACATCACAATAAGAAAAACAATGGCTGCCTGTGATTACATCATTTTATTTTTTTTCCCCTACAACAGCTGCTTAAAGACAATAATTCTACTACTACCATCGAATATTGTGGTATAGTAGTTAAAAGATCATTCATACATATTTTGTTTCTCTCTATGAATACATTTTTCTTTGACTGTGTTGTTTTGTTGTCGTTACTTTTTTTTTTTTAATCTTTCTTTCTTTTTAATCACTAGATAATAATTTTACTACAAGAAGGTAACATCAAAATAAAATTCCTTTGTTTCGTTAACGTTTTGTGTGGACGCCATTGGTGGGTAGGCAAATGACCAAATGACAGGAGCGAGCTCCCCATGTATCTTCTGTCGGATTATCCAAAATCCCGCCTCCACTGGCACCACTCTCCTTCACTCTGTCCGTTCTTTCTCTCTCTCCCTCTCTCTAACTCTCACACTAGTCTTTGTTTGGTTTCTTACAAAATTGAGCTTAGTTTGCTTGGATTGCCGAGAATGTTTGTATTGGCTTCTAATTGAAGATCATTATTTGGGTCTTGCAGGATGAAAAGGTGGTCGCTTTTCAAGATATTAGGCCTGCTGCTTTCAGGTGTCTGGAGTTACTTTATGCTTTTAAGATTTCTTTCTTTTCATTTCATTCGAGTTTTGGATAAGGTACAGCAACTTTGAATTTTGCGATCAGACTTTGGTTAGAGCTTTGTAAGGTATCAAGATGGGAATTTTCACTTTCTAGCTTTGGACAATTTGGTGCTTTTATTTTTCATATTCAACAAATGATAGCTCCTTATCCGCATTCTTGTGAGTATTGGGTAGAACCGACATTAATGCTATAGCAAACAAGTTGTTGTAGATCCTTGCTTCCCTTGCTTTTTGGATGTTTACAGTCCCAATTGTTTAATTATGAAGTTTTGGGAGAGCTTCAAACACTCTAAAGGTTTCACATCATTGATGATATGGCAAACTAGCAGTAGCAGATACTTAACCTGAGCAGGGCAGACAGCCCTTATCATTGCTTTACCGAAAGCTTGTGATTTATGACTGTAATTCATCCTTCATTGGCCCCGGCATCAGTCCTTGCTGTGCTGAACTACTCATCATGGAAAGGGGAAGCTAGCTTAGAGTGAATCCCCTCCCCAAGAAATGGGCAGAGAAAATGGAAATATTGGAACATTGGTATATATCTGATACCAATTTGGATTATCTATTTCAATTCTTGTGCTTTATTAAATTGCATACCAATACATGGGTTCAAGTTTCAATCAATATTTGCAGAGTTGATCATCCCTTTGGAAAATGAAGATTTGAAGTGGTTTATATGTTACTGAGTACTCAGCATAACTCACACATTTGTGTATAAACCAGTGCAGATGAAGTAACAGGAATATCTCTGATAGTCTGTCTGTTTCCATCAGCCAGCCATCTTGGATAGCACTTGCTTCTTGGTTTTCTGAATTTTTATGGAGTTTAGATGCTAGCAGAGAGAGGGTTGAGGAGGTGCTTTGCACCTCAACTAAATCCCACTTTAATTTGGGAGGTTTTGGGTGGTGAGGGGATTCCATTCCCTGACCTCCTCCAAGCCCCATAGGCTTGGTGGCCACTCAGGTAGCCGAGTGGTTAGTTAGGGAACAACTTGAAACACCCTTCTTCATGTATTGTCTTGTGAAGTGGTCTTTTGTTGAGGTTGGTTGCAATTTTTTATCTTGCTAACTGCAATGTCTAGTACTGTTTTGACAATCCTCATCAATCATGGAAAATTGAAATCCTGGATTGGCAACAAAATTGTAGACATTACTTGGTGATTCCTGTGAAGCACATTGCAACTGTCAAGGATCTTCAGAGGAGAGATGAAGATTACTCTTTGGGTTAGTAAATCTCAGACATGGGAATTCATGTGGTTTTAAAGTTTGGACTAGTGTGATGTTTGTTCTATTTCCAGCTTCTTTATGTGACCTGTTGTTTGCATCCCCATTTTATCTAGTGAGTTGCATGTTGAAAGTGGGAAAGACACTTCTTCAGCGAGATGCTCCTCAGTCAAAAGAATACAGGTATCTGTTCTGATACGTTAAAGGTCTTTGCTGCATTTCATTTTTCCTTGGTTGCAAAACATGCAATAAATGTAATAACTGAGAAATGAAATTAGCTAACTCCATTTGTTTACATTAACGATCAAAAGTCAAAGAGTTAATAGCCAGTCTTTTGCTTCCACTGGAACCAAGTAATCTATGACAGTGTTAGTAGCAATATTTTGTTTTGTTGCTAATTGTTTTCTTGTTTATTTTGAATTATTTGGGTGATAGTTCTACAAGAGACTTTGAAATGATGTGGGCTTATTTGTGCACTCTTTTTCAATGAGTATATGCTACAAAAGGGGTGGGGGGGGTTTAGAAGTATGGAAGAAGAGCTAGCAGGTTTGTTGTATGATCAATTCTCTATGCATGCGTATTGGCTCTAAACTCAAAGTATTTTTTAAGGACAAGACATCTGATGTACTCATTCTTGATTTCTTATTTGTCTGCAAACTAAATTGTTAGACACATAAACTTATGCACTTCTAGTTTGATGTGAATGAACTAGTGAATGGGTAGTTTATATCACCGATTCTAGTCTACCATTCTGTATGATTGAGCTGATGATCTATATATTTGCAGACAGAGTCATTATAAGGAGCTTTCTTGGATTTTCTTGTAAAGCTTTTGCAAATTCATGTGAAATTAACAAAGTGCATGAAACTGAGTAGTTCACAAATTAAAGAGGTGGGGACAAATGAAAGTTAAAAACAAAAGTGAGCAGGCAGCATTGTTGAAATACTACCAGGCCAGTGTACTTTGAAGTTTGCTTGCTTCCTCAGTTCTTCTTTCATGTGAATTTGACTTGTGGAACACATTTCTTGAGAAATTGTTTTCCTTCTGGTCTTTGACAGATTTGGATTTCATCAGCCTCCATTTAACAGCGTTAAGCATTTGCACCTTCATTGTCTGGCATTACCATTCACGCCCAGGTGAGGTATTTATGTCTGGTGCCAACATTTCTTTAATAAATTCTTGCAATTTTTGATACTACTATGTGCTTGCATCACCTGTCATTCATGCACTGAGATGCTTATGGGAATTGGAAAATATTTATTGATAAAGAACATGGGACAGATGGAGGCATCTAAAATACGTGTCTTGGGGTCCGATTCTTTACCTTGAAGCTGAGAAGTTGCTGGAGAAGCTAAAGCCCTCGCAGCCAATAACTTCTTAGGTCGGCCTAAAATTTCTGTATGATTGCAATTGTTTGTATTCTGCTGTGTTTAAGGTCAAATTCTCTCCTGATAAACAATATTCAACGGTTGTAAGCGTCATTGATTTGTCAGAACTTAATATAAAGGTTACCTCCTGGTAACCTGGCCCTCTAATTGAACATCTATGATGGTTAATTTACATCAATAAATAAAATTAAAGCGGACAAATGTTGCATTTCAAATTCTCTAATTTGATAACCCCAGATGTTTGTTTCACACTTCTCCTTTTAGAGGTCATCTTGATCACTGTGAATATCTCCTGTCATCTGTTGATTGAATGTGTTTGTCATACTTTTTGATAAGATTAAAAAAAAATTGTTTGCTGGAACTCTATCTCTATTTGGACTGGTGAAAATCTATTGTGTGGTTGGAGATGCGGTCTCGCAATATGGATAAATCTTCCAATGCCAGAATCCAACTCGTTTAGTTTTGTGACTAGTCGGCTTCTTTGCCTTTGCCTGGGTTGGCACAAAATTGTGGAAAGTTGTCATTCTCCGCCAGATGTCTTGTGTTAGTCTCGAGTCTCTCTGTCAGTTTTCTTCCTTTCCTTCAATATTGGAGTCATAAACAAGTAGTTACATAACATGGGTTGGACTGGACCAGTGCTTTGGAAGTTCGAATTCAACCAATCTCAGGATCTTTGGCCATAGACATACACACACTCTGTAGGCTGGAAAATGGCTTCTGTTGCTTGGTGGCAGCTAGATACTGGGGTTGCTGTTATTTATAAGAATAGCTAAGTAGAACTATCTGTTGAAAATATGGCTCATATCCAAATCCAGATTTAGACATCAAATGGATGGGAAATGATTCATCTTTTAACATTAATACTAGCCTTTTCTACTCTTCCATATATCTGTCGTATGGATGGGATAGGCATTGATTTTGCCACGAGTCTCTGAGGTTTTACAGTGTGTA
The DNA here is from genome assembly GCA_021464305.1 of Kandelia obovata. Lineage (NCBI taxonomy): Eukaryota > Viridiplantae > Streptophyta > Magnoliopsida > Malpighiales > Rhizophoraceae > Kandelia > Kandelia obovata. The sequence continues at coordinate 3,974,524 of CM038484.1, read as the reverse complement.
AAGTTGGATATTGGTAATGACAATAGTCATGGACGCAGTTATGGCGAGCCTTCAGGATTAACAAAAATCAATCTGTTCACATGCATATTGCGCAATGAGATCAAGGACAGCTTGCAGAGCCATTAAAATTAGATCCTTCTACGTAGCTTCTCAATCTCTGGTAGTCAAGCTTATCGTTTAAGTGTTACTTGAACGAAGACTCACTGGTCAGCATTGGGATATGAAGCGGACTAGTCAACTATGTTTTCTCTTTTCTTTTGGCTTGGACGATGTCCATGGGGTTTGCCTTATCCCTACTAGTTTCACAAGTTCAAGTTGCGAAACACTTGCTTGAAAACACAAGACATAGGTTATATATATATTTGTCACTTTCTCAGAGTCCATATTTTGAAAGCCTGGTGTAATGGAACACTTCCCCTTTTTTTAAAAAAAAAAAAAAATTATAATAGAAGTATTAAATTTTGTTTACTTATACCCAGATTCTCAATTTGAATCATGAGCCATCTGGGAATGGAAACCAAAAACACAATTTATTTGCAGGCAAAGTTCTTTACTTTGAGTTGCTCCACCGGACGCAGTGTGGCAAAGCTCCATATTTTTAAGAGAGGTGTGTCACTACCAGCCATTAATTAATTTAATCATTAGTTGGGCAACTAAACATGAAGATCTTTCTAAGGGCATTTTCTATGTATAAAGTTGGAACAAGCAGCTACCATATTTGAGAAATAAAAGTAACATAAAAGTCTCTTGCTTACTTATTTTCTTCGTTATCTAAGCATAGCTGGCTCTCAACAGCCGCCGTGGACTTTTCTTCCTTCAAGTATGGCTGCCATGAATCCCATGAAATGAAATGGAGAGTATGGTTGATATGAGAGACGTCATTTTCCTGCATTTGTTAATTTATGGTTGTGGGTTCCTAAGTACAGCTATATGGTCGTTATTTCAAGCAAATTATGATGACTGCTTTTATGGAAATTGCAATTTGTATGGTCTAGTATCTTCATTTGAAGTCCTGCCCACTTTTTGTTTGACATCACATCATGGGGAGATGGCAGTAGCTGGCTCCATGTTTTTCAACAAAACAAGCAAAATCTTTGCTTGTCATCCACAAAATTTAATTGCGTTTAGCAATAATGCAATTTCAAACTGGTTTCTCATTTTCCATTATTTACTAGGGAGAATCTTCTTCTTCTTCTTCTTTTCTTTTCCTCCTCTTGTTTTATTCTCGTTTATTAAAGACAAAGGAAACCTGCTTATTTTGATTATTTGGTACAATTAAGGTGTCAACGTGGCTATGTTAATATGTCTTGTGAACCGAGAGTCACTCGTTGTTATCTCTATTTACCCTTTGCTACTTAAGTATTGTTGCAGTCGAGGGAGATTCTCTCGCATAATATTAATAAGTTTAAAATCTGATTATTGTGTATCTAACATTTGTTCTTACATATTTGTCAAAGTGAATTGCAATAAGAGAATTAGAAACTTAAACCAATACAAACTAGATTACTATCTCAGATGGTGTCATGTTAATAGTTTCTTACAACTATAATTATGTATATTTGTCAAGGTGGACTGTATTATGGGGACTAGAACTTAAATTAATACAAAAGGAGATACGTCCAATTGCCAACCAGACTATTATTTCGAATATGTTATGTTAATAGTTTCTTACCGTTGTAATTATATTTCCATTTATACTTTAGCTTCGTTACCAAGTTTTATTTTTCTCCCAATTAATTTTATTATTTTTAATAGAGTTTTTTAACTATTTATAATAAAATTATTTTCATATTTTAGTTGGCAGTGAACTAATTAGTGCAAGTTTATAGACTCGTAAAAATTAACTTAAATCAAAATATTTGATACTAATAAAGACGAAAAAATTTGATATTTGTATATTAATACTATGTATACTTTTTTAATTATAATTTTTAGAAAATATTAAATTATTTTGATACTGATATTAGTAAGAGATGAATTAATTTTATTATAAATTTATGATTATTTATATATTTTTATAATTGTTTGTTTAAATTATTATTATATATTAAATTATTATAATTATATAATTAATAGTTATAAAAATATAAAAATATAACATAAAACTATTTATAAAATCATATTTTAAAGTCAGATGCTTATAGTATTACAATAAGAGAAGAGGAAGTATAGTACAAATAATTTAAAAAACTTATCCCTTTTACTTGAACTTGTAAAGAGATAGATTGAATGACAAATATTACAATCAAAGTAATGACACAAGAGAATACATTAAATTTTTTGTGAAAAATCTCTTTAAATTAAAAGGAGAAAAAATTATGGGACACTCGTATCCAAAATCAACTTTACTAAAATTAACTTAACAAGCAAATCTCAAAAACAACAATCTAATAATTTAAAATGAACTTTTAGATATTCCCTACCAGTCAATCAAAATTTAGCTTAATCAAACCACTAATCAATGTTCATGAACACTATTAACTATAATTGTTACAATTAGAAAACAAAAATTTACTAGAATTTATATGTTTTAGTTCTAAAGCAAAAATCTATCTTTACAAATCACTAAAACACAATTTAATCGTTCACAATAAAGATATATGTGTTATCTAACTACTAATAAAAAATCAACTTAATTTGACCTTAAACAACTTTTAAATTGCATGATTAATTAAAATTATATGTATGTAAATGCTTAAAATGTAAACCCATGAAACTAAACAAAACCCTAGACTTATAATGATTACAACACAATCTTCACCATTCAAAATTAAGAATAAAATGCTCTTAATTAATTATCCAAATTTAAACTTAGACATTGTTTGCTCTTCCAATCGTAAGATATTAGCACATTGCTTTAAGTTAACAAATTCTAGCAACTACTTAACTTTCATTTTCTTTTACTTTATAGCTTTTTTATCTTTCTTATTAAGTTTTCAATAGTTAAAGAGAGGTATTAATGCTTTTAGTAAGTATTTTTAGCTTATAAGCCAAAAAAAAAACATTTGGACTTTATTTTTACAATTATTATACTCTTATACCAAACAAGAAGGATTTAAGAGCCCACTAATTCTTTCCCTCTTAACTACGTAGACATGATAGTAATCCCAATCAATGAACATAACTCTAACTTTTCTCTTAGTAATGTGTTTGTGTTAACATATTAGTAACATTATAATCCATATAAATCTTTTTAAGTATCAATTGTTTAGAATCAAGAATGTTGCATATCCAATAATACTACATATTAATATGTTTTGACATAATATAAAAAAAAAATAGATTTTTGCTAAGATGGACTACAATTTGATTGTCACAATATAACATATATTTCAATTGTTTAAAAACAAGTTTTTTCATGAATCTTTTAATTCAAAGAAACTTTTGAATGCTTTGGTTATAACAATGAATTTTGTCTCTGTAGTGGATAATTTAATACACTTGTATAACCAAAATTGCCAACTAAACTAATTGTTAACTCAATAAATAAGGAAATATGTATTTATGAATTTACATGTAACATATTTTCTTTTTACATTATTAAGATTTTATGCATGTTACCATCTTAATGTTATTACCAATTTCCTAAAATTATTCTTCTCTTACCCTTACCCATGACATAACTAAGCTATTCCTTTTATTTAAATAACCTCTCATATATTGCACTACAAATCAATTTTTTATCTTTTGTCTCGTAATAGCTATCTCATTTTATCATATTGGACTACATAAAAAATTTTACATAAATCATTTTTTTTACATCATAATAATTTTGTCTCACAAATAAATTCTTGTAACCATTCCCTGCCCACCAAAATAAATGAACCAGGTCTCACAAATTGACATGTCATATTTTCTTTTTACATTGTTGAGATCTCATATGTGTCACCATTTTAATGTTGTCACCCAATCCTAACATTATCATCATTTGTTCTTTTACCTCAACCCATAATAGAATAAAGCTACTCATTTTTAAATAGTTTTCCCTTACATTATAAACTATAACATCACTCTTTTGTTCTCATATTGCCTTTTCTTTGTTTCTTTTAGAAAAAGTGATATAAAATTAGATTAATCCATCTTGTTGGACTAATGACCTAATGAATGAGACATTGAACTAGGTTGAATTAGTATAAAAATTGCTTGGTAACTGAAACTAGGAAAAATCGATTAATTTGGCTAATTTTTTAAAATGTAAATGACTTATAAAATTGGATAAACTAGATTGCTTCATATTTTGACATCATTTTAAATTGGTGGTGGCTAGATTTCTTCTCTTTCCTAAACATAATCCAAAGTTGTAGTTACCCAATCTAGTCTTCCATTATCTTTGATTTATTCCTTAAATACACTTTTTTGGACTTGGACTTTTACTTTAACTTTAACTTCGATCATATGTTTTTTTCTTTTTTTTTTAAAATTTTTTTATACATGATTTAAGTTCTCAATTTTTTTTCTTTTTAGGATTTTTACCAAAATTGTCAACAAAAAAAAATAAAAAAAAGAAAGAAAGAATGAGCCTAAACAAAACCACTATTATATGAAGCTAAACCACCAATGTGTGAAGTTTGTTTGTAAAACGAATATTTAGGAGATTGCCTAATGAAAGTCTGTGAAGACCTCCTAATAACTGTTTTCTTAAAGGATATGGGGCTATGAAGGATTTGTGAGCTAAGAAGTTCAATAATTTTCAGTTTGTCAGGGGTTTATGAGTGGTAAAGTTTAAGGATTTTTGGGGTACAAGGGGTTTATGAGTCAACATTTGTCATTTTAAAGGAATAAAATTAAAAAAATACGTGAAAAAGTAAGCCAATAGATGAAAAAGAAAGTGTTCAGTGTGAGACTATTTAAAGAGCAACTCAACTGGGTTAATAATGTTAAGATTATTTTGATGTTAAAAAAAAATAGATTATTTCTCTTATTTAAAAGGCTAAAGTTCATTATTAAATTTTTTCAGAGTCAGACTTAGTTACTTTGGTGAGAAAAATTAGTAACAATTTAGGACTTTATATCCTACCATAATAATTGTAATGTTACTGAAACTTTGTCATTCTTTTCATCTATTGTCTAAATAGGTTTGTTATTTAGAGTTGAAAAACAAATAACATGTTAACTAATTTACCAAATTCAATTTTGTTCAAATAAGCCTTTTTGTCAATTTCCTAAAAAATCAGTAAACTCAACATTCTTTCTAATAGGCTCATTCTCTTAAAATCATGAATTCTGGTCATTTTCATAATTAATAATTATGTCATGCAATCCCCTTATAAACTATTGTTTGAAATCTTAATTCTTATTAAATAGTTGAAATTCAATAACTACATCATTATAGTCATTTTTTAAATGTTGAAAGTAGATACAAATCAAGTTTTTAATTATAGTTTCACTTTTTTTTTTCTTTTATTTCACATTGTTTTCGTTTTAATTTCCTTTGAACTACATAAAAAACCTTCATAAATCAAATTTTTTGCAACTTCCACTCATTTTTGTGCAGCTCACCACATGTTTTTTTTTTCTTTGGATATGTTTCAACTCTTTTTTTTTTTCAAAGAAGTAAAAAATAAACTATTTATAGTTATGTCATACAATCCTCTTATAAACTATTGTTTTAAATCTTAATTCTTATTAATTAATTAAAGTTTAATAAATGTATTATGATAATCATTTTCCATATCTTGGGAGTATATATATAAATTAAGTTATTAACAAATCAGAAAAATCAACTTCCCTTCTCACAATGTCTTTGTCAATATATCATTAATATTATCATATGTATAAATCTTTTCTTATACCAACTATTTAAAATTAAGAACATTTTGTATTAAATATAATCATCATACATCAATATGTTTTAAACTAACATAAATAGTTAAATTCTTACCAAAATGGATTTTTACCTATATTTAATACTTCATAATATATGTTGTGAAGAATTTATTTCTTAAAGTAAAATAAAGAGAGACACTACTATTTATAACTCAATCAGTGTCATAAGATATTTGATTGATCATATTATCATTGTAAATAATAATAAGGATGTATTATTAATATGATCATTACCATTATTCTTTTTTTTTTATGTTTATCATTGTAATTTTTATTTTTTTTATTCTTGTAGCAATTTTTTAGATATGACCTACTTTTCATAATAGTAACATTAAACATTTTTGTAATTTGATCTTAACTTGTTTTGACTTTAAATTTTATTATTTTTACCCTTCTTTTTGTTTCTCTTTCTATTTTTAATAACCAGAACCTTTGATTTAAATGATGATAAAATTTAAAATTTTCTTATCATCTCCTTGCTTAATGTAATACCCTTTATAATGATAAAACACTATCAAAGGTAAAATTAACAAGTGAAATTTGAAAAGTCTCCCAAGAATTAAATGATGTTGTAAGTAATTATAACTTGAAAACATCATCATTAAACTTAATGTCTATGTCTAACAACTAAGACCCTGAAACATATTTAAGCTTGTTATTACTAAACTTTGAACTATATAATGTTTTAAACTTACTTTATAAAATTTTACAAATGTGATTATAAACATTATCATTAATAACTACAAATCTGTTCATATTGAAAATCTTATCTTTCATCAATGTTAGACTCAAGTTTAGTAATAATAAATATCAACAAATACAATTTCTTTACAAATGAAAAATCTTTTATTTTATTCCTCCAGTTATAATAATTTATGTCATTCAAACAAAAAATTATATTCACCTTTAATTTCATCGTTCAAACAAGCTATACACATTATCCAACAGTTTTCTCTCATTCGTTTTTGTTAGGTTTTAAGGAGCCAATGATGAGTCTTCTTAGGTCATGGGCTAAAAATAAATATATTTAAACTTTATTTTTATAATAATTAGACTTATATGGTTACATGTAAAGAGATTATTATCTTAGTGTGTATTTTTTTTTGTTAAATATAAAAATATAATTATTCCTTGAATTTTAAAATTAGTGATATCAAATGAAAGGATTTAAGAATTCAATTGATTTACATTTTAATAACAATAAGTATGCTCATTCAAATAAGCTCCTCGTGAAATCATGTTAACGGTGCGTAAATCATGTATTTTCTAAAGCTGCCTTCTACGAGCATTAAAGAAGATATTTATGAAGACTGGAATTAAAGATGGCTAGCTGTTATCTTTGTGGAACGAAAACTAGCTGAAATTGAGCAGAAAAGGATTGATTGAAAAACAAATTGATGTTGTTTCCCTAATTCAAACGCACAAAAATTAAGTTTCACATTCATAAGATTTGAAAGGACATGATAATCGAATTTAAGAACGTCATTCTTTTGTTGAACGGGGTGCTTTTTTTTTTTTTTTTCTTTTTCTCTGTAATACTCATTTAAATTCAATTGCTTATTTTTTTTTTAAAAAAAATACCACTAATACTTTGTGATCTTATTAAAAAAAATTATGTTACATATAATTATTTTTGACACATTACAAAATTAAACATACATTTAATCTACCTAACACTTTAATAAACATTTAAATTTATAATTTTTTAATATAAATAAATAGTTCTAACGTCCTAAAATTTGTTTTAAAAGGGTTTTTGACAGTTTAACCAAAGTGAATTTTTTAGATGAATAAAATCGGAGGAAATATCTATTTGCATCGTGTTAGATACAAAGCTTAAGATAGACAACAACAGTATCCAATTTCCACTTGCTTACAAATTTAAAAGATACGGATGCTGTGAGTGAATTCAATGGACCTGCAGGAAGAAGGTACACGCATAAATGTTGCGTAGGTTTTGGACAATAATTCCACGCATTTTATCTCAAAGGGGCCCTTCACAATATCCTTTTTTTTTTTTTTTTGAAATTGTCATATAATTTTATTTTAAAAAAATAACATTATATTACTTATAAAAATAAATACCATAATTTATGTTTAATTTATTATAATTTTTAATTAAAAAAATTAAAATTTATAATTTTTAACATAATAATTACAAAAGTGAAAAGGGACAACGAACCGATGTCCCATGATCGTTGTTGTCTCTCCAAAATCTCTGCCCGAGAGATAGATTTCCTTTTCTTTTTCAAGCAAATTGGAATAGCTCAAATAGGAAAGATTTACTGCTTCTACTAAATTAACTTTAGATCGGAATTTCAAGTTCAGGGGAAGTGCCAAAGACAGGAAAATAGTGTTAACTATGAGCATTAATGCTGGTTTCCATATAACCTATATACTTGCAAATAAAACATTAGAAGGAAAATTACTATAAAGAAAAGGAGAGCAGTTTTGGAAAAACTTGAAACCAATGAGGAAGATTGTGCCCAAGGTGTGGATGATTGACAACCTTTAAAGAGGCTCTAAGGCTGACCCCAAATAGAGAATAAATAAATAAAAGCTATAATTGCTACATCCAATTTTGACTTATGAACCCACCTTTGGCACTTCAAATTGACTCAACTCTGAGATTTTTTTTTTTTCTTGCCATCAAGTATTAAACCTTTTTTTTATGATTTAACAAATATATGAATAAAGTTAAAATTTAATTAATCAGTTAAAAAGAGAGACATAGGTGGGGGGGATTTTTTTGGTTTCCTTCAAATTAAATTGAATGACTCCGCAAATTTACAGCAAATGGTTTATTACAAAACAACTTTTGTTATACACTACCAACACATTACCATGCCAGATCTCCACATATCCACTTACCCCAGAGAAAAAAACAAAGACATTTGTTAATTGTAAAAAGTACACAAGGCACTCTCCCAGTCTTGCCCCCAATTCTTCAGACAGTCTCATTGATTTCATTAAAATAATAAACCTCAAATTTTATATTAGAGTCACACTTACCCAAACTTCAGCAAACCCCATATATGTTACATAGTTACTTTTACTTCAACATAAAAAAAATAAGTTAATTTCTAAATTCTAATGTACCTGTTCAGGAAACAGCAGTTCCCTTCACATCTCAAAAATCTTGATACTTTGTATTAAGATCCTTGCATAGATGCAATGAATTCAAAACATGAGTTTATATTTTATAAATATAATTATTAGATACAAAATTTATCATTTTTTATTATTAATTATAATTATATAATTAACGAATATAATAATATATTATAAATGCAACTTTATCAATTACGAATGATTATCAACTTTATTTTATTTATTTATGATTATGATTATGATTATGATTATGATTATGACTATTTTTTTCTTTCACTGACTGCCTTAAGTGGCGGCTTGCTCTCCTAACAGAGCTTACCATGCCTGCAAGCTTAATACTCATCAGCAGACCTTTCCTTCTCCGAACCTTCCACCTCTCAGAGTCCTATTATAAAGCTGCCCTCTCTTCCCTTTCTCACTCCACACGACTGAAATCAACTCTCTATCCTTCTCTCTCTACACCTGCCAAATTGTTCATGGCCACCTCTAAGGGTTCTCGGCTCTGTTTTATACTCTGTTTTTTTAAATGCTTCTCTGTTTCAGTTTCAGAAAGTCTTCTTCTTTTTCCTCTAACCCACTCGTTGTCCAACGCCCAATTCACCTCCACTCACCACCTCCTCAAATCAACTTCTACTCGCTCCGCCACTCGCTTCCGCCACCACCACCGTCAAAACCGCGGCGGCCAAGTCTCCCTTCCTCTCTCTCCTGGCAGCGATTATGCCCTTTCTTTCACTCTCAACTCCCATCCTCCTCAATCAATCTCTCTGTATCTAGACACAGGCAGCGATCTCGTCTGGTTCCCTTGCCAGCCTTTTGAATGCATCCTCTGCGAAGGCAAACAAGGAGCAGAAACCAACGGCAGTTCAACATCTCTGCTACCCAAAATCTCCTCCTCCGCCGCCTCTGTCCCCTGTAAAACAGCTGCATGCTCCGCCGCCCACTCAAACCTCCCCACCTCCAACCTCTGCGCAATAGCTAATTGCCCTTTAGAGTCCATCGAGACATCCGATTGCCAGTCGTTTTCCTGCCCACATTTCTACTACGCGTACGGCGATGGCAGCCTTATTGCTAAGCTTTATCGCGATTCCATAACACTACCACTGGCGACGCCGCCTTTAGTGCTAAAAAATTTCACCTTTGGCTGCGCCCACACCGCCCTCGCCGAGCCAGTTGGGGTTGCCGGCTTCGGCCGCGGCGTGCTCTCCTTGCCAGCCCAGCTCGCATCCTTTTCTCCGCAGCTCGGGAACCAGTTCTCTTACTGTTTGGTCTCTCACTCCTTCGACTCGGACCAAGTCCGCCGCCCGAGTCCGCTCATTCTTGGCAGTTACGTCGAAAAGGAGAAACGGGCAACTCGAAATTTTAATAACGCTTTTGTTTATACTTCTATGCTTGATAATCCTAAGCACCCTTATTTTTACTCTGTTGGGCTCGAGTCAATTTCTATTGGTAAAAAGACTGTTCCGGCGCCGGAATTCTTAAAAAAGGTTGACAGGGAAGGCACCGGTGGGTTGGTGGTGGACTCCGGGACCACCTTTACCATGTTGCCGGCGAATCTTTATAACTCGGTGGTGACTGAGTTTGATCGCCGCGTTAGCCGATTCCACGAACGAGCCAGAACGATCGAAGACAAGACAGGGCTTGGTCCGTGTTATTACAATGACAATGTCGCGAATGTGCCAATTGTCGCGTTGCACTTTGTTGGCAATGGTTCCAGTGTGGTGCTGCCTAAGAAGAACTATTTCTATGAGTTTTTGGACGCTGGCGATGGGGTTGGGAAGAAGAGGACGGTGGGTTGCTTGATGTTGATGAACGGTGGTGATGAGGCAGAATTGAGTGGTGGGCCCGGGGCCACCCTGGGGAATTATCAACAACAGGGCTTTGAGGTGGTTTATGATTTGGAGAAGAGAAGAGTTGGGTTCGCCAGGAGGCAGTGCGCTTCCTTGTGGGAGAACTTGAAGCGGAACCAAGGTTGACTTCTTGTTTAGAAGTCAAATTTGGAGGGTTTTTGACTACATTGTAAGTAAACTGCATTTTCCTAGTAATTATTTTATTAACCTCAAATGAGAAGCCAGAAACAAAGGGCCAAAAAAAAAAAAAAAAAAAAGCAAGAAAAAGAAGGTCATCTGCACTTCCTTTTTGGCTTCTGCCAATTAATAATAATAATGTAAATAAAATTGTTCATATTTTGCTTATGAGGTGGGAGGCAATATTTTGAAGTGCAAACAGAGTCATAAAAGTATTTTAAAGTGAATTGATATAATATAAATTGCTCAATTCTTTTGTTTTTGCTTAAATATAGAGCATTTATATCCAATACTCTGTACAGACCGTTCAATAGATAGCTAGCCGATGACCCAAGGGTGGTTTTACTTGTAGAACTTGGTATTCTGTCAATGTATTGAATGATCTTAAAAGACCGTATCGATTTCTGACTTCTAACTTTCTTGCACGATAACAGATTGTAAAACAGTGTGCCCCCACTAACATAAAAGCAACTGGAAATTAGAAATTGGATCAGAAAAGCATCAAATTTTAGTTCGAAGTTTTATCTTTTTCAAAGGTACGGCGAATCCTATTAAAACTGAGAACTGTAGAATGTAGCGCAGTACATGCATTTCCATTTTGGCACCCGTGAAATCCACGTTATTGTACCCAAAAGATGAGATCGAGGGTGGTGGGGTTGCTGTATATATTATGGAGATGGGCTAACTTCGTAGTCCACGGTGAGATATTTCTTTTCTCTGAACAGTACAGTGATATTTCCTAATATACATCATCAATTTAAGAGCTGGATGCAATGCCACCTCCACGTTTGACAGCCATTCTGCTCTTAAATTGATGGAAAATTTGGACCCCAGATCTGTAATGGAGGTGGGACCATCTGGGTGCTTGTTATTACCAGAGATCTTTCTTTAGCCTTAGCAGGAGACAAGATTGAGCTTCTTCAGTTTTTCGGGGGGCATAATTTCCAATCTGTTGGACGTGTCCATCACCGCTAACAGTGCTTTGATGGTTAGGACATTCCATTTAAAACTCTTTTTACTTCAACCGTTTGGACGGCAAATTACGCCTCGCCTACCCATGATTTCGTGAATTATTTAGGATTCATGCGACCCCACTACTTCGAGAGACAGAGAGAGATGGGGAGAGAAATATTCTCGATGCAATCTAGTGGTATATTTTCGTGCAAAAGGAGGTTTTAGCAGCCATGGAAATTTTGTGGTGAAGTGAACTCATCAAGCTGGTTACGTGGTTCATTGGCATTGCTTGCATCCGCAGTACTTTGTGTATTAAAATGTGGTTATGTAATTTCCATTCCTTGTCTGCAATAGTTATTGCTGGACTGGACTCCCTGATATTTTCATCAATGAAGTTTGCTTTCTTCTTAAGAGGAGAATAAAATGTCAATAGGCCTTAAAACTCCCGCTTTAGAAAGTTAAAAAACATTGGAGTGCACCCTCAGCCAAGAAATGGATAAATGTGATACAGCTGTTGGGCAGATATGTGAATCCTTTTATGACAAGTCCACTCTTCCTGTATATTCCCTTTAAAAAGTCTCATTTGTCTTGCCCTGCGGCGGCCGCTAAATTTAATGCGATTTTATATTGTATTGTTCTGAATATTTAATATATATATATAATTATATATTAAAAAACGAAAAATATATAATTAACGCTTCAACCCAATTGCAGGTAACATTTACATAGGCAAAATAAAGGATGCCAGTCCTTGTTTGTTTGTAGGAGCAGAAACGGATATTCTGACTAATTCATGACTAAAATATTTCTTAATATACCTAATGAGATGCATAAGATGAATACCTAATAAGGAAGACTGCAGTTATGGCTTCTAAATTTGAAGCATAAAAGTCAGAAATTGGCCCACCAAGAATCTTGCTTTATTGCTGGAGGATGTTTGCTTGTAAAGTTGTTAGAAGAGCCAATTAACTCATTTTTAGCTGAAATTGATGATATCGATTTATTTGGGTCTAAATTATAAATAAATTGAAATTTTATAATCAATTTATAATTCAAAATTATGATTATTTGAATAAAAAAATATTTAATATCATATTAAAAAATTATATATATAACAAAAGCATAATTAAAATATATCAAAAGGAATCCTAGATCATAATTGACAAAGATGTTAACCCAGTTTCAACATTAAAGCTAGAGTGTCCTGGAGGCCTTGGGGGAAGAGCAGCCGAAGATATTCGAGCTGGCTGTACTGGGTCGACTGGTAATCAAATGCAAACCAGCTGTCCAGCATCGAGCCATGGACTAGATAAAATTAAAGAGGTTGGCTGCTTCTGCTGGGTGGGCCCAACTCTTCTCATTTTTGGTCCCACGTACTAAACTTATAAGTGGACCATTCATTTTTTTTTTGTCTCACGTTTCAGCATTGTAGCGCCTGCTGCAGACGCACGGTTTAAAATATCTGCTCTAATAATTTTTTAGATTTCCTTCGTGAAAAAGGAGAAGGAAAGTAAATTTGAAAGGAATTTTTTTTTTTTAAATGGAAACTAATTAAATTCATAGTGTATTTAAGACTCATGAGCTAATTCAAGGGCATCTCATTATGTAATTTATAAACTAATTATGGAATTTCATTAAAATCATTACATTATATAGAAGGAAAGAGCAGTGATTCTTGCTTTTGGATTTCTGTTGTCCCCTTCTAAAATTAAAGTCTTGCGATTAATAATTGTCAATAAAAATTAATATCTTTATCTATTTATTTTGAAATTGTACATTAAACTATTGATTGAAGCCCTACAATAAGGGAAATAAGGCTCTAGAACGAGGTAGGTTAAACATTGGAGTCTCCTGTCTTTGTGAGCTAGTTAGGATTTTACTTGTTACCCCTTAGGCAGGAGAAAAATACACGTCCCAACAAGGTAGAGGTGCTTTTATACAACACTTTCCGTCTTCCCTCCTTTTCTATCTTTTCATTTTTTTTTTTTTGTTCACAGTGAAAAGTCAAAGACCCAGAAAAAGTCTAAGCTGCACTTCTTCTTCTTCTTCTTTTTCTTTCTTTTTATTTAAAAAGAGTATTGGACCACAAATTAAACGATAACATTTTTCTAAAAAAAAATTATTAATTTTTATATTTTTTTATAAGATTAAAATATAAAAATTTAACTTCTTAATAAGTGTCACAGCGACAACTACCTCAGCCTTTTCATCAATCTCAATAGTGTATTAAGGGCAAAAAAGAAAAAAAGAAAAAAAAAAGGGCTTGTAAGACCAGCCCAAGTGAATAATTAATTAATTAATTATCAAGATCAATCCATGGTAAAATAGAAACGCAATATCGACATGTGTGTATTACATGTCCCCAAACAAGACAGTAACGCCGCCAGACCTTTTTGGGATTAGGAGATGACGCAATGTCTCCACTTCCGAGGACTCGTAGACGGAGGCTTGCTGTCCGACCTTGTGGACACATTTGGCGACTTTCTGCAGTCCAGACGTGTTTCTAGGTACTTCAAAATTTCATTTGCAGATACTTTATTATATATGAAAAAATATTAATAATAATTAAAAAATAACCATAAATTTATATATATATATATATTATACATTTTGCATACCTTTATAATATAACTCTTGCAAATTTTCTCACAAGACTTCCTCTTACGGGGCAATTTGTTTTTTCGTATATAACAAGGAAATTTCAAATAAATGAAAAATTCATAGCTTACCCCTGACTAATTGGATACAATCATCTTGAATTGAAAACCATTAATAGCTTTCTTTTTAATACACAAGAAGAAAATGTTTCCTAAGTCTACAACACGTTTTCCACTCTATAAAATTTGTATGAATTATTGATCTTTCTTTCTTTCTTTCTGTGTTTTGTGTATCAATTATTGACCATTTTTGAGTGGATGGACGGTGCATGAGAACAGGAGTCTCATCAAAAAGCAGACTCACTTTGTCTTCTCCGTTGGGCCATAGCACTCTTGCTGTTCTTATCGTTGGCACAACGGCAACACGCAACGCATCCACTGAAAGATTTGATTTCGGAGTTGGTGGCATTTCAAGATTGACTGCTTCTTGTTAAAAAAAAGGACGAAGCAACTTGGAGGTTGAAATGAAAGCCATTAGCTACAAACGAACAAAAGAGGATGGCCCATTGTGTCATTTAGACCATGCCCCAGTTTTTAATTCAATCTAAATAACCCACCCGTTGGTCTTGTCCGTTTCCTAATTCCTCAGTCAATTTGAATTTTGGAGGACTGTATACGTGGAAAGCAGATTGATAAAAGTACAATTGAAATTGGTTGAATTGTCCTTAACATGCATTCGTACGGAATAAAATGTTTTACTTGTGGTACGAGCAATTACAATTAGGCAGCGTGTGAATGCTATTTTTAGAGAGATAGCCGAAGATGTCATGTTTTTAACGTATATAATTTTGCAAGTTTTAGCTAACAAAGCTTTGTTTGTGGGAGATGAAGTTGTATGGGGAGAAACTAATTTACCTTTGGACTCTTCTCTTATTGAAAAAGACGTACCATCATTGCACTGTGAATGAGTAAAAGTCTCTATTCTATTCTCAACAAGAAAGAAAAGGGGGGGGGGGTTAGATCAATAACCATGGTAAAAGGCTGTTTTCTATAGTATTTCTTCATGGTAAACTTTTGTTGGTTTCCCTGTAACATTTCATTACTTGCACCTCAGGAGCGGCTTAATGTAAATTAGTTTACGGGCCTTGGTTTTAAACCGTTTCTGTAAAACTCTGAATCCAAACTCTTGTTATTATGAACGCAATGTATGCCCAAAGTTGGTAATAATAATACATTCACTTTTCTTTCAAATAAAATTGGAATAGATAATTAGATGGGGAAGAATCTTTTGCATGCTCAATTATGGGTGGGCTTTAAAAGAGATTGAACATTGCTTTTGGAGATGGACTCTGAGAGGGACTATTTTAGGACAAATAACCCCTTTTTTTCAAAGGTCCATTGGGCCTTGAACAACAGAAAAAGATCAGCTGTTCAATTTTCTCGAGAATCCCCCACTTTCCTTCCTAAAAAATCCAGCATCACGCCATGGCGATAGATGTCTACTTTCTTAACTACCGGAAGAACACTTCAATTCAAAATCTTAAACAATCTGATGAGATTAGTAATCTATCTTATATCTCCATAGCAAGAGGTTAGCCTGAGTTCTTAATGGCATAATTTCTTGTTCTTTTGTATTTAGGTAATAGAGATTGAAACTTATACTTGAAATTAAAAGTTCCAATGATTTTAATACTAAACTTTGTGGCTAGTGGCATCACACACACACAGAGACAGAGAGATTTGTTTTGGTATAATGCGGGGACTTAAAAGCCAAAGTAAAAGAAACATTCAAATTAAAAATTCCCACCGCGGGGCCAATGAACCATGGCATATAATTTCTTGCTTGGCAATGAGCAAAGAAGATGGGAATTGATGGAAACTAGTGCAGAAGATGGATCGTAGCTGATCATTAGATGTCAAGCTGGGCTGTTACACACTTTGGGTTGGCTCAAGCCCAACCACGGAATTCAAACTTAAAAATTTTCAATTACTTCTTTTGTTGGACCAACACTAGTTCCTTATTCTTAGGTCTAATTTTTTTTTTTTTTTTATCATATAAATGTAATGAATCGTTGCTATGGGTTATGCTTTGTGTCCTTCCCCATCTTGCAGGAAACTCACCTCCTTAAATTGGAGAAAAAAATGGTTTTAGCATTTAGGCAACGGTGGTAATGGATCATATTGTGATGACGAGCCTCGCATGGTTCAAAATCAGAGATGACCATGGTTGGGATTGCATCATTGTCACTGTAGGATCCGGATAAAATCGATTTGAAACTCGAAACAAGTGTTGTTTATCCGTCACCTACACAAAAAAATGTTGATTGTGACTCATGTCTTTTTTTTTTTTTTCAACCATCATGTATCGGTTTTCGTGTCCCAATACTCAGACAAAAAGAAACACAAAAATAAATAAATAATAAAATAAAATAAAAAAGTATGCCAGGACAATTCATCGAAGCATAAAAAAAAAAAAATGCAACTTTCATTGCAACTGCCAAGAATTACATTTTAACACTTTTAATTTAACATGTTTTAGACCCAAATTTAAATTAAATTAACATAATTATTAAATATATATTTTTACCTATTGACAATTAGAAAACATATGAACTTCTTCTCCTCAAATCTTTAACATGTTTGGCTAATATACGCGTTAACGTGTATAGATACGTAGACGATTGAGTTAACACATATAAGATTATACAAGGTTCGATTAATTGAATTTTACTGTAAAAATTAAAATTGAATTAAAATTTTTGATTATGTTAAATTAAAAATTCAGTTCAGTTTTAATTTAAATGTAAAGAAACTATCAAATCTAAATGTGATGGCAAACATATAGTAAAACAAATTTTTTATTCTATCATATCTTGTTATGTACCATATAATTCTAATTGTCGAGTCAGCGGACGTCCGTTCAGCCACAACAGAATTTTTGTTGGCAAATGAAAAATAAAAATAATTTTAACAAAGGTTTCCACTTCGAGTGGATATCGTTTGTCATTCTCCTATCTGTAGCTACTGTTTCTGGAGCAATTTGGAGTGTCTGTCATGGGGAGCAGCACGCAGCAACCAGCGGCATTTGGAAGATGATGCGATTTTTGGGACAAGGGATAAGAGGTTGGTTTTCTTTCCTACGAATGGTGGAGGCAGAAGAAAATATTGTTTAGTTTTTTCTCTTTTAGTTTTTTGAAAAAAAAGAAGAAGGTGTTTTATGTTTTTTATTTTAAAAACAAGGACGGAAATAAAAGGTTGTGTACTTTTAGTAGATAGGTTTAATGTTTCTGTTTTTTTTTTTTTTTTTTTTTAAAAAAAAAAAAGAGGAAAGAAAATGAAATTCATCTAATAAACTATTATTTAATATTATAATTCTCATTAATTAGTTTTATTCATTTCGATGCTAGGTACAGGCAAGCAGTGCAACTTGCATATGCTGCCAGCATGCAGTCCCCATTAACCGCCGAAGAGAAGACCCATTTTTGATTTGCCATTAAAGCAACTAGCACAGAAAAAAAATAAAAATAAAAATACAACTTTTAGACCTAAACTTTGTATTTCATGGCCAAAACGAAGAAGACACAAAATCCCCCTCCCCTTTTTATATTAATCGTTATAGGAAGGAGTGTCTAATGGCCATGACAATCATAAATCAATCATTCAGTGCCACTTTTCATTTATGGTAAAATAAAATTGATAGTTGCTTGGACCCTAATTTTAATGGCAGCAGCCTTACTACTTTGTTTTATATATATATATATATATATACACACAAACATACATACATATAGCAGCATATGTGCTGCCTTGTCTTCAATAATTAAATAATTCTTATACTTAAGCCACCACTCTTTTTAGGGACTAAATGAAAGACTCTTCTTTAACATAATCAAATTACATAAATATATGTTTCATCATACAAAAAAAAAATATTTAGTTTTGCAGAGGATTCAGAAAGAGAGATAAAAAAATTCGCCTTGAAAACAATCCCTTTGTCACTCCACAGGTTCACAAGTGAATTCACCCAGTTGTTCTGATCCAAGTAAACACAAAACGAAGAGATATATATATATATATATATATATATTTGCCAGCTCATCATCATTTCAAGACACATTAAATTATAATGTCGATATCATGTTTATAATAAGAATATAATGTACCCTTCCCTTATTAATAAAATGTTCATGGAGGGTAAATTGTGCTAAACGTAGCCAAGAATACAGGATGGATTGGCGCGTTGAACCACCTTCTCTTTCGTTCAGTCCTATCCCACTGGTGCAAGTTTAAAACCGAGCCTCCCTTTTTGACTGAAAAATGGAGTGCTCTCACTAACTGAGATTGCATTCCCAAAGTCATCTAAACTAATTTTTATTTTTTTTTAAGGTGAATATTCCTAAGAGTAAATATCAGTGTAAGGACTGAAATCTAAACTAATAAAAAGAAGAGATATATTAATTGAGTTTTACATTTTCGTAAAATAATTATATACGCGGGCGTGTGTGTTTGTGTGTGTGTGAACGCGTCTAGTTGTTCTATACGTTTACCCAACATACACAGAGAGAGATTAAGGAAGGAAGGAAGCAAGCAAACTTAAAAAATAACAAGTAGATAAAAAAATAGACGATCTAGAAACAACCAACAGATGGCATTAAATGTTCAGTTGAAGAGCAGGATTGACAATCCGAGAAGAATCAGCATTGCTTAAAATCTTATTTGTTTCCAACTGAAGGATGGCCTAAGCTTGCTGCACCCAAATTCTATTCAATCTTTCTCCTTTTAGCCTGCAACGACGATGAACTTCCAAGCAACTTGGGTGAAATAAGACTCTCTTCATATACAATTCCGAAAGCCCCCACACTTTCTGGAGACTTCATCTTCTCAAGCTTCCTTTTAATAGGATCGTAAGTCACTAACTCATTCTCATCAACGAGTGCTACAATTTTTTTCTCCCGGGACATGCAAAGGGGCCTGAAAACAGGAACATTAGTCACTGAGATCCAAGGCACCCATGATTCCTTTAAGCTGTACTCTTTCATGATCCACAGCTCCGTATCATTAATATTATCGATTCTCTCGCGGTCTCTGCCGAACAAGCAGAGTTGTCCATCCAAAATTGCCAAAGACACATGGGGAAAGCAATTGAAGCATCTATTATTGTTCCATGTCAACAAGTCTGGTAACCGAATTTCCCAAAACTTTTCCTCTGCTAAATCAAAAGCTAGAATTACCGTGGTATAGGTGGGACCTGCAGCTTCAGCTCTATCCATTTCTTTTCTCACAATCCAATGTAGGGATCCATTCAAAAGGGTTTGAGTAGATAGTTCCAATGAACGAAAGCAGTAAAAATAACGAGGAATTTCACGAGAATTCAAAGTCCTCCATGTGCGGTATTTTAGAGAATAGACCTTATATCGCCTACTGTAGCGCAGTAAGTTCTCAACCACGACCACCTTGTAGTCACCAGTTGAAACATCGTAGCCAAAATAGGGGCAATAGTGCGTGTCACTTGTCTTGTCAAAACGAGCTATTTTCTTGTAAACTCTAGTCAATGGGTTCCAGAATATAATATTGTTTGAACTAGTAACTAAACATATGAGGCCGTTGCAAGAACCCACCACTCGTATTGCGTACCCCTGGGACTCGTTGGAGCCGCACTCCCTGCAAATCTCTGTCATTGGAACATGGTTTGTTGCACCAGCTGCATCGCGGCTCTTGATTAGCGTTTCATGGTTGACTAATTGAACACTTTCGTCATCGCTGATGGTCCCGCCTGAGAAGGGCCAGAGAAGGATTCTAGTATTGGTGACCAGGGAAGATTGCTTGGAGAGAATGTGATCAATTATGTTTTGCCATGTTTTGGATACTAATCTGAAACGGGCTAAGGACTTGACGGGCACTCTTAAAAGCATGTCTCCCGCGACATCGGAAGGGACGGTGGACATGGCTGGTCTTATGTTAGAGAAACCAATTTGACGAAGCCTCACGTTTTATAACGTACACGAGTGAATGAAATCTGATTATATATTTATCAGGTGATGGAACAGTTACTCAATGTCCGTGTCCCAGTAGAAGTCACCCTAATTGGGTTTACAGTTTTATGAAGCAAAAAATTCTAAGTCCATATTGAAGAAGGATTACCAAATATTAATATATTAATTAAATTGGTGGCTGGTATCTTCCCATTGGACGTTTCACTTCCTGTGCAAACCATATTCTTCTCTTCTAGGATTCTCTTATCTACTATATTAGAAGTATTTCGTAGAGTAATTTGGATAAAGTATGTTTGGTTTAATCTTTCCTACTTCTTGTTTATTTGTCTACAACACATAATGTGTTTAGTAATGTGTTTTCTTTTTCTTTTTTTTTTTTTTAAAATAATAAACTATTGTCCGTCTATAGCTTATTAATTGAACAAAACACTACCATTTTATTTTATTTATCGACAACAACGATGGACAAACAATAACAGTAACCCATAATAAATGTTCACTTTGAATACAAGTCTCATCGTGGATTGTGTATAATGAATAATTGTATTTTAGTCAAATAAACTAAAATATCAAGGACGAGAATCTTTTAAGGTAAAATTTTTAAATGTCATGTTGCCATTCACAACTTTTTCTTCTTATGTAATTAATTTGCACACTGAGTATGCCGAAAACATTTTAAGAAGTCTGACGAAAATAGTCACGTTCTTCAGAACCAGAGGCCACAACCTAGTATACTGACAAAATCAACTCTGATACAAATAATGGGGTATGTAGCTCATCATCGTTCTGCATAAGGTCAGGCTTGAAGAGAAAAATGTAATGAGAGGTGATTTCATTTGTTATAATCCTTCTTTTAATTATCATTATAATTTTGTTAATTTCTAAAATATTTGGTTTTTCACAAATAATGGGACCACTTTTTCTCATTGAAATTTGCTATTAGGGCGTTCAATATTAAGCAATCCCTTTTTTTTTTTTTTTTTTGGGTTGGTGGGGGGGGTTAAGTCATGACTTAACATGGAGGACGAAAATGTAATTTAGATGGAACTTTTGATATAAGTGATTTTACGTGTGAAATTATTTTCACCACCTTTATAAATGTTTTTACTCATTTTGGCGTTTTACTCACCTCATAAAATGGGGTTTCTAAAGATACCCAACAACTAATCTTGGCATGAATTGCCAAAGATCCAATCAGTCCAACGTTGATTTCTTTCGATTGGATGGATTGAAATGCTTTGGGGACTTGGAAAATAAGTGTAGATCTGAAAGAGTTCCGCATGCATCAATCTTTCACACTGCTATTGAATGAATTCACGGACAGGCAAGGGATTATCTGGCGAGCTGAAACGTGGAAGTAACTAGAAGAAAAGAAAGCAAAAGCAATTCAGTTATTGTGCCAGGGCCAATGCAAAGTTGCAAGGTCCAAACGCTTAAGCCTGTTTGATTATTGACATAAAATCTTGATCGAGTATATAATTGCAGCTACATTCAATGGGCTTAGGGGATTCACGCTTAAATTGTACTTAATAGTAGGCCCGAAACATTTTAAAGTCTCAGAAAAGCTGATTTATATTATGGTTAATTTGATTTTTTAACCCCAACATTACCCTAATATAATTTAGGAAGTGGAACAGTACACAATAATCTAACTTAAAAGTAATAAGTACATCCAGAAATAGATAGAAAAATAACAAAAAGTTGAAATTTACAAAAGTTATCAAAGAGAACTAGAGATTTTTAATTTAATTAATTTAACTATAAATGTGAAGGGACAAAAATTTAATGGGTTTAATTTAAATAAAAAAATAATTAAATTAATTTATATAATATTAAATTATGTGTATTATATTTTAAAAATATATAAAAAATAAAAGTACCAATTACCATGTAAGAACAAACTTCTTATCGATGGATGACAATCAAGCCGAACCCCACGTAGCTCTCTCAAATGAATGATGGCCTAGCTTGTCGCGTCAATATTCTTATCAATCTTCTTCTTTTTGGCCACATGAGATGAACTCCACGGCAAATTTAGGTGAAATAAGACTCTCTCTCCATACACAATTCCAAAAGTCCCCATACTTTCCGGAGACTTTATCCTCCGAAGCTTCCTTTCGTACAGAATCCTAAGTAACCAATTTGTAATCATTCTCAAGTTGCTACAATTTTTTTTCTCCCGGGACAGGCAAAGGGGCTTGAAATTGGGAACATTAGTCACGGAGATCCAAAGCACTCAAGCAGAGTTGTCCATTCAAAATTGTCAAAAACAAGTAGGGAAAGCAGCAGAAGCCTCTATTCTTCCTTGTTAAAGCAGTCTGGTAGCGGAATTCCCCTAAACTTTTTTCCTCTGCTAAATCAAAAGCTAGAGTTACTGTGGTGTGGATGGCGTCTTCAGCTTCAACCCCATTCCATTTCTTTTCCTACAATCCGATGTAAAGATCCGTTCAAAAGGATTAGTCCAGATGGTTCCAATGCATGAAAATTGCAAGTATGAGGAGGAATTTCTCTAACATTCAAAAAGAAGGCGAATAAACACAATTTTTTTTTTTTTATTTATGTATAAAATTTTATCAGCATAGGATATATGATTCATGGCATCCCTCGTAGAAGATACCTGAAATTCTGTGCAAGACTCCTGTTAAAAACCAGAAACATTCCTGTTGTTTAAGGACTCAACCCCCTGTATATCACCAGTGCAAAAATGAGCCAAATGACTACAAGATCGTCAAAGTTTTAAATGCCATGGTGCTATTTCACTCCATTTTGTTATTACGCAACTAATTTGCACACTTATTAGGCTGAAAACGTTTTTTTTTTTAAAAAAAAATCTCTCAAAAACAGTCACGTTCCGCTGGAGTCTACCACTTGCAGAACGAGAAGATCCATAGTTTCCGATTGATATAAGCCTTAACAACAAGGTTGCCCCAAAACAAAAAGTAAGAATAATTTAAAAGAATTTAATTTTATATTAAAAATAAAAATTTTATTTCAAAAATTTATAAAAAATTATCTATCTTATATAAAAACTTAAAAAAAAAAAGAACTCACAAGCCAGGATTTCAATTCTTTTTTTTTTCTTTCTTGAAAACAATTTCTCCCAAATTCCTTTTTTTTTTCTTTTAAAAAAACTTACTTCTAATATATATTTTTTATTTTTTATTTCAAAAATAATTACTCTATTTGTTATTTTTAAAAATAGAAAAAAAGGTATTAACAATTTAAACAATTTTTATCAAAATCATTACAAATACACATTGATGACTAACATTATATTGAATCCAATACAAAATTTTTGGTCATAAATTCTCTCTATAAACCTAGAAAGAAATAATGACAAATCCTCACTTTCTTTAATGATAATTTTAATTATGATTTTGTTTAAGATTTATATGCTTAAAAATATAAAATTTTATATTTCATATATTTTTTTTTCACTTTATTTTATTTTCTTTAGGTGCATGATCTTAGTTTCTTTTTATTTATTTTTATTTACTTAACGATTAATAAAATAATAATTGTGGTTATTATTTTAATTATTTTTTTAAAATTATAAAATATTTATCAAAAAAAAAAAAACACATAAGTCCATAGAGAAATATTTCAATTGTTGTTTAGTAATATTCATGCCTTGTCTTCTCCTTAATTTAACATTAAAATTTCAGAAAAATTTGCACACTTACTACTTTCCTTGCAAGGTGACCTAAGGGACAATTCATTAATACCAAAATCCATTAATTTGGATTAGCGCATGAATGTTACTTAATTTCCGACAAGGTTACCATGTCATTTAACTGGGTTAGATTATGCACACCTTGCATGGATAATGACTTTTTGAAACAAGTCAGCTTGTGAAAATTACTGCAATTGACAATTGACAGCCATTAATTTTCAATTTTTTTGGCCAGCTGAATGACTAGGTTTCTTTTGCAGAAAAATAAATTTTTTAAAAATAAAAAATATTTTTCATTTTTTGGTATCATTTTAAAAAATGTGAATTAGCTCATGCGATTAAAAAAAAAAAAAAAAAAAGCTCATTACCCAGCGAACGAAAATTTGTTTTTTTCTCCTTTTGGTTGCTTTGGGCCAAATCTCTTTTTGTCTAATACGGCCATCACTGGAGACATTGACTTGGGCTTTATTATTTCCTAAGCCTTGTCTTCTTAATAACCACAACAATAACAACTCCTCCATTGTTTTGTTTTGTTTTGTTTTTGTTTTTTTTTTCTTTTAAACATAACAATAACAACAATAGTATACTTTGGTTTTTAGTTCAACAGAAGGAAGCAAATGTCAAAACTAACATTCCAACCAAACAAAAGAAAAATTAAAAAAAGGGAAAAAAATGTTTGAAGTATTTATACAACTTAATCACACAAAGTTTTGTAACAATACAACTCGATTCTTTGTGTGTGTGTGTGTGTGTGTGTGTGTGTGTATATATATATATGTATGTATGTATGTATATATTGTTTTGGTTGTTGTCTTTATTATTATTATTTGTATTTAGGATGTTGAATACTAATCGGTACAAAGTAGGTTGGAATTGTAGTTTAAACAGATTTTTATCACGTAAATGATAATTCAAAGGGAGAAATCGTTGGATAAGGGAAATTAAATTAAATATACTTTTATTATTATTATTTCTTTAATAGTGCACGTTTCTTTTTAATGAAATTATAAGGTATCATTTACAATTTTTTTTTTAATCTGATTTATTCAAACATTTGTGAGATAAGTATACAAACTGTAGGTTTTTTATTTTTCTAGCTGAAATTGAAGTATAATTACAAAATTCAGAAAGGGAGAAAGGTGAAGACAGAAAAAACGACAAGCTGAAGACTGAACAAGGTGCTGAAACAATGCAAGATGCAGAATGGTTGACGAGACATAGGGCCCTGACAAGTAATAAACGAGAAAATGTGTGGGCAACTAAGGCAATTGCGAATGTGAGAAAGCCGCTGCGTCTCTCTCTCTCTCTCTCTCCTTTGTTTCTTTTTCAATAAATAAGAAACCGTAAATGAAATTTTACACCTTATATTTTAAATATAATTATCATTTATACTTTATATTTCTAAACATTATATTAAAAAAAAAAAATTGTCAGTTAAATTTAATTACAAAAGTGTCATGAAAATAGCCCTGAAGTGACGAAAATGCCCTCGTTGACACGACTTCAGAAAAAAAAAACAGAGAAAGCCCTTTTGGGTTGGTTTTCGACGACGGTAGAGCGACGGAATCAGTGTCCGTGCGAAGTGGAGGTAGCAGATTTGGGCAGCCAGCCTTCCTAGTCTTTCTCGACCCGAAGCCGATGACGGTACCCAAAAACACACATAGATCGGCGAATGACGGTTCGTGAGAGATGACTTTGCGTGCGGTCACGGTAACCGGCAGCCGAAAGCCGACATCGAGTGTGGCTGTGGTGGTTTCCGAAGGCCACGGAAGGAAAAGAAACAAAATCTAGGCCTTTTTTTTTTTTTGTGTGTGATTTTATAAGATATTTTATTTAACTTTTAAAATTATAACGTTTGAATGATAATTATTTTTTAAATTTAAGATATTTAATATAATTTGTAAATTTAATTTTCATATATTGAATTTTTTTAAGCTAAAAAAGATGAATCTTAAGATAATTTATTTGAATTTAATTTATTTTTTTATAAAATAAATTTATTATTTAAATAATAATAATTTTAAATAATATTTCTCGGCACTAATATCTTTCTAACCTAAATATGTAAAGACAGTTAAATTACTACCAAGTTTTTATTGGGGTTTTTCTTTCTTTCTTTCTGGGTTTAGAGACACGAAATGATGATTGGTATTAACGAGAAAATGATATGAATAGGAAAGTTCATCATTTGATTGGGCCGCCGCCAAACTTTTGGTAGAACCACCGCGTCTCAACCGGCAAAGATACATTTTAGGGCTAAAGGCAAAGTGATTCAAATGGCCCCCATTAGCTTTAACGCAAATTAAAGTGTGCATTCATTAAGGCAACGAACTCATCCTCATCTGTCAGGTCCTAAAGCTTAGCTTTCAAATGCAAAAGCTAATTGCTATTAAGGCTTGCAGCGTGTAAGGGTTTGTCCCAAATTGCATCATTATTTATTCACAACAACATAACGAAATTATAATTTGACCAAAGGGAAGACCAAGCTGCGGAAGGGACTCATACTGTAAAATTGGTCAAAGGAGTGCTCAGTTTCTAAAGCGGCTAACTTAATTTACACTTCTATCTTTTTAGTTTTAGTTTTAGTTTCTTTTCTTTTTTTTTTTTTTAAGATGGGAAAGTCTACAGTATTTTTTTTACTGTAGAGGGTGACAGAATCTTGCGACAAAGGGTACAGAATTAAAGTGATAAAGTAGGAGAGCAACTGTTGGGTAATAATATATATAAAATGATATAATATTTTTTTTATATATTTAATTTTATTTATTTATAAAATTAGGTAAAATATAATTAATATGTTTTTTTAAAATTATTTGTACTTATTGAATTATTTTTTAAATATTATAATATATATATTTAAGAAATATGTAAATACATAAATTAAACTGAGATGCTTATTCATGCTATTAAATTTTTGACATGAATTACAATTGAATTGATTTATTGTTTAAAAAAATAATAATCAATTAGCATAATTTTTTATAAATAATAAATACATTATAATAAATAATTAAATTTTAATAATATAAATATACATTTAATTTGTAGTCTAAATAATAGAATTCTTAGAGAGAGAGAGTGAGAGAGAGGCGAGTAGGAAAAAGAGAGAGAGAGGCATTTTATTTACCTTTTTCATGATGCACGCATCCATGGCAGAACAGAGAATGGTACAGGCTCCTGCCACGACGCAAGGGTAGAAGAAGAGAAGAACAAAGCACAACCACA
Source organism: Kandelia obovata (assembly GCA_021464305.1). Taxonomy (NCBI): domain Eukaryota; kingdom Viridiplantae; phylum Streptophyta; class Magnoliopsida; order Malpighiales; family Rhizophoraceae; genus Kandelia; species Kandelia obovata. Next base: position 3,947,121 of record CM038484.1, on the reverse strand, counting down.
ACAACGTAACCATCCTATCACCACCATTGCTCTACACTAAAAGGACTACCCAGAGAGAGAAAGAAAGAGAGAGGGAGGGAGAAGGTCAAAAGATAATAATAATAATAATAATAAGCCGGCCAGAGAGAGAGATGTAGCAGAAAGAGAGTTGAAGAGAAGAAAAGTAAGTGACTTTAACATGGAGCTCGAGAGAGAGAGAAGAAACTGTGTCAGGAAGTGTCAAAGAAGATGTCTTTCTGAAGTGGTTCTTTTCTGTTCGAATTGTAAACAGAGATTCATAGCATGCAAGAAGGGATGGTGAATATAAAATCTGAGACAAGGAAGAAGAAAGTGCATTTTTTTTTTTTGTCAAATCTGAGCACCCACTTGAGCTATCTCAAGAATTTTCCTTTTTTTTTTTTTTTCTCTTGATCTCCCCAAAAAATTAGTTTCTTGACTTCTATGAGAGATATAATACACTTTCGTTTGCAGGGGAAGGGGGGCTTAGATATTGCTGGTTTTGCTTCGAGTCGCTCTCAGCAAGAAACTTGGAAAGTTAAACAACAGGAAGTCAACAGCTTTGCAAGCACAGAAGCCACTTCTGTTCTTCATATGAGAAGAAGTCCCAGCCCACCCACATCGGCTTCAACCCTCTCCTCCTCCTTCAACGGCGGCGGCGGCGGAGGCGGCGGGAATTCAATCGACAAAAACACCATCACTGCCACGGCTGCTGGAAAAGTGGTGAATCCTGTAAAAAAAGATGAGTGGGCCACAGAGCTGCAGCCAATCCCAAGTGGATTAGAGATTGTCTCCGGGGGAGAAAGATGCGGGCTTGTGCTGGATGATTGGGAGAATATGCTATCAGAACCGAGCCAGGAACAGTCCCTCTTGAGGTGGATCTCTGGGGAGGTGGATGACTCACCGTTTGGCCTGAAGCAACTTCTGCCGACTGGACACAATCCACTGGACTTTGATGGAAGTGGTGCTGGTGGGTTGGGGATTGTTGATCAGGGACCTAGCTTTGAGCCCTTGAGTGGAGTTATAGGTGGAGCTTCCAATATTGGTAACAATTTGGCTGCTTTTCCTTGTTCCGGATTTGCTAGCAATAATGGGAATGGAAAGGTTGGGTCTGGTTTAGTTACTCCCAGCTCTTCTTCTGGGTTGGTAAATTGTAGAAGTGTTGCATTGGGCAACAATAACAGCGGCAGCAACAATTTTAGTATTCAAAATCCAAACTTTGGTTCCCCAGGCAACAATGTTTCTGTTTCAGGTTCTCTGTCTCCCGCTGTTGGTTATCATAACCAGCACCAGCACAATGAAATTCAAGAGGAGAAGCCACAAATTCTGAATCCATCGGTGAGCCATCAGCAGCAGTCTCAACATCTTCACCCTCAAAATTCGAACTTTTTGTTTCCGTTATCATTTCATCCTCCAGATAATAACTTCCTTCAACCCCAACCAAAGCGCCACAATTATGGTGGCATTGATTCAATATTTCAGATGATGCCTAAACATCATCAAAACCAACAACAGCTTCTGGGTTTTCCACAGGGAGTGCAGTTGCTTCATCAAAATTTTCAACAGAAGCCAATGGTGGCAAAAAAGGAAGAGATAGGAGCCCAACAGCATCTGCAACAGCATACGTTGCTGGACCAACTCTACAAGGCAGCAGAGCTGGTAGGGGCTGGGAATTTCTCACACGCGCAAGGGATATTGGCGCGGCTCAATCATCAGCTCTCCCCAATTGGAAAGCCTATCCACAGGGCGGCTTTCTACTTTAAGGAGGCTCTGCAACTGCTCTTGCTTATGAATAATAACCCAGTCACCGCACTGCTGCCTAGGAGCCCCACTCCGTTTGATGTAATCTTCAAAATGGGTGCTTACAAAGTCTTCTCTGAAGTTTCTCCACTTATCCAATTTGTCAACTTCACTTGCAATCAGGCTCTCCTTGAAGCCCTTATTGATGCTAGTAGAATTCATATTATTGACTTCGATATTGGCTTTGGTGTTCAATGGGCTTCTTTCATGCAAGAGCTTCCACGGAATGGATGTGCGCCTGCATTAAAAATCACTGCCTTTGCCTCTCCTTCAACTCATCATCCAGTCGAGCTCAGTCTTATGCGTGAGAACTTAACCCAATTTGCTAATGAAATTGGCATTAGTTTTGAACTTGATGTCGTTAACTTTGATTTACTGGAGCAAAATTGCTATTCCCTTCCTTTTTTCCACCCAAACGAAAATGAAACTGTAGCAGTGAATTTTCCTATTTGGTCCTGTTCCAATCAACTCTCTGCTTTGCCCTCCTTGCTACACTTTTTAAAGCAGCTTAGCCCAAAGATTGTAGTTTCTCTGGACAGAGGGTGTGATAGAAGTGATCTTCCTTTTCCACAGCATGTCCTTCATGCCCTTCAATCCTATATATACCTGTTGGAGTCATTGGATGCTGTTAATGTGGCTGCAGACGCTGTCAACAAGATTGAGAGGTTCCTACTACAGCCTAAGATTGAAAGCACGTTGTTGGGGCGTCTCCGTGCACCAGAAAAAATGCCAAACTGGAAGACAATCTTTGCCTCTGCTGGGTTTTTGCCTATACATTTCAGCAACTTCACTGAAACTCAGGCAGATTGTGTGGTGAAAAGGACACCAGTTAAGGGATTTCATGTGGAGAAGCGCCAGGCTTTGCTTGTTCTTTGTTGGCAGCGTCGGGAGCTTATCTCAGCATCTGCTTGGAGGTGCTGAGGACAGGCAGTTCAACTAGCAGGGAGGTTGGTTTCTATCAACTGAGTCTGTTAGAGGTTCCAACTTAAGCTAATGTTGTTATCGTGTCAATAAATTTAGAACTATTGTTGGTGATACCTCCTTTGTGATTTAATATGGATTATCTAGTTTGTGAGTCTCCTCTGCCTCTTGTTAATCTAGTTCCAGTGTAACAAAACATCTAACTGGAAAGTCTAGTAGGGGCTTTTGTTGTTTTGGAAAATGGATATTGCTGATATGGTGTTTGGGGGTCATTTGTGGTGACATGATGCACTTGATGCCCATTAAGGTAAATGATAATATGTTGTCTTGATAACCATAAATGAAAAAGAAATTACCTTCTTTCTCTGTTGCAATGTGGGTAAATCTTCCCAGGGAATGTGAGTTTGAAATTTGACTCCTCTTTGTTTTCCTTGTCATCTTTACTGTTGATGCCAAAAAAAAAAAAAAGAAAGGTTAATGTGTACTAAATGATATGGTATAAATTTTGTTGCTTATGCATTAGTGCAGCCAATTTTTGTCTTGGACTTCCTGTTTTCATTATGGTTCCCTCCGTGAGTTACTGAATAGGGGGGCTGTAGTCAACATGATGATGGTTGATGGAATTGCACATAGCATGTATAAAAGGTTAACAGTATTCAAGAGTTGGAGCCGAAACTTTTATGATAAATCAGCAGCATAAAACTCAGATAAGGAATGAGATATCTAATGGATTTGCTCATGAATTCTAACTCATCAATGGTCCCCATTATGTGAATTTTTTCTGCATCTTGAGTTAGGTTGTGCTAATTTCTTGTTATGCAGTATTAGCTTTGTTAAGAATTTCTGTATAGTGTACCAACTTTCTATTTCTGTTTTTCACACTGGTGTTTGGTCCCAGATGTCAATTTCTTCTGTTCTGCAACCTATGTCTCATAATATTTTCTTGTTATTCAATATTAGCTTTGTTAAAAATTTCTGTATTGTGTGCCAACTATCTATTGCTGTTTTTCACACCGGTGTTTGGTCCCTGATGTCAATTTCTTCTATTCTGCAACCTATTTAAATTAATTGATTTTAACATAGAATGATCTAGTTATGATAGTAGTGCAGGCTAGAATTTCACCACTCTTGTCTTTCAGTTCTGCTATTTGAATGTTGTACACAAAGTGCATAGGATTCAAGTGCTATTTTATCCTAAACTTTACAATACTATCCATAAATCTTGGATTGCTTGCTTTGCTGAAGGACTTTAGTAGGTTGCATATGTTGGGGATAGATTGTAGACTTATTGATGGCATTGATGTCCCCATGTAGTTTTTACTGGTTTTGCTTTTCTTTAAAGTGGATTACACAATACTTTGTTTCGCATAAATCTTCATCTAGGATCATTGCATTATCTGAGGCAGTGCCATTGGTTCTGAAACTCAAAGTGAATTCTGCTACTGTAGAAAGGTTACCTACTTACCCTACAGGTCTGCACATGTAGCAAAAGAGGTCCTTTCAGTATACCCCGTAACCTTGGAAGGCAACATCATACAAAGACACCCAATATTAGTATATCTTGAAGGTTTCTAGCAATCATACCAGTTATTAGTAACATGGTTGTGTTTAATTTTGTCATGTCATGTCTGCAAAGTTTCCTTCTCATGCAGGTAAACCAGCAAACACCTAACGCTTTATGCATCATTCTCCTTTTCCTTCCTAATCAATTTCAATATCATATGCTTTGAGTTGGGGACTTTCGTGCTGTTGGGGTACAAATTCTTGCCTCATTGTTCATTGAATGTGTTGTTTTTTCAGATTAGTTACGGAACATATGTTAATCAACCCACGTGGGTCATGTTCAATGAAACCCCACTTGAATACTTTATTAGGATTTCCTTGGTTCTAATTTGGAGACGGTTAGTTTAATATAATTCTATACATTATTGCATTTGGAAGTTATGTGAAAGAGACGATAGAATCCATGGTTGAATATCTTTTATTTTTGGATTTAAAAATTAAATCTAGTATATATTCATGAGAGAACATGCCTAGCACGGACAGCGACAAAGATGAATCACAGCTTTTTATGGTTTCTCAATTATTCTTCTTTTATTATTGCAAAACGTCGGTTTCATTGAAAACGAATTCCTATAAAAATCCCAGCAAAACAACCTCGATTATGATTGATGATTTAAATTAAGCTATATTAAATGAGCTAAGTTATCAATAGTTACATAGGCTAAGCAATAAACTAGTTGTTATATAATGCGGTCATTATTTTAATCTTCATCAGATAAGATTAAAACTTGTGTCTGATACTATTGATGTTAGCCTGAAAAAAGGAAGAAGGTTGCAATAGGTTGACATTTATCATAAAACTAGCCAAAACTCCTATGAGAAATTTAATCAAAGATTAAAAAAAAAAAATAATGCTTTTTTTTTGTCTTTTTTGAAAGGAAAATCTCTTCATGAGCTGTCTTTGTAGCTAATTGCTTTCTAGAAATGATGTCTCATTAGGCTATCTGTAGGCTATAATTATTGCATATTATAGCTCCACCATGATTAAAGGTCCAGAAATGATGCATGTACTATTTGTTTATGTGTATGTGTTTGACAAAAATATAGTTTTTTTTAAATGTAATGAAAGCAGATCACCTTACCCAAGAAAATTTTTCCTTCCTTATTAGCAAAGTGTGGTGCAAACACTCAATTTTGAAGCTAAATTTATTATCTTGATAAAAAAAGAAAAAGAAAGAAAAAAAAGCTTAAGACTTACTCTTACTCCAAAAAGTAACAACTCTTAAGGATTGACCTAGTTGAAAAGAGAATTTGCTATTTATTTCATTTATAAAAATGATTCTTTAGAACAGGGGTTCTGAGCCCAATCTTGGCATGAGAACTTGTAATAAGGGTATTATGTGAGCCAATAATATTTTGTAGGTGGGCCAGGTAGTCCAGCCAAGAAAACAGAGACCATTGACCTCCAGCAGAGGCAATTTTCATGCATTCTTTTTATATACCATCCAAAGGCAAAAAGAAAATTGTATGGCATTTTTCAATAATTAAACATTATTACTACTATCATCGACATTGAAATTTTTGAACTCCACCCACCAATGGTGAGCCTTATAACAAACAAACTTAATTCTTCTCAAAGCCACATTTAGCATTAAGAAAATCGCATTTAACATCGAAGGATTGCATCTATTACAGACACCATAGGCTATACACTACTATTAAACCTAATGTCTCAAATGGATAACCCAGAGTGCAAAGAAAACGCTGACAACATCTTGGAGGCTGCCATTGATGCTTCCAATTTGACTTCCAAAACATCAGTGTCATTGTCTGCAATGTAGCCTTCACAATCCACGCACAAACAAATTGTCACTCTAGTTTAGCTCAAGAGTTCTAAAAATAACATCTTACCCATGGAAAGTACAATGATACATCACTTCTTATTTTCAAGTTAAAAGAAAGTTCTTTTGTAATCAGGAAGCGTCCCAGAATTGAGGAGTTGGTTTGGTTCAGACAACATAGATGCACTCAGGGGAGGACCAGCTTTTGCCTTTCCTTAGATCATGTTGAAAAAGGCAATAGTGGGTGGGTCGCCACCCAATCAAACCCCCATTATACTTTGTCCAACCATATTTCCATTACTTTTCTTCATGAAATAGGCCCTGCAGATTTTAATATTCTCCAAACCTGCCATCTTTTCACTGGCAATCCACCATTAAATTTAGAGCCCACTATGGCTGTCGGATAAAAGTTTCCATGACTTGACCCCAATATTCACTTTTGGAAGTTTTAAACTCCTTTTGTTAAACATTTTAACAGTTGCCACCCAGCATTTGCCAGATTAGAAATTTTTCCTAATGCTGCCCCCAACTTGCACGGCTACATTCTTCATTTTATCATGCTAAGGGCAGGTGGTCATACAAAAGCATGTGAAATCATATTGAAACTCCATAAAAATTTCAGCAATTGTTATGAACTTGTATCTGTTGTAGAAACTGACATGGATCAGCCATCCTTCCTTCAACTTCCCAAGAAGCCAAGCAAAATTCAATCTATGCACCTCTTGTATGGACCTGTGTCTCATTTTCTTTGGAAAGAGACTGTTAAATATATATATATATATATATTATATGACCTCTAAATTAATACGAAAATGGCATTGTCGTTATGCCAAACTTGACCTTTAACAACTCGCAATAATATAACCAAATAAGCCAATAAGTTCAAACTAAATGGATGATGTACCGAATCTAAAATAGAATCCTTCAAGGCAAATTGCTAAAGTCCAATAGCATGTGCGAAAAAAAGGGAGGGATGCCATCACACAACCTTTTTTTTTAGATGCTTTGCCACAATATCTTCTGACATCCAATCTTATCTGGCTTCTTCCACTGTTTATATCTCTTTCCATGTCTTAGTACGCGTAGGAACAACGCGTTCCTTAATTTTCTTTTATGTCAAAGCCCAAAAGTGAGCACTCGTGCATGTCAAAACATAACTGAAGCTCAGGCCCCAGAACACACCCTCATCTCTCTCCCCCATTTTTTTCTTTTATTCTTATTTCCTTTTATGTTTGGACCATACAAATTGGTGGATCTTTGGTTCCATTGGAGAAGATGGATGGCTTTAAAAACAGCAGTCTCTTTCCATCCTTTCCATCTTCCACTCTCTTCTTTAGTTTCTCATCTTGTCTTTGCAATTATATGTCAAGTTCCTGAAAGGTCAACAAATTTTTGCGGCAAAGATCCTTTACTTTAGTCGTCCTTTGTTTTGTCTTATACACGACATCAAACCAAGCCTCCTCTTCTGCCTCATTTGGACCTCACTACTAACATAGTTCATAATAGAACAAAATGACAAGAAATATTCATCGTTAAGTCTTTGTTGTTTTACTAAAAAAATCTTGCATGGTACTGACGCTGTTGGGCATCACACATCGATGCATATACACATAATAACCAGAATAAAATCTTTGCAATTATTTTAGAGAGTATAATGCATACAAGTGCCATGCTATTTTATGTGTCAATGTGCATAAGTCTTAAAATTAAGTTGGTACCATCAAATGAGCCTAAGTTTGAGTAAGTTTTGTTCTAGTAAGAAGAAGATTTACTATGCTTCAATGGCCCAGCGACGAGCAATCAAGCACATGACTTAGCAACTTAAAAAATGGAATAAGTTAGCTTTCCTCTGTAGGCTAACATAGTCAATTTTCTGAATAAGTTACTTTGAGAACACATGAGCTGATGAGCACATGGCTTGTCTTTAAAAAAGACGGAATAAGGAAGGAAAAAAAAACCTATGTTAAAAAAATGGAATAAGGAACCCCCCCCCCCCAAAAAAAAAAAGAAGAAGCCATATTCCATCATTATAGTTCATAATTTGTTGGCTTCCAAACGTTTAAGCTATGCTAAAATATCACTGAATCACACCTGATGCTTTGAACTGAAGAATTGCCAATAAGGATAACATTGGCCTAGTTGCTAAGAGTAATGCAAGTTCAACCAAAATACAAATGTTTCCATGTTAACTCTATAAATCAGAGAAGTTGGTAATCCTTCGTAGAAAAACTGCGACAAAACAGGTTAGGTTTCTTCCAGGTTTTCCACTTTCTTATCAATGAGAAAAATCTCCGGACATAATAACAATAGTTGGACAACCATTATTGCGATGCTATGAAGATGACAATTTTAGGCATGCTGAATTACTCCTAGACTTCAAGGCATTGGAAGCTCAAAACTGATTCAATTACTCAATCCAGTTTCCCCTCTATAGACTATCTATATTGTAGTTGCGTAGGTTAGGTACCACATGACAATTTACAAATATGCATCAAACTTGATTCATCTATTAGGATTTAAAATGTATTTCACATATGATCGATGAAAATTAAGCACAACAATTGCTTTGATTTATAGCAAACGGCAGAAGGAATCAGACTGAGTTGATCCCAACAGACACTGCCGGAAAGAATAATCCTAGTAGCCTGTGGGGGCACCATGGATGGTACATCACTCCATAAATTTCACAAATTATCATACATTTGAAAATCAAAGAAAATGAGAAGAAAGCAGAAGCTTAAGTTTCAAATATAGATATACTTTCAGAGAACCAAATTACAACCCAGTAGGGAACAGGACAAGCCAGAAAGTTTCCTACATCGACAGAAAAGTTGAAGAATATAAGAAGAACCAGCAACTAGGACGCCTTATTTGAGTGTCAAAACGGAATAGATCGATGAAAGCTAGAAAGTACGGGTTAAGGCAATTTGTAAGCTGTTTGGCCTTTGCTGACTTTATTTCTTTGTGTGCTTTTGTCGCGCATCTTTACTTCTTTGAGTGCTTTTCTTGAAATGTCTTTTTTCCTTGAAGAACAAGAGTGCAAATAAAAAGCATTAGCAAGAAAAGATTTAATGTAGCTGATTCCAATTAGATTGAGAACTAAAGTTTATTTGTTTATTCATTTACTTTTTATTATTTGCTATCTCTCCAATGTTCCTACAAAAAGGACTGCTACTTGGAAACTATTCCGGGGAAGCTAATAATAAAACTGTCATTACGAAAAGCTGCTATTTTTGATCCAATTTCACCATATCTTAGCCACTCTAAAACTATGTTATTCCATCAAATAAAACAATCAATCCAGTTAGAAAGCTTAAGCATCTAAATTGTTATTCGCTCTTTTTTCTGAGAATTAAACAGTATTTGTGAGGTGAATGGTTGCTTGAAACAAGATTGATGACTCCAGAAATGCAGCATGCTTTTGTCTTTGCAAACTTATTTAAGAATGGAAACTAAAGGTATACGAATATTGATTTGAAAGATCAAGTGCAATTTGTATCGGTTTGTTTACTGAAAGAGCGGAGACCCAAAAAAAAAAAAAAAAGGTGCTAAACAGGGTGGCAAGTTATCGAAGTTGTCGGTAATGAATCGCGGAATGTAATTGTTAATGAGTTTGTGTTCATTCCAGATGAATGCTCTCAAAGAAAATGTTAATGCTGGCTTGAATCAGTGAAAAAATGCTGAATAGTTTGTAATGACCATTAAGAGGAAGTGATTGCATATTCAACCTATCCAGTTGTACTTATATTGTGCATGATAAAACCCTTTTCAATTTTCTGAACCTGTGACATACATGGAGTTTATTGGTACCTTCCTGCCATTTTGGCTTATTACTGAATTTTAAAGATCCCTTGTCGTCTGGCCTAGGTTAGTTATTAAGCATTTGTTTAAGAGATTCCATTTGATTGAAGAATAATGAGTCTATCATCTTGAATTGGGATTGAAACAAAATTTCAGTGCTTGTTTCATTGATGGTGGATCTCATGTTGATGCTACAAAGTTTGACATTTCCTTTATGGCATATAGTAGGCAAAGTCCTTGTGTTTGATGCTTTAACACTGTAATTGAATGTTGCATCTAGAGACACTTCTGTTTTCATCTTGTACCAAATGCACCCTCAGTCTTGCACTGCAACTAAATGAGAGTAACCAACTAAAATCGCAGGTTCACTAGATCCACAAAATTTAGACTATTCTACATTGCTTATCAGTGCAACATAATGATTTTTCTTCACATTTTCCTTAAACATCACAGAGGAAAAGAAAGCTGAAAATTTCAACCGTAAGTAACAAACTAATAAAACATAAGTTGTTTCTGTCATCCAGACTGAGGCTGGTGAATTTTACTCGATAGCTCTACACTAGCCATCAGAAGAAGACTTTTCTTTTAGCTGTTTCTGGATTGAATTTAAACAGGTTCTTCATCTTTGTGCAATTTACACGATTCATCAACACTTGCAATCTTTTCTGGACCCAATGGGGAAGTGCCATATGGTTCAGAAGTTTCATAATTTTTTCTGATTTGCCAAGATGGTAAACAAGCTCTCTTCTCTCTCTTCGAGATTGCTGCCCAGACACTCGAGGAATATGATGCATTGTAAATTGGCGAGACCAGTACCAAGTGTATCAGAGATCATTACAGTTAGTTCTTGAAATAAAAGTTCAATCATGTGCTAATTTCTGCTTTCGTGGTTCTGCAAAATAGTTTGGCTTGTCCTATACACGGAATTAGCAGCAAATACTTTGATGGGCCACTTAGAAGGGCCTTCCTTCAGACATTGATTCACGCTTGTCTTCTTAAAATCCAGAAATCTGTTCTTTGCAGCATCAGCAAGTGCTCCAAGGATTTCATTTGTGCATACCAATTGAAACGACAGTCAGTTTATGGAGATCCACATCTAGCCACTTGCGGTGGAGATGACTTTCTAGCCAAGCTACTACATGTGCTGCCTTTTAGATGCTAATACACTATTTTATCAGTGTCCAATTTTTCTTCAGTGACATTGACATGCATGACGCCTTCATGTACCCTATTGACCAAATGTTTAATCTTGCAACAATCAAAGAGAAACAAAAAAATTCAGCTCATGAAAAAAAAAGAAAGAAATTTGCTGAATCACTTTTGCTTCCAGTTTGCATTCCAATATCATAGCTCTTAAAATGATTGGCACTCTTTGATCTCCACCAAATACCACTTTCCCTTAAAATCATTCTTTCTCTACTTTTTCTTTCCTCTAGTTAGTGAACTACCTACTTGCTGGGGTTAACCAAAATTTTTCTATTTATTTCCACCCCCTTATAAATACAAAAGAGAACCATCTAGCCTTCCTAAATTTTACAAGCTTGCTAATGGTGGCTGCTTTGTATATTAATTTACAAATTCTCCCTCGAAAATCCAAAGTACGGTCGTTTTTTTGTCGGAAAATCTCAACCTTTTAGGATCAGCACAGCAGACACACCGAGAGAGAAGAAACAAGCAAAGTGTAAAAGATAATATCGGTTGAAATAAAGGTCTGTAAAAGATAATAGCCGACCTGTCGGTGAAAGCTAACAGAGAAATCTTGGCCGACTCCTAAAGACCGACAAGTCGGCTGAATGAAATATCTCGGTCACCCCCGACGTGTCGGTTATGAACGCTTTTAATAATTTTCAATCGACCAGCCAGCGAGTCGTTCGTTCACGGCAAGAAGAAATCGAGCAGCGTCGTGAAACCCTAATTCGATTTTAGATCGTCTCAATTAGAATTCTCGCGGCTCCGCAACCCTAAAAATTGTTTTGGGGATTAATTTTGCGATTGGAGTGATTATGGGAGGCCATGGCGGTCTCAACATTCTTCCGCAAAAGCGGTGGAACGTGTACAATTACGAGAACAGAGAGAAGGTCCGGCGAGACGAGGAGGCCGCCGCCAAGGAGGAGCAGCTGAAGCAGGAGCAAGCTAGGAAGCGAGACGCCGAGTTACGCCTCGAGCGTCTGAGGGTCGCCCGGGGCCTGGCTCCGGCGGCCAGGAAATCTCCGGAGCCCGTTGGATCCGGATCCAATTCGAATTCGAACCACATCAACCTCTTCGAGGGGATTAAGATTTTCGACCCAATTAAGGGTCCGGAGAACGGGAGACCCGCTGAGGAAGAGAGAGAGGAAGAAGGTAACAAGAGGAAGAAGATGAAGGTGAAGAAAGAGGAGGTTAGGGTAGTGACGGCGGAGGACGAGAAGTATAGATTAGGTTACGGCGTCGCGGGTAGAGGAGTTAAGCTGCCGTGGTACCTCGAGAGGCGGAGAAACGACGATAGATATGTGAATGAAGAGAGAGGTGAAAATGAGGGCTTGTTGAGAGGGAAAAAGGAGGTGAAGGAGGAGGGGAAGAAGATTGGCAAGAAGAGTTTGCAAGAGTTGAGAGAGGAAAGATTGAAAAGGGAAAAGAAGGAAAAGGAGAGGGAGCGGGCTTTGCTTGGAGAGAAGAGTCGCATAGATGGAGGATTTTCAAGAAGGTGAGGTTACTGAAAGATCATTTCTTTTTCTATTTCTTTTTTTTTTTTTTGCTTTTTTTAATGCTCAAATCTCGTATAATTGTTGTTGTTTTAAGTGTATTGGTTGTAGTTCTAATTGTTTTTTTATTCATTAATATCGCAATGAAAAGGAGAAAACAAAATAAAAAATATTAGATGTCATAAGCTGAAACTGGGAACATTTCATATCTGCAGTTTTTTTTTGATAAACCTGCCATAGCTAAGAATGACTGTGAAGACTTGCCTAGGAAGTGGCCAAATGCCTGATTTTACGATTGAATAAACCGTTAGCCATCTGAATGAGTGATGGGGCAGGGGTGATTTGGGTGGACATTGATTTTAGATTTTGCTAGTGGGATTTTGGCTTGAGTTACCTTTCGACTATAAAAAGGTAAAGATGCAGTTCTATTGTAATCAGAAAAATTTGTTTGCATTTAGGATATCAGTTGCCAGGCTTTGACATTTTCATGTCAGTTCTGTCTGTCTGTCTGTATTATGTTGTTTGGAGCAAGATTTCTCTTCGAAATTCTGTTAACTGTACATGCCAATTTGCTATGTAATTATCCTTCTTTATGATCAAAAGAATATAAAATGTGTTGAACTTTATTTCTTTTCTTCCTGATAACATTTTGTTTATTTGACAACAGTTAGGACGAGTCTCATTAGGCAAGCTTTTCCAGTTTTTCACGTAGGCTTCGTCCCCTTTTCTTCTGACAAGTATTTCTGTCTCGAGTGAATTGTTCCTTTAGTTTGCAATTCTGTGGTACCGTCTAGAAATGCTTACTACCTGTGTATTGAATGTATTGTTTAGTTGATGAGGATGACAATATAGTATCCTATTTTTTATGGAAACTCTTACATATAAATTGGATCTTGTCAACAGGCGATGATCGAGTGGATCAGAAGATGTTTGCTCTTTTCTAAGTTTCAAATTACATTACACAGGAATTGGGGATTTTGAATTCTGGGGTGCACATATCTCAGCACTTTCAAAGCGACTTGTGGGTAGCAGCTACAATTTGTTATAAAAATTCCATTTTAATTCCTCTACCTTGTGTAAGTAATCAGTACAGATGCGTAGTTTCTGAATTCCTTGAGTGATTAAAGGGTATGAAGGTGACCCAAAAAAAAAAAAAAAAAAAAAGAGGGGATTTGAAGCAGCTTGCAGTGGGACTTTTATTTTGAATGGGACCTTTGTAGACTTGTAACCTTACCAACCATTTATAAACATGCATGTGCAATTGAAACTCTTATATTGTTTTAGGCAACATTTGCCGTGCAATGAACTTACGGAATGATCAAATTGAGTGAGTTTGATCTTTTTTACATGAGTGGCTTCCTAGTTATTTACATTGGGGGGGGGGGGGATCGCTTCTTGTGCCCGAAGACGGCGCTCGATGGGTGTCTCAACTAGTTGGCAAAGACAGTCTGCCTGTTAAAACATATTGAATAAAATGTTCCATAATCAATCCCTCTTGTTCATTGTATCGAGCTAACCACAAAAGCCTTGAAAGGAAAGTTGAGGCTAAAGTATGAATTTTTCCATGTCTGCCTACTCCGCCGATAGATTAGAATTCTTAAAAAAATTGAAGCAATTCGTTTTCATCTCTTGTCTGCATCGGAATATATTAATAGAAGGCAGTCAACTAGATAAGGATTGAAAAGAACATGGCACCTACATTAACAAAAAGCTGAGACATCGCAGGCACATAAATATAATTAATTAATTAACTTGAATTCTTGCAATAACGTGCAGTTAACTGGAGGAAGACCAACCAAGCTGTATCATCCAAAACGATGGCGCTGACAATCATAAAGTCGAAATTGAAATTTTATATAAGTCAAATTCCAAACTTTGCAGCTGTCCTACTATCTGTCGCATTAAGGTAGGTAGATTTTGATTATACTAAGTTGCAAGTAGATTTCGTTTTGAGTGCTTAATCTAAGCTAATCGATCATGGTTGGTAATCTTATTATTAATAAAACTAGGTTGTTACTGTTGGAGGGGGAGAGATAAGGGCAGACAGAGCTCAATATTGTCATTCTCCTCGCTCAAGAACGAGAGAACTCTGCTGCAATACTGCAATGGTGACAATACCAGAGAAATCTATCATGTATTTCGAGAATTTAACGATTCCCACGGTAGGTCATTAATGTCCTCTTAATCCTATTAATCAATAATCATAATTTCATAACCAGTAGTTTTTCCTTCTTTTTCTTCCTGTTTCTGTCCCCCCTCCAGCCCTTTTTGGCTACTTCTTGAATTCTGTGACATACTCAACATATCAGCTGTTTAGTAGATGCAGATATGATACAATGTTGTTGGATTGAATCCTTGACCATGTCGTTGAAATGGGTTTTGCCATGCTTTGATTTTCTAGTTCCAGGTTATAGTTATGAGAGCAAGCATGGGATGTGCTAGATGTCAACAAAGAGTTTCCTATATTATTTCAAGAATGACAGGTAACCTCAATATACAAGTCTCTTACGCACTTTCTATATTAACAAGATTCGAAGAGGGAACAAGACGTTTCATAGAGTAGTGACCACCACCAATTGACGGAATTATGATCACTGACTTTGCCAGTATCTGCTTATAATCATGTCCGAAACATATGATCAGAAAGGTTGCTGCCAAATTGCCCCCTTTTTTTTTTTTATTTCAAAATTTCATACTCTGATTCATTGCAGGATTAAGAGAGTATGCAGTTGATCTGGCTAACAAACAAGTGACTGTGAAGGGTGATTTTAGGAATCAAGGGAAAGTGGCAACTCAAGACGGTCTTTTTGATAGCAGAATGAGTAGAAAGGTGCTCCATTCACTGAAATTGTTCTTGAGATCTTTAGTAGAAACTTGCTTCAGTTGCTACTTCAATCAGAGAAACTAGCATTTGGAGAGGGTAAATTGTTTTATGACCACAAACATTTTGCGTGCTAAAGGGATCACAAAACATTTTAATTAACATGAGCTTCAGAGACTGTGGCTCAGCCTAACCTGCTCGTAAATGGGCGGGCCTTAGTCACATGTTATTTTATTCAGGCAATGTTACACATTCGATTCTGAAACCCATATACCAACTAATGAAAGGAGGCACAATCTGAACGGCTAGCCAGCCGTACATGGAGGTAACAAATGGTCCGGTCGGATCAAGTTGTTTTAGATGTCCAGTCATTCAATGTGAATATTTTCAAGTATTAGGTTAGATCAGATCTTGGATTTTAAATTATTTGGATTGGAATTATTCAAGTTTTGACTTAATCAAATTTATGATTATTTGTATTTTGACTTATCTAGATTTTGAAATACAATTAATTATTTATTTATTTTTTCATTCAATGTGAATTGAGTTAATCTGCAGTATGTCTTATTTAGTACTGACCAAATTTCTAGCATGCTTCCGAATCATAACAAACTAGGATCATCAGAATCCACCACATGAACTTCCAAAAATTTTTCCATTCAAATGGTTATGAACTTGCAATTTTTTTTCCCATTCAAATGGTTGTAGAAGGTCGCCAGAGAAGTTTTTCAGCCTGTTTTGGGCTTCTGTGAACAGTTATTTCACCCAGATTAATTGTATCTTCAATACCCAGATTAGTTTTCCATTGATTTCACACCCTATTACTTGTGAACTCGTCAGTTTTAATATTATTTATTAAAAAAATTATGAAAAAAATAAATTAAAATTTAAATAAATAATAAATTTATAAATTTTACATAATATCTTCACATAATATTTTAAAATATTAAATTTATAAATTTATTAATATAATTTTTTTTTTTTAATTATACAGCATACATCCCAATCGAACCAACTCAATCCAAGTAACTATGAGATTCCAGTATAAGGGACTCTTTCAAGCTTCTCAAAACTTGTAAGTGATGTAGATTTTTTTACAACGTGCAAAAACACAGTAGAAACATGACGCTGAAACTTCGCCTTTTCCATATAAGCAGTTTTCTTTGTGAATCCAGGCTACTCAAGATTGTGGCTGCTGTGGGTTTCTTGCTCATTAATGGGGGTTTCTTCTTCTCCCCCGTAGTAGCAGATTTGGGATTCAAACCCTTTGTCGTTCTTTGTCAGCAAGCGTCGTCTTAACTCCAATCAATTGCATTAGAGCAAGAGGAGAAGTTCCAGCGAACCCATTAATCCTTTCACGAGGAAACATCAAATTGTATTACAAGTGTATCGAGTGATGACGATTTTGGAGATTCCTGATGATCTTCTTAGAATAGCCATCCTGATGCTTATTGTCACACAATAAATTTCAGAGGTCTCCTGTATACTTCCACCTTTCAGAGCATTTGTCTATCACACGGCTATTGCCATTTTTTCAAAAAATTAATCTATTCAGAGTGTGTAATATTTATATTTATAAAATTAAAGACTTTTTTTTTTTTTTTTAACGTGAAAAATCTCTTCTTTCACCGATAAAAGTGACATAAGGTTAAAAATCAACTCAACTCAAATAGGCAACTCAAACAGGCAAGTAGACAATGAACCCCAGATGGATAGCTAAAACCCAAACCCAAGTCAATGATTCAGACTTAAATATAAAACCCAAGTTCAAGACGCAGCCTCTCGGTCCAGTTCAAACTTACTTAAGTCAGTCAAGCCCAAATGTGAGGAACCAGTGCGTGCATCCCATGTAGTGTCAGTAGGATGGCCATGCTAAATAAGGAGCTGCGCAGTTGGAAGTGGAAGCATGTTGTCATGGCCGTTATAAAGACACTTGTAGTACCAATAGGCTAGAACTCATCGGTACATGCAAAGCATTGTTGGAAGAAGTATCACCGTCCGCAAATCACATTTCAGAATGCGACCAAGTCCGGGGCATAGGGGCTTGTTAGTTCAATATATTTGGGACTAAAGCCAATCGAATAAAGATGAATAGATTGGGCTCAGCACATCGATGCGAAAATTCCCTGGACTATAACTATGGGCTTCATAAATGTACAAAAAGAAAGATGTATTTTCACTTCATTCAAATATAGCCTTTATTACGAAAACGAATGGATCTATTAAGGGCTCAGGGCCTCCACCATCTACACTAAAACATCTAACACTTTTTCTTGATCTTGTGAAATTGCCACCCCAAAAGTTATTGGGCCCCCCCCTCTCCATTTTAAGTTTTCTCACCAACAATAACAATCACAAAATCATAGGAATTTGGTTGACAATCCACATCAACTTATCAAAAAATAAAAAAAAAATAAAATAAAGAGACCCGTTTATCTCACTCTCTTTCAAAATTTGCCTCATCTAAAATAAATGTTTAGATTCATGGAATCCAACACTCAGTTACATATTGTGTCTCTGTGTTGGTGCCATTGTACATGTGTGCTTGCCTATGTTCAGCCCGAAGTTTATGGGACAATAAAATTGACACTTTTCAGTCTCTTTTGAAATCATACTCCTAGGCTGCTGTTGTTAGCCTACTAGACTCCCAGATTCCTAAGACTTGTAAACCGAAAGCAAACCAGTAATTTAATTCTAAAAAATAATTTTCTTTTACTTCTGGATAATTATAATTTTTGTAAGATTTATTATTGTAAATATATATATATATATATATATATATATATATATATGTATATTTAGTTGAAAGTAAAGCCAAAGCAAAGCGCTTTTGTTGTACTTTATCTGCAACCAAAGACAGGCCAAAGCCAACGCGAGAACTTGAAGAGCTTCTGGTCAGAAAAGTTATTCTTTTTTTGTTTTTCTTTCATTTGGCTTGTTATCATCATTCACGAGGTTTGTGCCCCTCGATTTGATTACCCCAGTTTCGTTAATTTCTCTGTTTTTAATTGTATTGTTTGTTTTAAATTTTCTGTTCGAATTCCTTCTTTTTTTTTAAAAAAAAAAAATTATGTTTCTTTTTCAGTGGGGGTTTTGATGTTGGTAGAGCTAGTTTACTTTAAAAGATTAAAGCTTGGCCTTTATTTTCTCTTTTTTGACAATCCCTTTTGTTTTTAGGAAAAGATATTTTATCCTTCTTGTTTTGGGTTGTGAGGGAAGACCATAGGAAAGCTTATTTTGAAGTTGTGAATTGACATTGTTTTATCGGTTTTGGGTTGTTTAATAATTTTTGACTGTTGATTCAGTTAATTACTGTCATGAATTGAGACTTTTATGTCTCCCAATGTTGTTTGATTCTGGGTGGTAGCTAGCCTTAACGTTGTATTCGTAAGATCTTTTTTGGGGAACAAAGTGGCAACTCTTTGTTTGTTGCGTTTATGAATGTCAATTGTTTGTAAAAAAGTTGTTGCAAAGTGATTTTTCTTGTGTTCGATTGCAGTAAGAATGGTGAGGAGCTACTTCAAGCAAGAGCATGCTTTTGGTATGTGCTCGGAACTTTGTGTTTTGTTTGATTGCAGCAGAATGAGCCATTATATTGATTGTTTGGTCTCCAGAAAAGAGACGGGCAGAGGCTGCTAGAATCAGGGAGAAATACCCAGATAGGATTCCGGTGAGAGTTCAATTCAATTTTACGTCTCAGTTGTTGATATTTTATCCTGATGTTTGTGAATTATTTCACTTTTTTTTTCTTTATGGCTGTTTTTGTTGCTTACAAGCATGTTTGTGATGCTTTGATTTGTTTTATGTTCCTAATGCAGTTTAAAAACCTACTTTGTGGCAACTTTGGTAAAAGACGTAGTAAATTTTAACTTAACAGATGTGTCAAACTTAATATTATGGAATTTGAGGAAAAGCATTGTTATTCAATATATAGTGCATGAGCCAAAGGATGTCAATAAATGTGTAGTCTTCCTCTTGCTTGTTTTTAAACTGTTTACTGCAGAATAATTAGGTGCTATTAGAAATTTGTTCTTTCTTTTTCTTTTTTTCTTTTTGTGTGTAGAAACTCTGTTATTAATGGGCTTAGACGTGAGAAACCAGAAATTGATAAGTGTCCCACTTGCTTCAGAATGCATGTGGTGTATATGATGAAATTCTGGACATTGCTTTTAGGTCCTGTCTGAACTTGTGTTCTTTTTGAGTTCCGAAGCTGACATGTCACTTTATGTTCTTGTATCCCTTTAAGGTGATAGTGGAGAAGGCAGAAAGAAGTGACATACCCAACATTGATAAGAAGAAGTAAGGATGAAGTCTGTTGTGTTATGGCTTTTGGATTCATATTGCATGTCTGGATTGTCTTCCTCATTCCAAGCTGCAGCTTATTTCGATTAAGCTTATTTCTTTTGTTTAAGCAATTGTTGGGTCTTGTCATTTTCTAATGGGCTCTTGATTGCTCGTTGTGTATTCCATCCTTTTCCCCTGGCAAATAAATGCAATCACACGAGACTCACAGGTGCCATGTAATTGTGACATCATGATTGTGAGGACATGGTTAATGCTTGCAATGTAGAAAGCTCACCTCTGTGTGGCCTTGGTTTATTTTTTTTTTGTTTGGTCAGTGAGATGGGGTGGGTGGGGTTAGTTGGTGGGTGCTGTGTCCTCAAACCTCAAGTTTATAAGTACTTATGTTAAAACAGGGAGTTTGACATGATGAAAAGATCATAAATGATGAATGGGTTCTTTGACTTTTCAGACTGTTTGTGCACAAATTCTAAAGAGAAGATTTGATATGGATGGATCCACACACATGGAAGGTCACATACATACATATATATGCACTTGGACCAAGAGGGATTCTCTGTATGTGCGAGAGATGTAGAAAGATGGGTCAGGTGTGACTGAGAGCAGGAGGAAGAGGGGATAGTGGTTATTGCCTGTCAAGATGGAATGCCTTGTGGCTGATGGTTACTAGGTTCTTTGATATGCTGCTAAACTATTGACTAGAAAGTGGAACTATGACCTTTACGACTTTCATAAAAGTAGATTACATCCACCATTAGCTAAACACCCCTCACTGCACTCTACCCGAGTACTTCTGTTTAATAAATGTTCTTTACTTCTTTACAGCTTTATATGTTTCCACGGAGCTTTTGTTCTGACTTCGATAGTTTTTTGATGATTCTGTATATGATATAAATGTTAAAATTCCAGGTACCTTGTCCCAGCTGACCTCACTGTTGGGCAGTTTGTCTATGTTATCCGTAAAAGGATAAAATTGAGTGCTGAAAAGGCTATTTTTATATTTGTGGACAGTATCCTCCCACCCACAGGTAAATTCTTGCACATTGTCTTGCCTTTGCATGTAGATGCCATCTTGGACTTCTACTGCCATATTGAGAGCATAATATTGTCGCTTCTGGTGTTTGTAGGTTCTATCATGTCTGCCATATATGAAGAAAAGAAAGACGAGGATGGCTTTCTTTATGTCACCTACAGTGGAGAGAATGCATTCGGGTATCAGATCCAACTGTAGTCTTCTTGCGAGTCTGCAATTATTTCTTCTCCCTCATAGCATATCGTATTTTGGGACTGTTGTCATCAGCTCAGCTCGAGGGCTATAATTTCCTTGTTCCCTGTAATTAAATAAACATTATCAGTGATTATCTTAAATGACTATATAAACGTATATAAGCTCCAAGAGCCCTTCTGAGACCGTAGTTTCTTATTCAGTCTCTTACAATAATTCTTCTGCGGAGGTCTGGGCATTTCTCACTCAGCTTCAATTTCAGTTTCAATCATTAAATGAATAGAACGGTTGTGATCCAAGTGAAATTTATATTGGTTTCATAGGTTGAAGATCGAATTCAACGAGCATGGTTGACCTGCAAACATTCCTAGGCCTCATCTGATTTAACAGACTTGAGCTGAACATTTCCCCGTTTTAGACATTTGATTTGGTTAATGGGATTGGCCATTTCGGATTGGTTTTTACTCCCTTATGTTTTGTCTTGTTTTTTTCTTTTATTTTTCTGGTAATCAAATCAGGAATACCAACTAAAATCATATATATATATTTTCTTGGCACTCCAAAAGGGGGGTATTGCTGATGAATTGGACAGCCTAATGTGCATAACAGAAATGTTGGATGCAGCTTTTTTTATGGCCTTGCAGGGACTGGTTAAGAAGCCATTTTCAACCATGAAACAAATGATAAAAAGGAAAAAAAAAAAAAAAAAAGCCAATTGAATAGTGGGATGGCTTCCTAGCTTCTCGTTTCGGAGCCCAACTCAATTTTGTTAGTCGATGTTGCTCTCACGCCCACCGCTTACCCCAAGTAGGTTAAACATCATATTAACTCTTTGTGCAAGTAATTTACTTGGTTTAAGTAGCAATATCGTATTCGTCGGATGACATGTTCTAGGCACCAGCATAATTAAATTTAAGATTGTGTCTGTTTTGTATGATTTTCCACACAATTCACCAAGTCAATACGCATTACCATCACGAGTTGGTCAACACAATGCTTCTTCTCCCGCTCTACCCAAAATTGACTCCCACAAAAGGACACGAAACAAGCAAAAGACGGTAAAATACCACATTGCCGCTTTTGCTTTGCCTGGTCCAGTCTGCTGACGTGGCAAAGTACTATAGATGCCTGAGAGAGAGCACATGGTATATATGCCACGTGGCATGCATTCTCAATGTAGACAGTGCTAGTGGGGTCGGTGGGGGCGGTGGCTCCCCTTCATGTCCCAAAGAGGAGAGGCATGCGACGGTTCAGCCATATGCACCTTTGTCTCCAATCCTTTGCATGTCCCCAGTGTTTCATGTTGGCTCTTCAAAAGTAAAGGCAGCTTTCTATCCATAGGCTAGACTTTCACATAGGATTCCATGTGTGTAACAGCATTTATGCGATATTAACGCATTTTCTTTCTTTCTTTCTTTATTTTTGTTTATATTGACAATGAAATTGGGGCCACCAATATGCAAATGTATAGTAAAAAATTGAAAAATCCCATTTTATTGCATTCTTATCGTTCAAATTTCACGTTTAGAAAATTGGGTTGCCCCAAGCTGGTTTAGTCATCTTCCATTTTATTAATTCCCCCCCCCCCCCCCAAAAAAAAAAACTATTTTCAGCGAATCCTGGTTCTAAATTAGTTTCTATGGTGTCCCTTCAACGATTGTTGTTAGTTCTATGTCTTTTAGTTAAGTCGTGGTATGGTGCTGTAGATAAATGTCAGGAAACAAGGATGGCTACGTTATGGCCACCTACCCACTTGATCACCAGCAATCCGGTGTCTGGCCGGATCGAGAAACAATAACGAAGAATCTTTTTAGGCAAATCCCAGGATTTTAGCACAGCTCCTACCTTCGTAACTCACTTAAAATCATGAAATATGCATAAAGAGATTCGAATATGAAGCCATGAGTTCAACGCACACACACGCACGCACGCACACGCACACACAATTCCAAGTTTAGGAGTACCTTTATTGCTAAGCCTATGGAGTGATTAACGTTTCATTTCTTTGAGGACGAAGTAAATCCATATAGCATGTCCATATTGATTGTCGTCAATGTATATCTAACATAATTGCACTGAACGACCAATGTTCTATCACCATCAATATATCGACAGATTGTATATCCGACGGAGTGTACGCAGCATGTAACGTGAAGTGTACATTTTTATGAGATCGAGTTGTGTTCACTTCGACATATGTCGAGGCTGATGATGTCAGTCCCTTGTCATTAGTTTGAAATAGCAAATCGTCGACAGAGATGATGCATATGTCATTGAAGAAATGTAATCTTTCTCAAAATGGCAATGCATTATGATGACATGCGGATGATACAATGCATATAGAACAATGTTTAATGTACCGACTCCAAACAAAAATGCTTCTATCTAGAAGAAAATTGTGCCCCTTTCTAATTTTTGTTTTGTTTTTTTTTTTTTTTTAAACAGCTTGCGAATCTCATACGTTAATAGCACAAGCAGGAATTTCATAAAAATATTAGGGTCAATCGAGCAACATTCATTATCGTGGAGAGGCATTTTCTTTGACTAGTCACTTCTTTCTTGGATAGATGAAAGCCGCCTCCACTGTTATTGATAAGATCGGCAAAAAGTGAAGAATTGTCACGAACCATGTGGGGTGCGGCAGTAAATTCAAAGGTCAAGAACAAAGATTGGAGCTCCTCCATGGAAACACATGGGCAGGACCTAAAATTATTATTATTGATATAAAATGTACATTTAAGCTGTCGTGGGAACGATGCATTGGTGTAGTACATCTCGATCCCTCTGCCGCCGAGGGTTTGAGTTTTGGAATAAAGCTGCAAGTCATTGTAAACCTTAATAGTTTCGGCATGAACAGCTTGTTTCTTTCTTTTTATTTTATTTCATTTTTATTTTTATTATTTTTTTTGACTAGATAGATGAAGTCAATTTGATAAAAGGTAAGTAAAAGGTTGTTCTCTTATGATCTAAAAATTATATATTTGATTTACGTAAATGATCATTTTGCAAAGATAAAAACAAAGTTAAATTTATTTTATAATTTTTCATATGTTATAGAGTTTTGTATATTGTAATATATATATATTTAAATGATGATGATTTGATGTAATACTTATAAGTTACCATGTGATGTCCTTTAACTATAATAAGGAAAAACAAAACCCTATTCACAGAGCTTGTATCTGTTTGTCATTCCTGTGCTTTTCCGAGAATTACCTCAACATTCGAAACCACACATATAAAATGTATTACAGGTATGGTGGCCGTAGAATTCATTAGGTCACCAAATTGATTGCGTTGATTTACAACATAAAGAGAATGAGGAAATTCAACAAAACAAATATTGTCAGAAAAGATTATTATGTCGTTGCACCTTATAGATATTCATCACCATATGTACATATATAGATCAGTAGGCTCCATAATGTACTCTCTTCTTGGGTCCCTCTAGTGGACTAAACAAGTTGGATGAAGAGACAAAGGAGGCCCCCGAATATCTTCAATTTCGTTTTCAAGGTCTTTTCCACCCAAACATATGCATGTTCTCTTAAAGAAAGTGTTCCCATTTCATACAGAAACTGCATTGAATGCTCTTACATGTGCTCCAAGCACTACAAATACTTGTGGAACCCTACCGGCTAACTCACCAAACAAGCCGTTACCGTTATTTCATTTCTTGTTGATCAGGATCCAAGATCAAAGACCAATCTCTCGCCATGTCTCCTCTCCTTCTTTACTTCCTTGTTTGCCTTTCTATGCGTGCATGCATTGCTCGCAATCTAGGGTTCATCATTGACAAGGAAACCAATAAACAGCCTTTTTCCAAGGTCAAGAAAATTCTAAAACAATTATATAAGTCTCGAAACGTAATTCATTAGATTGTGAACAATAAAAGTGTTCAATTGTTTGCGTGCAGGATGCTGAAAATGTAATTATCAACAAGGCATCGATGAAGTCCAAGGTCATGCCTCCAATATTCGATGCCCATGATGGTTTGCTTGGTGCAATAACCAACATGAAGCAGCTAAAGGATGAAGAACCCACACAAGTCTCATGGTCAGGTTAATTTCCAACGCAAGCTACCATAAAAATATATGCAGGGCAACTTTTTAGTCTACAGTTGGTGGACTGTACAATCACAAATAATGTTCATAGTGCTTTGATCTTTGCTAGAGCTTTTACAAATATAAGTTGATGCAGTTTATAATAATTAATTTAATGGTCATAGTAAGAGAGAGCTAAACACAACAGTAAGATTACTTGGTCCGACCTAAAAGTTGCATATTCAAGTTGCAAATATATATATATATATTTTTAATTTTTTTTGTGTTAAAAATAAGAGTAATACTATATGAAAACAATGATGTGCTAGTTTTATTTTGACTTCGAAAATGTGTTTACTTGAGATTTATAAGTTCTATACATACTAATATTATGTAGGCATGTATGGTTCAAGTTCTACACTTGTTGGCCATATAGTTCCTCCATGTTCTGTAAACCCCCCAAAGGAGAAATACGTTCCATTCCTGTTTTTCTTGTGATGATGAAAAGGGGCTTTATTATTAACTAACATAACTGTAACAGCCTTCAAAATTCTTGTTCATATCATTATAATGATAAATAGCTAGGGACATTTCCAACACATTCATTTATTGCTTCATATTTATAATCTTAGCTGCGAATTTCGCTAATTATGGTTATGGTACCCTGCAGGACACAACCTTATCATATCTTCTCCTTATGATTTGAAACAGGCAACTAAAATACAGGTAAACGAAACACTCACCATGCGGACAATATTAAGAATTGTGTTTTATGGTAGTTAGACGGTTATGGTTTTGGTCGTGGTGGCAACCGAGACTCATGAAGACTTTCTCAGGAGTTAAAACGTCATGTCTTATGTTATGGTGTAATCGTAAAATACCTGTCCTTGAGCATTTAACGTGTAATTTTACTGTTTTTCCCCCCCCCTCGAGCATAAGCTACACATGGGGGCTAGTCTTCACTAATCTCATAAATTTCTTTTTCTACTGAATTTAAGTTTGAAATCTCTGTTTTAAAACTTCGAATTCTTAATCACTAGGTTTCTGCTTAGGGTAATGCTTAATCCTGTCACATCTCACAAATTTCTTCTCTTTTTATACGGTGAATTTAAACTTGAAATCTCTGATGTAGAAGTTCAAATTTGTAATCATCAGGTATCTCCTAGCACAGTGCAATTATATTGTACTTGCAAAGGAGAAAATTCTGTGGTAACTTTGTTTTCGGACGAACTTCACTTTGTCTCTTATAATCATCAATGGATTTGCTTGTAAATAAGACTGTAATTCATAGAGCATTAGGGGTCTGGGTGTGGCAGGCTTTCTGTGACAAGAATCAACTAGAGGGTTAATAGTTTTGAACTTCTGTAGTGCAATTGAATGATCACTTAGCTTAGAGCAAACAAGAAAAAGCCTGAACATAAAATAAGGAGATCGATGGATGGTTATTTAACATTATTTGTTTTCTTTTTTTTTGGATAAATATGATTTGTTTGATTGCTTTGCAGGGATCAAAATGGCAAAGACGTTCCATGTCAGGATCGACAGGGAATGATAACGAAGAAGCCATAGAATCCAAGGAAAATGGAATTGTGGAGGATATAGAAGAAATGGACTATGCACAACCCCGTCAGAAGCCACCCATCCACAACTTAAAGCCTTAGAAGTATTCTACTATATGCACTTAATACATATTTTCTGAGAGGACGTGCTCACTTGCTCTAATAAGAATGTAAACCAAGACACAGTGAAACTGTTGATGTTATTAACATTATATAAAAAATAAAAATAAAAATTGTGAAGCTTGCCCAACTTTGTAAACTAAACAAAAAGTATCATATAAACAATAATTTAACGTTGTCAATTTATAAGTCTCTTCAATAATCAAACGATTTAATAACTTGACGGCGGGACAGACGACTCCCCTCTCATACGGTCGAAATGCTCGTAAAAATTAACCGGTTATGGATATTGAATATAACTAGCCTATAGATTCTCAAAAATTACTCTCATTGGAAGCATAAATGGGAACCCCCCCCTCCCAAAAAAAAAAAAAAAAGCAAGAAACAGTTTATGTGGCCGTTGGAGTAGCTATCAAATTGGAATAGACTTGTCTCCTTCGAAAGGTTAGAGTAACATCAGCTGAAAAATGGACGCAGATGCCGCTCGGCAACAATAAAAACCTTGGCATTGACCCTTGGGCTAAGCTCATCTCGATCTAGAAAACTCACAATGAATCAACCATTGAATTTCTGCATCAGCTTGCTGTAGTTCTTCGGATTAGTTATGTCCTGAAAGAAAGGTAAAGTGCTGCTTCAAAAACCAATAAATTTGGAAAACCTGATTTCTCCATACTGCAGACATTTGAGGATCAAATGTTCATTTCGTACCTGGCAGCCTTTTCCTGAGTTATCAAAAAATGGTATGAGTGGTTCATTATATGCCACTACAGCTGACAATGGGGTCTAACAAAGTTGATTAATTTGGAGGTCCTTATTCCAGCTTTAGATCAACCACCCCACTGCCCAACCAGAACAAATCAGGACTAAGTCTGCTTCATCCAAAATCATCTGCAACCAAAGCATTATTCACTGAGTTAATAACTGAAGAATAGTTTCTCTCTCTCTCTCTCACACACACACATACATTGTTGACAATGTGTACATGCATGCACACACTTGCATGTGAGTGTTCTGCATGTGTATGTTCGCCCATGAGTGTATGTATGAGCGTGTGCAAGTACATACACTTGTTTATTTGCGTGAATGTGCATTGCAGACACTATTTCTCCAAACTAAAACAGCCTTGGTACATTTTTTTACATTCTCAAACTGAGATGCACTAACGAGGGTTTAAAATATATATATTTTTTCCAATGTCCTTTAGTCCAATTGGGAACACTCTTGTCAATCTCCATAAGTTCCAAACACATCTCCTGCACAGCTGCATATGAAAAGTCACAAACAAACATAAACAGTCATCAACTACTTTTTGCTGTTGAATTAACTAGCTAAACTCCAAGTAAATAACTCAAACTTCATCAGCAAGTCTATTTTTCAAATTGCAGACTGGCACAATATCATTGATCTTGAGCATTATGGTGGACAAGATCACAGTCCAATTTGACAGGGATGACATTTGGAACATAGGACCACTCATAGCTGGCATATGGTTTAGGTTTTGAATCATGAAATACATTTCAATGTTATAAGGGGTAACACAAATAATGAATAATGATAATCTATTTTCACCAACAATTAACACAAACTCATTCATATGATGTGTGCACCAACCAGCCACACAAGCACCATGGACCACAGGGACAGGCATCTGGCCATGCAATTACACCGCAGGGGTCAAGCTGTTCAGGCTGCATTGAACAAGACAGGACATTGAAGTTGTGCTGTCTGACAAAACATGTTTCAAGTGCATGTGAACAGAAAAAAGGGTAAGCTTTGACAACAGGAGTAGCTTCAAGCAGTTGTGATTAATGTAGTACATGTATACAAACAAAGACCGGGTTGGACGAAGTGTTGGGAATTAAGAAACTCCAATAAACAATTATATGCAAGGACAGAAATTCTTATACAAAAATGATGTCAAAATTTACTAAATAAAACAAAAGAGATGAGCAAAGAGCTTTGCACAGCTAGAATAATATCATTACAAAATGCACATACACTCACTAAATGATTTCAGTAAGGGTATTCACTGGAATATCTGTTTTCATGCCATTACGTGTTACTGCATTGTGTCCATGTCCAGTCAACTTTGTCGACATCTCCCTCCAGAACAAGCCTGACCACATAGTCAACAAATGTTAGTACAAACCATAACACTTGAAGACCCCCAGCTCTTCACTAACAAAACTGACAAAGAAAAAGAGGAAAAGAGAAAACAGAGTGTAGAAATTTAAGATCTCTTTAGTGCAGAGACAAAGTTTGCTCAGCATAGTTTGGCAGGTGAACCAAAAGTAACTATGAGTTGAAAATGATTCCAGCGAGTCTTGGCCATATGGCATAGATTACTTGAAAGGAAAAGGTCTACAACATGAAAACCCAAACTCTCTCTCATGTGGAAGCTTTTGAACTTCAAAAGCATCACCCACCATGTTTCACTTTCTATATACAAACCTGAAACTCAACTAAGGTGTTTACTGTGTTTTGTCCCCAGTTACATTTACAACAAAATTTTGAGTAACTAAGATAGTAAAAATTATTTTGGCTTTGTTCTTCACAATCAAAAACCAAATTTCAAATTCCTTACAAGTTGTAAGCTACAAATACCTAACTCAATCATACCACCACATATAAACAGATCATGCAAGAAATGAGTACTCTATTGAACTGATTTAATTTTCCTTCTGGCTGCTTTGGTTTAATATTTAATTCCCCCCGAACCAGAACGACATGAACAATTGTCAAAAGCAAATAAATGGATGCTCATTTGATTCCTTCGTCTGCAACAACTAATGATACTTACTGATCTACAACAATACTCTCAATTCAATTCATTTCCAGATTCTATCCTCAATATGAAGCAATTCTGTTTCCTTTCAGCTTATCCCAATCGAGCTTCCAAGATGCATTAACTAGCATTCCTCCTCTCCAATCTTGCTTTGCTAAAAAATGGATCAAAAGCAAAAAAAAAAAAAAAGTTCATTGCTTGGCTAAATCGTATGATAATTACTCCAGTTCCAAGAATTTACCAAACCTTTCTGCTGAGTTAGTAGTGGAATTTCTTATATCTGATTTCCTTTAAGACGTTCACAACTATCAAAATTCAAATGCATTAACTCGTAATTGCAACGACACCTGCTAGGTCTCAATTTGCAGAGATGATCCACAGAGGATGCGCCGAGAGCGTCGCGGCGCGCCTCGAAAGTCCCGTGGTAGTAATCGGAGGAGACTCTTCTGAAGGCGAAGTCAGTGACGCCGTTGGTTCCGAAAATGGCGGAAAAGGCGAGCTTCGGTGTCGCCGCCTAAGAAAAGAGCGAGCTCAAGGTCGGATATCCGTTGGAGGATTCGGGTTTGGACCCACTCCAGCTAGTGCTAAAGCGTCGATTCCATTTCTGGTCTAGCACTATGTTTTGCGTTTCGGGCGCATAGGCCTGGGCACGGGCCGATTCTAATTTTTAATTTGGAGCCCACGGCTACTGCCCGTAGTCACGTAGGCCCGTTCCAGTTTCACGTCGATCACGAATACTTCTATTTTTGAGAGATTTCGCGTTATGATTTTCAAAAAATAATTGCAGTTGAAATTATGTTTCATGCAAAAAATAAATAAAAATAAAAATATCGAATGACTTATGAATAATAATTCTGTTTATTACATTGTACGTTTAAGTCATTATTGTACTTTGATATATTATATCAACCTTTATTTTAGATTATTCAATATTACAACTAGAAAGTGGATTTGTTATTATTGTACCTTAATTCTTGGAACTGGGGGGGGGGAGTAATTATTAATTCGATTCAGTTATTTCAGTTTATATGGAAAAATTGATTCAATTTGTCCTGTTCCAAATTTCGAGCAATTAGATTTTGATATAATTAACTGTCCCAACGACCATCCCAAACTATCACCTTGTTGCTTCGCACCTAACAATTTTCTTTCATTTTATTTAATTCCAAAATTTCAAACACAATAATCTATTTTATTCGAATTTCTGTCTTTGGATTTCCTGCAAACACTGCATGTCAACCTTGGTTGGCACACGTAAAGGAGTTGATTTCTCTTTGCCGACAAGTCAACTCCTCGTAAGAATGACAGAGTAGTTTAAGGAAAAAGCTGTTGTTGGGGAAGTTAGCTCAAAGAGGGGTTACCTTTTTCATGAATTTGACCGGAAAACAAAATGGTGGTTCCTGCACGACTCCGTTTTGAATTGAAAACCACTAAAAATTTGACGGAGTTGGCATAAATCTATGGGATTTTATGTGTTAGCACAATTTACCTAATGCACTCTTGCTTTCAGTACATTATTTTTTTTTTTTTGAAAAAAAAGAAGTTAATTAGTCTTTACTCTTATATTAATATTATATTTAATTTTAAAATATTAAATTTATAAAACTTTCGTACATATAAAGCGAATCCAACCACCCACAATTGAATGTTTCCGCCTTTGACTCGGTCTAGTATAGCGGAAATATGGTATCGCGGAAATATGGGAATGGAGAGAGTCGGAACCCAAATGGAAAACCGCTGGCCGCCCCCGTCCCCATAGATTGGACGGCAGTGAACATTCCAATAAAGTGGAAAATGTACGGACCCATCATTTACGTGGGGTGTTGGCCATTACGTGTCCCACGTGGTTTTGGCTTTGAAGTGACAATAATCTGGTCTACCTGCTCCTCGTCCAAATAGAATAGAACCAAGTTTTGGATGCGTTCGATCGATGGTGATCCTACATTTCCTGACGGAAGCAAAGACGTTTTGCAGCTCAGCTCTGTGCCCTGGCGTCACAGAATACAGCCACCACCAGCCATGACGGCACTTTTTGAACTTTGCTAGAAAGCATGGGAAGGTTATATAGTTTTACCTGCACTTGAAGCGCGTATCAATGCCACCCGAATGCGACGCATCGTGGAGAGAGCTGTCGGCGCAAATGCACACAAAATAATTCAAATCTGCAAAATATCTCTGTTAGCACTCAACTCAATTATTTTGTTTTTTTTTTTTTTGTGTTTTTACCAAATTAAAAAAAAATAGAATTTTCTTTAGAAAAAAAAAGTAAAAATAAACATTAGAAATATATATGCATAATGCATGGGAGGATTGGAGAAGATCGAGAAGAGGTTAAGTTGTCCATGACGAATAAAAATTAAGCAAGTATTAATTTTTTTAAAAAAATATACACATTAAATGAATAAATATGTGCTAGATCTCCTTTTTTTTCTTAGATTTTATTACAAAACTCTCAAGGTATGTGTCTGAGTCAGCAACCAGATCCTAATTTTTGGGTTGAGCACTTAGCGCTTGTAAGAGTGACATCTCAAATTCGCGTGGGACAAAGTAGGAGATTATTTTTAAACCTTCGAGAAAGTTTGACGTTGAAAATCTACGAAGGGTCACCCTCTGCCTCCGCTGTTACTTGCCTTGGAAGCTTCCCCTCTGACTTCACTTTTTTTTTTTTTTTTTTTTTTTTAAGTTTTTGGCCCTCCTTAAATAGCATAGTTTCCATGGCCTCTGTGTGTAGCAAAACAAGCAAACCAGTCTCCAAAAAAGAGATCAAAACTGTCTTCCAATCTTCAGTTTAAGCCATGCAGAAGAGCGCTTCGTCTTCATCACTGGGTCCAGGCGGGTTGGATATAGCCCAGGCCTTCTTCAGGCCCATTCGCAACACCGCTCCTCCTTCCCCCACCAAGCGCCACACCAAAATTTCTGTCATTGGCGCCGGCAACGTTGGCATGGCCATTGCCCAGACCATGCTTACCCAGGACTTGGCCGACGAGCTCGCTCTCGTTGACGCCAAGCCCGACAAGCTTCGCGGCGAGATGCTCGATCTCCAGCACGCCGCCGCCTTCCTCCCCCGCACCAAAATCCTCGCCTCCACCGACTACTCCGTCACCGTCGGGTCGGATCTCTGCATCGTCACTGCCGGTGCCCGGCAGAACCCGGGCGAGTCCAGGCTGAACCTGCTGAAGAGGAACGTCGAATTGTTTGAGCGCATTGTTCCTCCGCTTGCGAAGTACTCGCCCGATTGCATTTTGTTGATCGTTTCCAATCCGGTCGATGTATTGACTTACGTGGCGTGGAAGCTTTCCGGGTTTCCCTCTAATCGGGTTATTGGGTCGGGTACGAACCTGGACAGCTCAAGGTTTCGGTTCTTGATCGCAGATCATCTCGATGTCAACGCGCAGGACGTGCAGGTTAAAACTTGAAAATTGGCTTCGAATTTTAAAATCAATATAGTATTTAATTGACATTTTCCCCTAATTTTGTGAATTTTTCATTAAAAAAAAAGTTAAGAAAATAAAAAATTATAATTAATGTCTTTTTTATATATAAAATAAATAATTTATATTTATTTTTATTTGTAATGTCTATTTAATAATTTTTTATTAAATTTTATTACATAAAATATATATATATATATTTTTATGTAAGAGTGATTAAAATAAACGTGTGATCACAAATGTATAACGAAAATAATATAATTGCATTTTTTTTTTTTTTGGGACCTATATCACTTCTTGCATGAAAAATCCGCATCCAAGTTAACGTTTTTCGGTTTTTATTTCAGGCCTATATTGTTGGGGAGCATGGTGACAGCTCAGTGGCACTTTGGTCCAGCATTAGTGTTGGGGGAGTCCCAATACTGAGCTTTCTGGAGAAACAGCAAATTGCTTACGAGAAGGAGATGTTAGAGAACATTCACAAAGAAGTCATAGAGAGTGCATACGAAGTGATTAGTCTCAAAGAATACACATCTTGGGCAATTGGGTACTCAGCAGCCAACTTGGCCCGGTCCATACTTAGAGACCAGAGGAAAGTTCACCCAGTCTCGGTCCTTGCAAGAGGGTTTCATGGCATTGACAGCGGCGATGTGTTCCTGAGCTTGCCGGTGGCGCTGGGTAGAGGTGGGGTCTTGGGGGTCACCAATGTGCATTTGACGGATGAGGAGGCACAGAAGCTGAGGCACTCCGCCAAGACCCTCCTGGAGCTCCAAAGCCAATTGGGGATTTGAAGGAGTATACTCTGCAGGCCCAGCTTTCTTTATTCCTCATATTAACTGTTATAACAATTAAAAACCTGGCCCTTTTTTTATTATTATTTTTAAGTGAAATTGTTTTCTATTTTTTGTTTTTACCATACAAAAATGTTACATGGACTCAAGTACTAAAATAAATGTGATTTCATGTGGTAAAGTACTATTATGACAATTGATTGTATATTTTAGTCTTCGTATACATGAACACAATTAATAAAATAGTATAAGATTGCCATGTGTTTGTCTCAATCCATTCGCTCACATCCGCGTAATAAAGTTCCACAACGAAACATGCAATTTTGTTCTTAATCGCGACAGACAGAAGTTAACTGTGGTGTGGATGCCTCAAAATTAATATTAATTAATTGTTGGTCGAGAGTAGAAGCATTTTCTTGCCAACGAAACTAGAAGCATTTTGCAAATACTCTAGGCTTAATTATTTATTATAACAAAGCTGAATATATAGGCATACACTTGCCGGTAAACAGAAGTAGTTGAGCTACATTGGGAACCCAGCAGTCAACAGATAGCAACTTGCTAGAATCGGTATTGAAATCCTGTTGCAGCTGTTGCAAAGTAACTCAAGAAGTTTAGTTTGATCGTTGTAATTCGACTCTGGGATCACTTCGCAAGGGCATGCAGGGCACCAAAGAGCGCAAGAGGATCAAGTAAATTGCAGCAAGCTTCGCTCAGTTCTCTGATAATCTTTTGACTACGACACATGCAGACGACGATGCACTAGAATCAACGCTGGAATCAGCACTTGTAGTTGAGCTCAATAAGTTGGTGAAGAGGAGAGGAAGGAGAAGGAAGGCAGTTAATGATACCCTTTCAGCCAATTTTGAAGCTAAGATCGAAATACAAATCCTAGAAGCTTATATTTGGTTGGTCCTAGTGTGGAAATTGGGAAGCGGAGGTAGTGGCGAATTTATAATTAAGTGGCGGTACAGTGCAAATTACTTCTTTAATTTGTCATGAATTTCATTATAGTGTCACAATCAGACTGTACCTTTTTTTTCCCTTTTTTTCTTGTTTAGGGACTTGAACTTAGGATTTCTAATCTTAAAAATGATTATTGTAATCCATAGATTATATTTCTTTAATTTGTCATAGACTGTTGCCTTTGTGCCCATCTTTGTAGTTCACAGCCCACCAAAGACTTGGGCCATTTTTTGTTAGGTTTTTTTTTTTTTTTCCAAGAAAAAACTAGTACATGGGAAGGTCTGAATCAAAATATTTTCCTCTATAAATGTCCCTTGCTCGAGTAGTACACCTCAAGTGTGGGAATAAGCTTGATTCTCAGTGTATAGTGGCAATTGTTGTGGCGTTGCATTGGACAGCCAACCACTGTAATTTATTTTCGTTACTCACAATTTAAAATTTTGGAGAGCACAAGATAAAATTTTTAAGAATAAGCGAGTCGAGGCATATTTCATTAATGTCACAGCCTTGATTATTTATCATAATAACGCAGAATGTCTATGGAAATATGACATCTAGTTCCCATAAACATCCCACCAAAGGTCTACAACAGGCCATGAAGGAGTTGAACATAAAACCAAAAGTAGCTGGCTAGGATGAGTAAACGGTGATTCCAACAGTATGCATAGAACAAGTGAGTGGAATTAAAGGTACAGTTCTGTTGCAGTTGGTGGAGAGTAACTGAACAATTATAACAGGATCATTATAATATGATTTTGGGATCACTTCTCAAAGTCATCTAGAGGCAGCAGAGAGGTTACTACGAAGGAGATTGCAGCA
Source organism: Kandelia obovata (assembly GCA_021464305.1). NCBI lineage: Eukaryota > Viridiplantae > Streptophyta > Magnoliopsida > Malpighiales > Rhizophoraceae > Kandelia > Kandelia obovata. Next base: position 3,911,715 of record CM038484.1, on the reverse strand, counting down.
AGCTTCACTCATTTTGATGTTCTATTGACTACAGTACATGCGGACGACAATTAACTGGAATCTATGGTGCATTTAAAACCCGCTGAGCTCAAACACAAATGGGTGAAGAGTAGAGTGTGAAGGAGGGCAGTTGTTGATGCCTTTTGAGCTATTGAAGCCATTGCCATGCTTGAATGAGATACCATGGAAGCTTTGACTTATTGATGCCAGCACGGAAATTTTGGAGCGGTGGGCTAATACTTTTATAGCTGCAGATGAAAACTTGAAAGTAAAATCTGACATTCGAACCTGAGAACCATTTATAATTAAATCTCTCTCCCCGAATTCAACTGAATTTTTTTTTTTTAAAAAAAAAAAACACTGCTTTTAATAGTGGTCAAGCGGACGCACCGTTTTATTGGCTTGTAGCTCAGAGTCAAGTTGGGTCTTACTTATTTTCTCAATCCCAGCGAACAAAAAATAGGTATAATAGAACCTGACCTTTGAGTGGTTTGGTTGGGCAACACTAAAAAGCAATGGGAATTTCAAACCTGGTCGATATAGTATTGGGCAACAGTAAATATATATTGCAGGTTGCCTATTCTGTGAGTAGGAAATCTGCGGCTAGGGCCCAGGTGGGCTCAAACCCATTGAAATGTCTAAATGGAACTGAAAAAATTATGGGGCTAGAATTTCCAACACCTCCAAGTACAAATGCAATAAGGACATACTTGGAAATTCCAAATTTGTTATTGTTGAGACATTAGTTAACAAATTAGAGTGATTTGGGACATGTCTGAAATTTGAAAAAAAAAAAAAATAGCCGGTTTCAAAACCTGGTAAACAGTTCTTCTGATCAAAAGGGCCATATGGAATCTTGTCACCCAAGATGCCCACGTGCAATGTCTGGCTGATCACAGTTTTGAAACGTTGAAAAATAAATAAATATATATTTTAAAAAATTATATTTCATGTAGAAATGAAATATTTTATTTTATTTATTTGTAGAATTATATTTATTTTATACTTTATCAAATAAAAAAACTCAGAAAAAAAAAGAGGTTTTGTTTACGAGAAAATGACCTGAAACTTAGACCTATAATGAAACATTTCAAACTGTAATGTATTATATATATATATATTAAGACATAGTACACGGTGTTAAAAAATAATTCTAAATATGTTTTAGATATTATATCATTCGTATATAATTTAATTTATATTTATATTTTGTACATTTTATAGATTTTCTAATACTAAATTCCCTAATGGGGTAAAAATTTTTATTCCCATTTCAGTTCAAAGCTAATGTACAATATCCATTTCAATTTGAAAGCTTATGGACAATATCAGTAGTAGGTAATCACTGTTCACATTCATGTTTGATGGAAACTGTGGGTGATTCGGATGTTTTCGGTGTTCTAAAGCATAGTAATTTATATGTATAGTCTTCTGTCAAGTTTTATTCATGTGAATGAGTAATACAATGTGAGTCCATTGACCCAATCTGGCAGTGTTTTTGCAGCAACGATATTATTGATTTGTGTAGACTCAAAAATTGACGTGCTATGACTGTTTTTGATCATTTGCATCTGTTTTGCATCATTATGCAATCACAATTGAGACTTGAAATCTGGGTGGTCAAATTTTCTCAACCAGATATAAACAGTTCATTTGGCCTACCAGTCTATGAATCCATTCAAAGCAAACCCTTGCTTTTCTTAGTGTTACTTGTAGTTTTTTTTTTTTAAATATTTTTTTTTTATATAATATAGTATTACTTGTAGTTAAATTGAGAGTTAGCAAAGACTGAATTTTGGGGTACAAATGGGGCTTAATTTTTTTTTCTTGGTTAAAAAGAAAAGGAAATATCAGAAAGACGGAACCTATAATAGGTCTAGACGTGTTCAAATTGGAAGGCAGGACGGACCTAATAATTCAGCTAATGTGTGTAATCGTACATTATTCTCCCCAGCGTGGACTCCCAAATTAGAAAATGGACCACTGGAGAAAAATCAGGGCAATGAAAGGTTGTTTTGCATGTGTCTGATAGAGAAGTGACAACTAATAAAAAAAGGAAAGCTCCAAAGCCCAAAGTCCACAATCTCAAAATGAACATGATCCTCCATGCTGCAATGTCAGCTTGTGCCTCATGTGCATGTGCCCACTTGGGCTTCCATTTCAACATTTTTGAAAGCCATTGAGAGCTTAGTTTCCATCTATAAAAACCCTTAACCCAATTCTCCATTTGCATCACTCGAATCCTCTCTTAAACCCAAACGGCTTATAATTTGAAATATGGCATCAAGATCACTAGCCTCAACTTCTCTTCTCCTCTCCCTAAACCTGGTGTTCTTCACTCTGGTGAGCTCCACTTATTGCCCACCACCATCAAAGCCAAAACCCCACAAGCCTCACCCGTCACCAGCTCCATCAAAAGGTACTTGCCCTAGGGACACCCTTAAACTGGGTGCATGTGCAAATTTACTGAATGATCTGCTGCACCTTGTTGTTGGCACCCCACCAAAGACCCCATGCTGCAGCCTTCTTGAGGGTCTTGCTGATCTCGAAGCCGCTGTTTGCCTTTGCACTGCCATCAAGGCTAATATCTTGGGCATTAACCTTAATGTTCCAGTTTCGTTAAGCTTGCTGCTTAACTATTGTGGCAAGCGCGTCCCAAAAGGATTCCAGTGTGCATAAACATGGTTTAATCATTATTCTACATGGTTTGCATTTAGCCTCCTCCTTGTGTGTCTCGAGTTGCCGTAAACTATAAGATCAATAATTTATGTTTTGTTGGGTAACAGTAACGCTTCTCGCCTTCTTCATAATCATTAGTAATTCTCTATTTTCGGTTCGTTTCTATTGAATTTGAGTGAATTGATCATTCTCTTGTAATATATTAAGATATCTCATCTGGTGCTCCTTTTAATCAAGCGCTTCCCATTGAATTTGTACAGTTCCCACCAAGCAATTTCAGTTTTCCAACTAAATGCAACATTCTTACATATAATTCATAAATACTATCACGTAATTTCTTAAAACCTTATGTCTATTTAAAAGTTTAAAGGTATAAGTAAAAAAATTTATAGACATTATTAGTAACGTAACATAATTTATAAGTAATGTGATTTATTTACACTTCAATGATGCCAAATTTTATAATTTTTAATACATATATTATTTTCCGGTGTTGCATATGAATGAAGAACTTTACTGATTAACCCATTTGTAAATCGCCAACAAAAAATGGGCACAAAAGTGTGCTGAAAGGAGTATCGTAGACGATGTCTTCTGCTCCATTTTCTTGTCATATGGCATGCACCATGGGGGCATTCCCACTATCCCTGAACCTAGTGAGCGGGCAGCAGCAGTGTTGTTTCTATTATTTAAATTCTTACACATTTTCAAAATATAATCGCAGGCCAAATTTTGTTTAAAATTATATATATATATAACAAACAGGATAGACATGTACACACAAATTGTAGCATTTTCTAATTAAGCCTCGCTTAAACAAACTTAATTACACGTTATTAGGCTCGGCTCATCAACTAAAATATACAGACACGACACAGAGACTTATTGACAAGCTAATTTCTTAAATGAAGCGAGCTTAAATATGTCACATTTCAGCTGGAATTTGTTGGCTCGCATCCCTAATCTCTTGGGAGTTTGGGATATCTCTGCTAATGGGGTCACATCATGTAGATATGCTACTAAAGTGGTGCATTTCAAACTCGTATTTTCCTTGGAGACTTCTGAAATTACGTTAAGATGATTCTCTCTCTGTTTTTTTTTTTTTTTGATAATTTCTTTTAAGATGATTCTAACTACAATGTTTTGGGGCTAAAGAGAAAAGGCTAAGATTTCTGAATTCGCAAAGCATGAAAACCATGTAATTGGGGTTCACAATTGACTTCAGTAATTTTCGTCCTTCCTAATTTCAAAAATCATGCTCAGATCGTATAGGGATTCCAGTTGGAAAAGAACTCAAGAAATCTACGTCAGTTGAAGTGAAATTATCCCAAAAAAACATTTCAAAAAAAAAAAAAAAAAACAAAGAGAAGGCAAAACTTAAAAGAGACGTGTGGTAGCCACATATATAAACTTTGGTGGAAGAATGCTATACAAAATTTAGAAAGAAAATAAATCAAAAGTGGTGGCATTGCTTTGCTCCCCTTATGTTTTGTGTCTCTCGTGTCTTTTTTTTTTTTTTTTTTGTGTGTGTGTGTTATTATATAGTAGTGCTCAAAAAATATATTTTCTTTATACAATGTATACTAAAAAAATTTCACAAAATTTACTAATAAAAATAAATAATGTTATATGAAATGAGATATAAGTAACCCAAATTTAAAAATTAAACATCTTAGACTAAGGGTGCATGCAGACACATTGTAAGACTTCAAACCCTGTTTTATAATTTCCTCCGTATGAAAGTCTGGCAGGAAAAGATGTATAATGGTTAACATAACATTTATATCCCTTTTTTTTTTTTTTGCATTGGTATTTTATTTAATTTAGCAAAATTTAATTTACTAGTTCAGTAGAAAAAATATTTTGGAGGAGAAAAAAGCTACAGTTAATTTTATGCATTTAAACTCATTATAAATGAAAATTATATTTTTTAAAAAATATATGCAATAATTCATGTATGAATCTACCATAGTTATAATTATATACGGATGCTGGCACAACGAAATTAATGATTAACCAATGCTTGTGTCTGACCTGTGATTTAAATCTAGAATCTTGTTTTTATTATTTATTATTATGTATATCATCTTAGTGTATTCATACACATAGTGATCATTAATTCATAAACATCCGCTCTCTCCTTCATACACATCCACATTATTTTTTGAATATACATATGATAATCTTTTTTTTTTTAATAAAAAAGAATCAACAGTGGAGCTAAGCAAAACTTTTGCAAGAATATTAAAGTGGACCCTCCAAGGCCTATATGAAAGGACATTCGTCGCATTTCCCTGCAAGGTGCGTCAAAATCTACATCAAAACACTGTTATGATGGCAAAGTGACTACTCATGTGTGCCAGCAACATGTTCAAATAATGCCAACGAGGGTCAGCGATCACCTCCCGGCAGCTTCAACTGGGAATTTCTTCTTGTTTTTATTTTTTTTCCCTTAAACCATTCTTTCACCAATTAAAGCTAAATGTACAGTTTTTTTTTTTTTTTCAATTGTGTAATGTTAATCATTTGCACTGTAATACAATAAATAGTCACCAACGATAACAACAGAAACTGAAAATAAAACAATTTCACAGTAATACCGCAATAGTCGATGCAACATTGCTTATGGGCTGTCCATTATACTACATTTTTCTTTTTCCTTTTTTTTTTTTTGTGATGAATCAAATTAAGGAGAGAAACCAACAATTAATAGTACAGTCCAGGAAGAAATTAATCGGGCGAATCCCAAAATGCAGAAGACTGCCGACCGGCTTGAAGCAAAGATCAAGGTTATTAGAATGCCTTTGTTTTGCTAGTCCATCAACTATGCAATCGGAACTTCTCTTTTGATATTTTGGAATTAAAACACTTGGTAGGAATTAGAGGGTGCTGTGATTCTAATGCAGTTAAACTCCCTATCAATGTTATTAGGTAAATATAGATCCATGGCCCCCGGGTTGGGGGGGGGGTGTTGGGAGCACGTTAGTAGTGGAGAGTGATTTTAAAGTTGCTATCTAGTGGATGGATGAAAAATCTAAGGGATAGACCATAACTACATACTTCAATTTTCAATCGTATTATGAACAAGACGATAGGGGATGTTACTTTTGTATTTAGACGTAGAAAGGCCAACAATTTCACTGATGCTTGAGCGAAGATGGGACTACTAGAACATCAGATTTAGTCGTAATTCTAGGGTTTTAGTGGGTGGTATGGATTGTAACACTTTTCGGTCGTTATGTACTGTTGCTCTAAGGGGGTAAATGCCAATGAGATATACCTTAATAATACTCAAATTGTATTCAAAAGTGAAGATTTGGAGCTTTGAGTACTTTGTCAAAGTTAATTAACTAAAAAATAAAAAAGAATATGTTCTCAAATTCGAGTTCTAATTTTATATATTTATTTATTTTTAAAAAAGAATGGGGGCAAATGCCGAAACGATCTTCTTAGACTCCATGGCCGCGAGGTGCAAGTGATCAAATCAAGAAAATCAACTAATAAAATTACGACTCAATTGTAGGCTTTCCACTGGGATCCAGGATTTCCTTAGGAAAATAACATACGGATGGAAGAGAATAGGAAGGACATGTCGAGCCTCTGGTACTACTAGTAGAAAATCAAAATAAATTTGAAATCTAATAAACACAAGCATTTATTTTTCCACATATAGCACCAATACCATGATCCCATAATCTTACACACATCTGTTGTGAATTTTTTTTTTTTTAATAGCAAAATGCTATTTTATTAATCGAGAAGGCAATGCATGTTACAAGGAGAGGCACAATATATACCTTCTTTTTTTTTTTTGTTTTTTCTTTTGGGATAAGTTGAGTAAAGTTTTATTAAGAAAACTAAGAGTCAATACAACATAACACTGATCACGCATTAATACATAGATACCATAAAAATGCATCACCTCAATGCCCTTAAAACATACCCCCCCCCCCCCAAAAAAAAAAAAAGCATCACATCTAGCAAAATCTAGTGGAGAATCCATCGGCTGTATGCTCCACCTTTCAGAAACCAACCAGAAAAAGTGTCAGGACTTAGCAGAATCCAAAACACCAACACCCAACGTGATGGCATAAATTCACCCTTCTTTTAGCCCATCTTCTTAACCCCTGAGATTATGATTATAAATTTGCCTTTCCAGCTGTCTCTCTTTTTCAGCAATATATACAGGACACGTACTAACTCCAGAAGTAGAATAAGAAAAAGAGACCAATACCAGATTTAGTAGCTCAAACGCACCACTGAATACACAAATCCTAAAACTTTGAGCGCACAATTCATGAACACCGTACACTTAGTTTTGATTTTGAGCACACAGCTTCCCAACACAAGCACATGGTTCTCCCGCAACATTATTACTCACACAGCTTCGACCGCAACGCTACACACACAATTTTGATCATGAGACTGCCACACACATAGCTCTAACCACGATATTGTTGCTCCCACCGTTTTGACCATACTGCTGCTATATGCAAAGTCTTGACCAGGAGGCTGCTACGTACATATTTAATACACAACTAACTTTGATTATGGTGTTCACATACTTTTATATGGTGCTCTTAACACAATTGGTTGGTTTTTTTTTTTTTATATACATTCACCAGATTGATGTTTTTGACAGACAAAATGAAAATGCACTAGTTGCTATTTATAGAGAACTAATTAATTAAATCCAAAATCTACTAAATATAACTCGCCTATTTTTAACTAGAATATTGACCAATTAATCGAACTTAATTTAGTTCCTATAAAGCAGCAAGAATATATATATATATATATATATATATATATATGTATTAATTAAAGAGGATTAGGTCGATACTAGACTTTTTTTGTTTCGTGAACTTTTGTTTCTACAAAAGAGAAAAATAGATAAATATTTTAACTCTACTATTTTGTTTTTCAAATGTGAAGTAAATGACCTAGATATGATGACCCCTAAGATGAAATGTCATACTACTATCGAGGATACAGTAGGAGCTCAATTCTTAATTTGCTCCAAAACAAAATACCTACAGGATTCACATGTTTACTTCGTGCAGTGAACTCTCAAAATAATGCACCGCCCGTTTGAAAACCCGAGCCTCTACCTAGATGAATTCAGACGGTCATCACCCACCACCGCAGATTATTGAGGAAAGGACAGAAGAGAAGACCCCACATGTACCTGCCTCCATATATAGAATTCCATTATAAGGGTAGAGGTAAATGAAGACGGTGAATACATACTCACACCAACCAATCACAATTATTATATATTAGAGGACGTATAGTATTAATTATAACTGGTGATTATACTTATACGTTTGTATACTTATGTCCACTCATATTTATTCTGCATCCCTCTAATTTTTTAGTTATGTATCTTGTTAAGGACAGACCATAAGATAGACAAAAAAAAAAAAAAAACACAGCAGAGAGAAGAAATAATAATTGCCAATTATCATCGCATGCAAATTGAGATAATATACGCAGCGAAAAAAGAATAAGAAAGAGCTAAAGCGATTAGGATTGAGAAGGATAATTATGAAATAAAAGAATATTTATGGTAAATTAAAGAAACCAAACAAGGATATAGAGGCCTCTGTCAGACTGACTTTGGGTTCTGTAATACTGAATAATGAAACAAAGGTTCACGGATTGATCTGATCCACAGTCACGGATCAGTCATTGAAGTTTGCAAAAAACCATCATGGTTCCAAGACCTCCAGTTTTATTTTTCTATAAGCTCCTTGAATATCTATATCTAATAGTTCATGTATTATTTATTTCATGCATTCAAGTTGGTTTTAGTAGTAGTAGTTGTTGTTCTAGAATCTACCGCGGGTTGCTCATAAAATTCAGATATATACATATAGCTAGTCCTAAGTATCCCATCTCCAAAACCCTCCAAGCAAGCACAAAGGAACCCTAAGCATGGGTTCTTCTAAGGTTGTAGCCGTGTTTTTGATAGTCATGTTTTTTATGTTGATGTCATTACCACCACTTTATGCTTGTGGTTATTGTACTCGGCCACACCCTCCATCGTGTGGCCCTCCAAGCCGCCCAAGCCGACCAAAAGGTCATCATTCACACCCACCACATCATGGCCACCGGGGCGGCCATCGACATAAAGGAGGACCACCACCTTCGAAGACACCACCCATGCCACCAATAGTACTACCTCCAATTATTGTTAACCCTCCTCCTGTGATTGCTCCCCCTGTTGTACTTCCTCCACCTTCTTCAGGCCATCCGCCTTACCACTGTCCTCCTTCTCCTGGAGGAGGCCACGGCAGTCCTCCGGCGGCCCCAGGGAGTAAATCTCCGCAGACCCCTCAACCGACTTGCCCAATTGATGCACTTAAGCTTGGCGCCTGTGTTGATGTGCTAGGAGGTTTGGTGCACATAGGGTTGGGGAACCCAGTTGAGAATGTTTGCTGCCCGGTAATTAAAGGACTGCTGGAGCTTGAAGCAGCTATCTGCCTTTGCACCACCATAAGACTTAAGCTTCTTAATCTTAATATCTTCATTCCTCTTGCCCTACAAGCCCTAATTACTTGTGGAAAGACCCCTCCTCCTGGTTTTGTATGTCCTCCTCTTTGAAAAATGTGATTTCCGTATTAAGTCGATTCATGGGTCGAAAATTTAAAATCTCTCTTTTATTTATTTTGTGCTCAGGCTAGGGCTTTTTAAAATCTCTCTTTCATTTTGAATCATTGATGTCCACTTAATGCACTTGATCAGCTTGGCTTTAGTTCCTTTCTGCTTACTCTCCTTCCTTGCTTACTACTTCTTGTATCTTTTAATTGTTTTCATTAATAAAATGTAACTGCTCAAAGAAAAGAAAAGAAAAAAAAAATCTTTCATTTATCAAAAAAAGAAAAGAAAAGCTAGCTTTCTGGTCTTCTTTGGTTGTATTAACTCGGATTCTTCTGGTATATGATGAAGGGGAACGTCGAGTTGCATTTATAAGTGTCTTCTTTGTTTAGTTCTTTTCACTTCTTCTTCTTCTCTCTCTCTCTCTCACAGCCATGCGCACGTATAAGTTCATTTCTATCGAACTAACACAAGACACCTGATGGCTCACAGCCACATTCTTGTGGAGTAGTTGATGGTGGAAACTCATTATATGGATGCAGTCAATTTAACCATATTATCATCACTATTTCATGCAGATTTGAGATTGCTATCATTTATTATAATGATGCACATAAAGACTGAATATATATATATATATATATATATATATATATCAGAGACAAAATGTAAAGGGGAAAAACATTTTGCCTGATTATGAAGGAACAAAAATTCTCCTGAGATGACCTCTTAATGGAAAAAAAAAAAGAAAAAGAAAAAAAAAACCCCATGATCACGAGATCAGGAGGCACCCACATGACCGAGATCTTATACATTACATGGCCAAATTTTCTTCTTTTTTGTTGCACCAAAAAAGAAGAAATTATTTATATGTAAAAATTTTCGTGTGAGTAATTATGGAGCTGGCCCCCTTTCATGCCAAGCATGCAAGAAATAGAAATTTAGAATCAAATCACTTTCTATTTTTTGTTTGTTTTTTTTTTCGAGGGTATCCATGTTCATCAACGAAGCCAATTTTACAAACACCGGACAAGCAAGCACGTCTGACCAGCAAACAGAACAGTATAGCCCACACACTGCATAATCAATCCATAGAAATTGAGGAAACCCACCTGACTCGTTATAAAGATCACAAATTGAGAACTGAATTGAGGGAGTACTGGGACGTAAATTGATCTTCTTGAATAATGATCAATGGGAAATAATGATTAAGCTTCATTAAGTCCACCACAAAGGACAGAAAGGACATATGGCATCTCATCTTTTCATAGTACGTATCTCAATTACAAAACTATGTCAAAGCCAAGTAAGAGGTTGTTTAAGGTTTTATAGTGCTTGGAGTCATTTCTAATCCCTCTTTTTCTGTTTTCTGGTTGGTCGGATTAGGATTTGAAGTTGTTTTAGAGTTGGGGAATTTTTTAACAATGCCTTAAAATCTCGTATCCACCTAATATTTTTAAGTAGTGAATGTGATACACACTATCAATAATTTCGGATCTTTGTAATTTATCAATACGAGATTTATACTCTAAACACATGCATGCTACGCTCGACATGTTGAACTCATGTACTAGATCCCAATACATTGGATTGAACTAACCACTAAATGTAGATAAGGAAGTGAAAATCAAGAATATCTTTCTATTTCAAAGATATCGCATCCACCTTTCTAAGATGAGAATAAAAATTTATATTTTTATTTCACTGTAATATGCTTAAGGAATAGTAAAAATCAACTTCTAATACTACATCAACATATATATATATATGGGTCCATTGTGCATGTACTTGGAATATGGGCTATAAACAAAGGGCTTTTGAGTTTCACTACCTCATCATTACAGTTAGGTCCGCTGAATGAAAGATCGATACAGGCCCATTACTTAAAAGTAATTTGGGATAGTATTTAAAGATGGACTCTGGATAATTAGATCTAAGCCATTTTAATTACAGACAGCATCAGTGCAGGAAGCATAACTGAAAATTCAAACTCCAATCACCTCCATATTCATGACATGTTTCATTAGAATCGTTATCAATGCAGATCCCCTATAATCAAAGGGTTTCAAAATAAAATGATCATCTTATATTATGTCCTATACAGCAGAGAATTCTATTACAAAATGGGTCTTTTCATACCCACATGCAATACAAGCATATTCAACAAGTTATGATTAATGTCTTTGAACTTTAAGAGTATTGATAAGTGAAAATTAAGCGTATAGAAACAATTTATTTATTTACTTTATCTATTATGGTAAATTAGATGATAAGATACTTATTTCTATTTTTATACTCATAAGAAAATTCAAAATTTCATAAATAAAAAATTGAAATCTTAATTATTGAAACATGACGGAGGGCCAATTTCTTTTGTTTGCTGCATGTTGATAGAATTTTAGATGGAAAAGTTTAGTCACGGACTGGGCTGTTTGTGGTTGTTGGCAATTGACTGTATGAAATTGAAGTGCCATGGGCCCATTGAGGAGAATAATATATATATATATGTTATTTTTTGTCAAATAATAACAAAAGATACTCTGTTTAACATTCGACCCACACACTGCGGCCACAATCTGTGCGATCAGTCCGAGCAAAAAACGTTATTATATTTTTTTTTGATTGATTCAGGCAGGCCATGTAATTAATCATCTGTCATTTGAATTAGAGGACCAACTTGCCATGTTGTTGTCTATCCAATGGAATATAGCAAGCTCATCGAACCAGTTGAAAATACTAGCATGAGATATGAAATTACTTGTTAATTTATTTTATTTTTTGAAAAGTTTGGTCATATTCATTAAAAAGGAACAGAGAGCACAAAATTACAAACCCCTGTAGCCCTGCTGCAGACCGTACAACCACCCCCCCTCCCCTTAAAATAAAATGACAAGCTGTCAAAAAACATAGCTATTCCAATAATAGTAAATCCATGGAGCAAGACAACATCAGTGGAGACTTTAAAGCTCCAACAGTGATCAGAACAAGAAGTACTCCTACTCCTGCCAAAAAAAAAAAAAACAAACTTGCCAACAAGCGTCCCCCCCTAAAGCAGAAGAAAGACACCCCTCATTTTATCTACCAATATTTTTTTGTACCACCAGTCCAATGACAAAGTGGTCGACATGTGATGGAGGCTAATGATGACGAAGAGTCACGGTTGTCGCAATCAAATCTTGGAACAATAATAATTATCAATTTGATTCTTTTACTACTCGGCTAAGTCTCTAGCTGGCTCTCAAAATGGTACTATGAATATGGCCTCACAACTTTTCTCATAGGTTACAGCTCCTACGCAAAACAGGATATTGTACGTGAATATGTAGTCAAGATAAATGCACGACTAGGTCAGTCAAAATTCGATTTTATTGTCGCGCGATACTACCTTGCAATTTGTCTTGTCGTAGTCAGTATCATTGGCAAAATTATCGCTGTGGTTCTACCATTGTTTTTGGAGTGTTAGCGTCCTATCGCTAAACCTACTTTTACAATTTTGCAAACGATACTAATTTTGATCGGATGAACTTGAAGCATAGTGATTCACAACGATCAAAGTCCATTAATACTTAACCACTGGTGAACTTATCCCTTGTATATTCTCTGTTATGTTGTCTTTCTTTTCTTTTTTCTTTTTTTTCGTTTTTCCTGATTTTTGGTCTTCCTTTTTTTACTTTTTTTTTTTTTTTTTCTTGGCTTTCCGAACATGATGAAAATTACAAGAATTTTAAATATAATATCTAATCAAAGTTTGAAATTGGAGTTATCAGCAATATTGCATCAACTTCACCAGTAATTAGGTCATCATAATTGATTTGATTGCGATTGTAGCTAATGCAATATATTAGTAATTGCATACCCTAATCTAAAAGACCCATAAAAAATAATATAAAAATTCTGGCTGCCTTACAATAAACGAATGAAATCAACTTCACATTCCATGACAGTAGTTATCATAACGAAAACGTAATTTATTCCTTGTCAATGGTATAAATCCACCACAAACTAGAATAAAAAACAGAGGAAACAGGCAATAGCCACGCCACTTCAGACACTTAACACAACACACAATATGGTAAACTTGAATGCATAATTGCATGCACACAGAAAACTAAGGAATGGAAGAGAAAAGACATATGGGACGTTTAGTTTAAGCGCAGACGAAGCCTCTGGGGACTGTCCTACTGCAGACATTGAGAAGCAAGCTTAAGGAAACTGGGATGTTGAGGTTGATGCCCAAGATGTTGGCTCTGATGGCAGTGCAAAGGCAGATGGCGGCCTCGAGATCGACAAGGCCTTGGATGAGCGAGCAGCAAGGTTGTACTGGGGGTGTACCAATAGTAATGTTCAGCAATGAACCCAAAACATCTGCACAAATACCAAGTTTAAGAGCATCCCTTGGACAAGTTCCCCCAGAAGGAGTTGGGGTTGTCCCTGGCGTTCCTCCGGGAGTTCCTCCAGGCGTTCCTCCGGGAGTTCCTCCAGGCGTTCCTCCGGGAGTTCCTCCAGGCGTTCCTCCCGGAGTTCCTCCAGGCGTTCCTCCCGGCGTTCCTCCTCGCCCTGGCCTTGGAGAAGGACAACCCCCACATCCAGCAGCAGCTAGGTTAAAGAAGAGGATGTTCAAAACAAGAAAGAGAGCAAGTGAAGCTGTTCTTTTGCTTGAAGTCATTTCTGAAACTATAGAAAAGTATACCAGAGTTGTAAGATTATAGCTACTTAGCTAACAGTAGCTATAGAAGAGAGAGTGCTCTTTTGGGGTGTGCAGTGATGGATTGGGGGGGGGGGGATTGGTTTATACAGCTCAAGGAGGATGAGAGAGGTTCGTGGGCCCATTTTAACAGGAAATCTGAGCGTCCACCTGAGAATAAATCTATGATTCTACGGATCTATCTAGCTTAGCCAGCTCGCATCAATTTTGACTGACTGTACCGCATTCTATAATATAATTACAAGTGCTTTGAATATTTTCATGACAATGCTTAGGGGTAATTGTAGCATTTGAAACTTTCAACTAATAAATTGGAGGTCTCAACTTTCAATTTCATTAAATGAAAAATTAATTTAACATTGTATGGTTTACAGGCTGATAAGTCTTTTAACAAATATATATTTTTATAATGAGAAAGATAAGACCCCATGATTCCATATGCTTATATGATGCTAGTGGTGACATTATTTTCATGGCTCATACACCATTCCTTGCTTGTATTTATGCTTTGATTAGAAAACAAACTTGGTACAATTGCATTTCGTTGATGTCATAAATGTATGCCCCACACACACGCGGGCACGCACACACACACACACACACACACACACATATTCTTCATCAAAAAGTTCTATGTCATAGATCTAACGTTTGATCCTCTAACAATTAGATCACTTGGCTGTAATGTTGTGAAGGATTAAAACACTTACCAGACAATTCTTAAAGAGTAAATATTTCCAAACTATTACTATTATTTTATGTAAAGATATTGTGTTAAGGTTCTATTGATTTTAAATTTGGGTCATAGTAACTTCATCTATTAATATTGATTTTTGGTAATGGGCTAGTACGTTATCACCTATACAAATTATCGACCTGTCTGCTCAAAACATTTTAGGCCATCAAATTCATACTCGAAGCAGTCGGAACATATACTCATCAACGTATACTAATTTCTCACTTTTTAGCATGTTTTTTAAATTTAAATTTATAACCAAGCATTTATCCATTGTTATAGAAATTGGCCCCAAGTAGCTAGTTCGACTGGTGAACCAGTGAACTGGACTAAAATGGACTCTGTTCTTTGAAAAACAAAAAAAAAAAGAAAAAAGAAAAAAAAGAAAAGGGTATTGATCTATTTTGATTCAGTGGATTTGATGATTAAAATAACTTACAGTAACCCTAGTTTCTCTCTTTTTGTTTGAATTAATTTTTACTTTCCAAAAACTATATAAAGCTATTTTTCACTAAAACACTTAAATCATTAATTGAAATATTCAACTAATATTTTAAATTCAATCAAAATTATTTTATTTATAATATATATATATATATATATATATATTCACATTAAATATTAAAATGATCAATTTGATATAAATTATTAAATGAACAAAACCAATTTTATTTTTTTATTTTTTATTATACTCAATTCCAATTTATAACACTATATTAAATGACAAATTATATGATATCTGCACAAGAATTATTTCAAAACAATCAATGCTAAAGACAAACCAATTTAATCATTGACTTATTGATTAAATGGGTAATAAGTTTATATAAACCTGTCAATATTTTTTACATTATTTTTTCTTTATATTTCTCCCTCATATGAGAAATTTTTTCGATATTTCTATTTTACTCTCTCTCTCTCTCTCTCTCTCTCTCTCTCCTCCATGTTTTTTTTTCTCTCTGTTCTAATCTCCTCTCTTTGTCTGTCTTTCCATTCTCACATTCTTACTTTTCTACTATCATTGTTTTTTACTTTCTCTTCTCTTTGTACCTTTTCACTCTCTAGAGTATCTCTTTTTATTTTGCATTTTCTCTCTTTACTTTCATTTTTTTAATTTCTTTACTCTCTCTCATGTCTCTACACTCTCTCTTTTTATTGTCTCCTCTATCTAACTTTGTGCATTTTTCTCTCTATATTCCCTCTAATCTCTCTCCACAAGTTTCTACTTTCTTCTCTCCCTTCATAATTTTGATCTCTACATTTTGTTTCTATATACAGTTGTTAACAAAAATATATTAAAATAAATAACTATTGATGGAAAATAACAAAAGTAAACCACAATTTTTTTTAAAAAAAAAAAATAGAAAAATAGTAACAAAAAATCAACAATAACCAAATGGACACCCTTTAAAAAAAAGAAAAAAAAAAGATTAAGGAGAAGGCAAAATATATAACCCCACGAGAATAAATGCAAAGGACTTAGCGTAAAACAAAGAATTTATTGTTATTTTTGGGTGTTGGTGACAAGTGTTAACTAACTTTGTCCGTTTATTTGTGGCCTGTGCGGTGATAAGACCTTCCGCCTTGGCGTTTGTTGGTGGAAGTGTGTTGCTTCCACCAAAGGGAAGCGTTGTTTGCGCAATACGGAAGCGTCACGGGGTACCTCTAGAAACCACCATTGAATTATTTGAAATTTTTAGTCTAAATAATTGTTATGATTGGTTAATTTTTATTTTGTTCTTCTTCTTCTTCTTCTTCTTCTTCTTTTCACACATTGAAAATTCCCAACCCCCCCCCCCAGTCAACATCAACCGTGTAACAAACACAATACAAACTTCAATTGCTTTAGTACCATAACATCAGGTAGAACGAAGATAATTACTTTTAAATTTCATAGGTTTACATCTGTTCTGCAATGATGAGAAAATTTGACTTAATATAATGCCCACGAACTCGTACATGATATTATCTCATTATAATATTAAAAAAAATATATATTATTTATTATTTTATTTTATTTTTTTTCCCAAATTCAAGGCCATTAGAAGATTGTTTGATTGCATTTTACTGTATAGTGGGCTGATCCAAGTGCCCAAGCAAGTCAAGCACGATAGATCTTTGATTAGCTTGTGGGCACTAACTAAAAACTACTGCATATGATTAGGTAGTTTTGTTTTCTAGTAAAAAACGCGTTCTTACAAATTCAGAGCTTTCCACCCCTCGAGTCCACAAACCATTGTGTTGACGTTTAGCCAATTGGAAATTAGAGCTCCTCCACAAGTGTGTCTCCAACTTTATTTTGATTGGTTCCTTCGAAAATGGTACAAAGAAAATGAAAGAGACGCGAGAAAATTGTGTTTGGTCATTTGGTGCAATCCACACAATTGATGGTGAGCAAAGAGTAGTAAGTACTGTAATTAGATATCCTTCTTTTTTTATCTATTTACATAAATTAGAGAGAATTCAGAATTGTATGATTCAAGGCGAAGGGGCATAATAATAATAAAACGTTGTGGCATTTTACAAACATGAAACAATTACTTGGTGGTTAGATATTCTTTATTTTATTTTTACAGTAAGTATGACCTGAGTCAGAATGACCGAGTCATGCCGCGTAGCAAGCGAAGCGAACCAATGATTGCTCCGATTTGGTTCAGTTAAACAACCGAATAAGATTAATAAACTAAAGAAAACCATTTTCTTGGCACTTATTATTTTTATTCAATTATACTCATTTCAAGTTTTTATTTTTAAATTTACTTAATACCTTAGTTTTTATAATAAAATATAAATTATATTAAATATTTTTATACTTAATTATAAAAATTATAGGTGAAATTAGTATTTTTTTTACCAAAATAATTCTGAAGTTTTACTCTTCTAATTAGTTATGAACAGTGATAACGTGAATAAAGGGGAAGAAGTTAGAATTTATGGAATTTCCAAATTTGGCATCGTAATCTTTGCCTTGTTGATCTCTTTTTCACTTCTTTCTTAAGCTTCTCATGGAGGTCCTTTGCTCAGTTTCCCACGTTATGAAGATCTACGAGCTGGTAATTGCAATTTGCAGCCGCTATAACTCAGAATTGCTTCAATGAACAACAAAAAAGAAAGTCCATGCATAAACTTCCACTTTCCCTTCTGTCATAGAAGTGTCTGACGGAGCAAAGTCAAAATGCAAATATTAATTAAGGTATTCTAGATGGATATTGACCAAAATTTATATATGTTTATATAAATACATGAAAACAAGAAACTTTAGGATACGCAGCAGCTTTTATGGACATGGACTGCCACAAAAAAAAGGAAGGAAAGAAAAAAAAGTAACTATGGAAAAATTCAGTCGAAGACCCCAGAAAAAAAAAAAATGCTTAACTTTCTCATTACGTTAATTTTCGTCGGAAGTCATCACCGTCCAAGAAAAGTTGATTGGAAATCATGCTCAAACCAAAGATTCACAAGCCGATAGTTTGTTCACGGGAGTACGACCAATAGCAATATGGGCATGCCATTATAAATCTGTGGTTCAAAGATAACCAAAAAGAATGATGATTTTACTGAAAAAAAATGGAAAGATTTTAGGCTAATAATAATCTTTTTTTTTTTTTTGGTATAGCCGAATTTTTTTTTTTACATCAAAACCTGTATTTACACAAGAAATGGGAAAGTGAATGATTTTTTTTTTTTAAAAATGGAATTAAGGACCGTTTGGCTCGTAGTTTGAAATTGAAATCAAAATAGAAATACAAATTAAATAAAATCAAAAATAAAATAATTAACTTGAAAAAATGTTTAATTTACTTTGAATTCGGACTTGAATTCTCTCTGTAATCATTTGGCTTAATTTGAAATTGAAATCAATATCAAATTTATTACAATATCTATTTCATAGTTAACATAGAAGAAATATTGCTAAAATTTTAAAAATAATAAAATGTAAATAAAAAATTATTAAATATAAAAATATTATAATATAATATTAAAATTTAAATATCAAAATTACTATAAGAATAAAATACAAATAAAAATTATAATAAGAAATTAATCTAACAACAACAATATACTTCACAATAATAACCAAAAATGTTAAATCTAATTTAAACATATTAATGTAAAAAATTTCTTGTAATAATAATTAATTGATAATTTAAATATTTTACAATCTCAAAAATTTTTTTTTCTCATTATAATCCTATTATTATTAATAACATGTATTTTATATTAATATTTTTGAATATATATATATATATATTAATAGCATAATAATAATTATTATAGGTAATTTAACTATTATCATAATTTATAAATACTTAATTCTATTATAATACATAATTAAATTAATTATTATTATCATTATTTTTTAATATTTTTTTCTTGATATTTATATACAATATTTATTTTTCGTACTCATAATATATTGTATTATATTTATAATGATTTTCATATTTTTTAAAAATATGTATATATATAGAAGATGGGGAATGAGAATGGGAATGATATTACTTAGCAGAGGAGCTAAATGGTAATTCTTATGTATGAAGAAATCTTATTTCCATAAGTAAACGAATGAGAATAAAATGTTTCTTTATCAAACACTAAAAATAGAAATAAC
This sequence comes from Kandelia obovata, assembly GCA_021464305.1. Lineage (NCBI taxonomy): Eukaryota > Viridiplantae > Streptophyta > Magnoliopsida > Malpighiales > Rhizophoraceae > Kandelia > Kandelia obovata. The sequence continues at coordinate 3,892,383 of CM038484.1, read as the reverse complement.
TCATTTTTATTTTCATTCCAAAGTTAAAAAGTCTTAGACCAAATGATCAAAGTACAAACTGAAGTTTCCAAGAATAAGATTCAATATTAGGGAAAGGCGTGAGAGGGGTCCTCAACGGCATCGTTGCTTCTCCGTGTACTTGGGGAAAGGTGTTCAATATTCTTGACAAGGAGATAACTTCTCTAGACGGTGTTTTGGTTCTAACATTCCTTTGGATTGAGATTTATTTTTATTTTCTCCTTGTATACACTAACTTAATGTTCCTTTTAAGATTATCTTTGAAAATTTTCTTTTTATCCCTAACTTGTACTTGGTACTATTATTATGGCTAAATGAAGCTTCTTCGCTAATAAAAAAAATGAAAAAAAAAACAGAGAATAAGAATAAGATTCAATATTCTTAAGGGTATATGTGTTCCATAATAATTTACCATTTGTTTTGTTTCATCCCTTTGCTAATTGGCCCTGTAATCCATCACCAATAAAACTTGCTTGACTTGTTCAGAAAAATTCACAACTTAACCTCAAGATTTAGTATTCAGTGAAACTAAGGAGAAGGAAAGGAGGAGGAATGGAGGGACCAAAGTCATATGGTGCAAAAGCTTGATGGGGTAATCATTAGGAATTTAAAAATTTATACGAAAATTCTGGGGAAACTTTCAAAATTTCTAAAAGTTTGAGGGCCCCCAAGTTACAGTGTGGCTCTAGAAAAGCTCTACCAGCTAGAAAATCTTTAAGCATGAAAACTGTATCGCCTGGCGAGGCTGCCTCTATTCAGTGGTCTACTAGTATATTGCACATAAAACCACAAGCTGTTCACGGGAATGCTTAAGAGTGGCGTTTATCAAAGTTGTAATTTAAAGGATTAAGGACAATGATTAGAATGATTACAAAAATCCCCCCCCCCCCAATTAATTTCTGCTATGGCAGAATCTCTTACATTTGTCAGATACATTCATGGCTAGCCTTGGCACATGGCTTTTCTCTAATGTTCAATAACATATGTTGGTTGGTTTTGTTTTATCATTGCATGAAGATGCAAGGAATTCGGTCGTCTCCAGTATACGAGATTCCCAAACTGTACGGAATTTTAGAAAAAAAAACTATAATTTTTTTCTTTGTTTTATAAAATAACTCTAAATAGTTCAGTGCGTAAATTCTTATGCACATGCCATATGAATTTCGAGCAAGGCATATAACATTAGATCCCAGCTACTTGCTACAACTGGCATTTCCGTTTTGTACAAGCTAAAAGTTGAAATTGTAGCGAGATAGATGCGTTTCGTGGGCTCCACAATTGTCTTCCTGTTTTGTCAACCTTTTTTTCCTTTGCCATTGTAAGCTGTTAGTGTTCAGCCTATTCCTAAGCCGAATCCCACTGGACCCACAACTACTTCAAAAAAAGAGCTGCCCCGGAGATGCCTTAAGGTTGGGCATATGCGCCAAGCTGCTTAATGGTGTGGTTGGAACCCCACCGGATGTCCCTTGCTGCTCGGTGCTTCAAGGGCTTGTTGACTTTGAAGCAGCAGTGTGCCTCTGCACTGCTATCAAAGCTAGTGTTCTTGCTTATCAAAGCTTGCGGGAAGAAACTTCTTCCTGACTTCATTTTTGCCTAGGCAAATTCTTAATTATCATTTCTTCATCCTTTTCGCTTTTTTTTTTTTTTTTTTTTTTGCTTCCTTTCAATTTGATGTATATTGAAATAACAACAGTAATATAAAAACATTCATATTGACTATAATTTTTGGGCATCTCCCAATGACCGACAACTTTAAGTTTCCAAACCTTTTTTGATAACGTGAACTCCTACATGTTATTTGACTTATTTTTTCATATTTTCTCAAACATTTTTTGTGCTTTATTATGCAACTAGTATTCAAATAACTAATTTTTTTTATCATATTTTTTATAGTAGCTCAAAAGCTAATTTTTTATAACTTGGATCAATATTCAAATGATCAATTAAAAACATTATATATTTTTTGTGAGAATATTATTTTCTGTACATCACACGTTTAATTTGATGAGTATGATTTTATGTAATAATATTATGAAAAGAAAAATATATATATATATTTTAAGATGATGAGAATTATTATTAATAGCATAAATATTTCCTCAATATATATTTTTTTTCTGATACATGAAGTAATGTTAGAGTTATTAATTAACAACTTTATATTATTTTTTAACCTGTCTTCCTCTACCAATTTTCACACTTAGGATATCATAACAAACGAAAATATTTGTAAATATTTCATTAAAACAAATTATTTCGAGTCAAATAAACTTTAAATTAAATTGGATTATAATCAAATTAGATTTTAGTGATTTAAATAAAAATAAAAGTTTTTTGAAAAAATTATTTTGTAGACACATTTTTTTGACATATTTATTATATAAAATTAATAAAATAATTAATTTATCGATAAAAATGACAAGTATTATAGTAAATAATATAAAATATCATTGCTTTATTTTTTTTAATCAATTGTTTATCTTTGTTTGTTTTTTTTTTTCCTTTAAAATTTTTTGGAATTTAAGTGGATTGTGATTGAGTTATATTATACAATTGTATTTAAATTTCTTGAATATGGCAGATTTAAATTTTATAATAAATATATTATTTTATGCATATATAAATATAATGTAATTTATAATATAAAAAATAATATTTGATTTCAAATAAATAATATTTAAAATTATATAAAATTTAAACAAAAATTTATTTTATTTTTATACAACTATATTATGTAACATCAAATATGATAATTAAATACTATTTACATGGTATAAATACACTATGTATACTAATCAATGTCTCTACCTAGAATCTACCTCTAGTTTCAAGTCTTGTTTTCCTCCCTCTAATGTAGACGGGGCTGACAATTCATTGGTATTACGCAGACAATTATGGGAAAATTAGGACAAATTGCAATGTCGAATTGGATATTATCACATTAGCTTTAGCTTGTGGCGTGTAATCTCAGTCCGGTGTTTAGCAGGGCAACTATAGATGGGTTGGGCTTGGGCCGAACCTGATTTCAATTGCCAATTTCCTAAGGATTAATCGGCTCAAATTGGGTAGTCCTACAACTATGACCTAGGCTCTAAAAGGACCCGATTATTATCGTTGGGCTTTGTTGCTCTTTAAAGGGCCCCAACACATAGGAGTGCAACATGAATGGACTAGACGTTCTAAACATGTTAATCATACTTAAGTTGTGATAAACTTTTTTAAATAAAAAAATTTTTAAAAAATTTTATTTTAAATATTTCGAGTTCTATTTTTTTTTTAAGTATAAGATTTATAAAAATAATAATAAAAAAAAACTCTTCATGTATAACTATTAATTGCATAAGTTTCTTAATATATATATATATACATACATATATCTATGTATTAATCTTTACTTTTACTTTTTTTATTATAAAGTTTATTAGTCTTGACATTATACTGTCCACTTATTCAAATTAATCTTTTTATATGAAAATTAAAAAATATTATATAATTTATTAAAAATACTTAAATTATAATTTAAATCAGTTTAAAATTAAAAATACAAATAAAATTTATTTTTAATTATTTAAATTTTAGAACAGTAATCAAAATCGATTTATCATCATATCAATCCTTATAGTTATAAATAATAATTTGATCCTAAAAATAAAAAAAATAAATTATATGCAACTAAAATTTTGAGAGCTCACGAGTATTTTATCGAAATCGTCATAATTTGACTCAAAAATTAAATTTTTATCAATATAATACAAAACTTATATACTCAGTCAAACAGATTGCTTGCTTATCAGTCTCAATATATATATATATATATATCAAGCAGACTGATCATGGGCCGTTCCACACATTTCATTTGTTCATTTTGTGGGGATGAAATGTGCATCCTTCTTTTCAAATTTTTAAAGTAAAAAGACATCTTTAGAATGTAATCTTATCATTATATGCCAAAAGGAAGACATAATCACCTAGCAATCATAAATTATGAATTTCTTCCTCAAATTTTTAGGAGTGAAAAATCAATATGGTCGGCTTCCATCGGTAAATGAAAAGCTTTTAATCTTTTTTGTTCCTTTTCTTTTCTTCTCAAAGTGGGTCGTATTAAGCACTAAATCAGAGTCTATTGTTATTAATTATACGATAAAAATTTGACCATTATGTAATCAGCTAATAACAATAATAGAAAAGGTTGATTCTTCATACAAATGCTAGTCTTAATGGCAATGACATTTTCTTTGTTTTATTTTTATTTTTTATTTTGGGTTCACAAGAATTAGAGGCAAGATTTTAAACTTAAAATCAAGAGTTTAAATAATTCTCTCACTAAACCCTGCAACTTATAAAAGAGTGCTCCATTTCCTACTTATTTAGGATTGAATCCTTTCTTTGAACAATTTACGAGTAAAATGATGAATACAGAAGGCAATGTAGGAGTGTGCGCTATTAAAATCATCTAAGGAGGAATTTAGTCTTAATTGACACTTAATTTAACTTGAAAATCGCTTAAGCTCAGTTGAAAAGAAAAAAAAAAAAAGAAAAAGAAAAGGGAAATGATTTCTATGGTTATGCGAAATTTTTATCGTCTTTCAAAGTGCTTCAGACAAAATGTGATCGGAAGAAGTGAAACTGGCAGTAGCAATATATTCCATCTTCCCTTTTTGTAGAAAAATGAGTGAGAGAGTAAGTGATATAGAGCACTATGCTTTCACATAATGAAAGTGTCTTTTATCCTATTTTCTCCCTCTATTGTAGTGGGGGGCTTTAGTGACTTCCATGGGACTTATTTATATTACCTTATGAACGGCATAAGTGTTTCACTATTGAGTACTAAATAAATTACTTGTTAATAAAGATAATGGAAAAGGCTTATTTTTCGAATAATAAAAAATGCTTATTGTTGATTTATGGGTCCAAATATTCTCTCACAAGGGGTTAGTGGGTCCAACTCAATGAAATAAATATAACATAAATAACCGATTAAATAGACAATCGGTTATAAAAAGGAAGCAATTAAAATATCTATAATTGTAAGTATCAACTATATAAAGTTTGTCAGTGTATATTTTTGTATAATAAATTTTGATTAATACTAACATTATCTTATATTTCAAAAAAAAAAAAAAAACCCACAACTATATAAATTATTTTTCTTTCACACTCTTCACTAACGAACAATAAAAGATATAAGGTCTTTCAAGCATTATAAAGTTATCCTCAGAATTAATGAAAGTACAACGTGGAAAATGAGTGATTTTAATTTTAATCTCACTCAAATCATGCATTTTTGTGCGTAATATTAAAAAGTTAGTGATTTAATCCTAAGATCTTGGATCATAGGATGAAATAAAGTGAAAAATATTTTGATTTAACAATAAAATTTTATATAAAAATTATATCTTTAATTTCTAACATGCGTATCATAGTAAATTTTATAGGTTATGACCTTTTAATTTTACATGGTCATAACCTATAAGCCTTTTTGTGCTTATTATTATGTCTCACGTTTGAGTTCCAAGAAATGAAATTTATAGCGATTGTTATAAGCTTTTAAATGCCATATCATATGTTTCAATATGATCTCTGCAGAGGGAGAACCGAATTTCTGAAGATCTGTTGTAAAACTGAAATTCTGTTAAGAAAAAACTTAGGCAAATAAGACTTCTGGCGAATGGGCGCCCCCCCCCCCGCCCCGCCCCTGGAAAAGTCTTTTAGTAAACCCCCTGAAGGTGGTGATCCACAACGATAAAAATAAATTATTACTTAACCACCGATGAACTAATCCCTCATATATTCTCTGTTATGTTGTCTTACAATTTTTTCACTGTTTTTTGGTCTTCCCCCTTTTTTTTGTTTTTTTTCTCTCTCGGCTTACCACCGAATATAATGAAAATTACAAGAGTTTTACATATATTGTTTCGTCAAAGTTTGAAATTGGGGTTTATCAGCAATATTGCATTTGCTTCACCGGTAATTAAGTCATCACAATTGATGTGATTGCGATTGTAGCTAGTGCAATATTTTAGTAATTGCATACTATAAGCTAAAAGACAAAAAAAAAACTAAGAGAACAATTCTGATTGCCTTATAACAATAAACAAGTTACTTCATCTTCTCATTCCATATTCCGTGACAATATTTATCATAACGAAAACGTGGCTTATTCAGTGTAAATCCACCACAAACTGAAGAAAAAAAGGAAGAAGAAGAAAACAGAAAAAACAAGCAATAGCAATGCCACTTCAGACACACAACACGCAATATCGTAAACTTGAACGCATAATTCCACGCACACAGAAAACTAAGGAATAGAAGAGAAGACGCATGAGATGTTTAGTTTAGGGGCACGTGAAGCCTTTAGGGGTGGTCCTTTCGCAGCCATTAAGAATCGTGTTTAAGCCAATTGGGATGTTGACGGTGATGCCCAAGGCGCTTGCTTTGATGGAAGTGCAAAGGCAGATCGCGGCCTCGACATCAGCAAGGCCTTGGATGAGTGTGCAGCAAGGTTGTACTGGGGGTGTACCAATAGTAATGTTAAGCAATGAACCCAAAGCATTTGTGCATGCCCCAATTTTGAGAGCATCCCTTGGACAAGTTCCCCCAGATGAAGGGGGAGGGGGGGGAGGAGGAGGAGCTCCAGGGGAACGAGGGGGAGGGGGGGGAGGAGGAGGAGGAGGAGCTCCACGGGAACGAGGGGGAGGAGTTCCAGGTGAACTAGGGGGAGGAGTTCCAGGTGAACTAGCGGGAGGAGTTCCAGGTAAACTAGGGGGAGGAGTTCCAGGTGAACTAGCGGGAGGAGTTCCAGGTGAACTAGGGGGAGGAGTTCCAGGTGAACTAGGGGGAAGAGCTCCAGGTGAACTAGGGGGAGGAGTTCCAGGGGAACTAGGGAGAGGAGTTCCACCGGAAGGAGGGGGAGGAGGGGGCCTTGGGGTTGGAGAAGGAGAAACCGGAAATCCAGCAGCAGCTAGGTTAAAGAAGAGGAGGTTCAAAGCAAGAAAGAGAGAGAGTGAAGCTGTGGTTTTGCTCGAAGTCATTGCTGAAACTATAGAAAAGTATAGCAGAGTTACACCAGAAGCGAGAGTGCTCTTTTGGGGTGTGCAGTGATGGATTGGGGAAGAAGGGGGGGGGAATGGTTTATATAGGGCTCGGCTCAAGGAGGATGAGGAAGGTCGGCGGCCCCATTTTAACAGGAAATAAGTGAGAAAAGAAAAGATGTTCCTTTCCATGGAAAAATCAATATCTATGATTCTATATATCTATCTAGCTAGCCACCTCGCAAGTGCTTTGAATATTTTCATGCATTTGAGACTTTCAACCAGTAAATTAGAGATATCAAGTTTGAATTTCATTAAATAAAAGATTAATCTAATTATATATGGTTCACACTTCGATAAGTCTTTTAATAAATATATTTTCATGATGGAAAAGATGAGACCCCACAATTCCGTATGCTTATATACGGCGCTAGTGGTGACATTTTGTTCATGGGTCATACATACACCATTCCTTGCTTACATACAAGGTGAAATTGCATTATTGCATTTTGCAGTGATTTTCAGAAACTCTAAATTCTAGGGCCTTTTAAAGATTGTTAGAAATCCTACTTACGCTAAAGCAATAAAGTGAGGAGTAGCATAAAAAGTCAATACCTTACAAGTTTGAGTTGAGTTTTAAGTGATAAATCTTACAAAATTATTACTTACTTAAAAGCCTATCCTCGTCCCCCACTACATGGACTATACATGAGGGATGACAATAACTTAACTAGTGTCAAAATGATCCTGTATTCGAGCCCTCTGTTTTGAGAGTAATAACAACAGCCTTAATAGCACATTTTATATTGTGGGAGCTTTGTTACTGTGGATCTATTGGGAATGTAACTATGTGGCTATACAAAATTTATCTGCTCGATTGGTTGGATGATTCTTTCATTATTGACACCTTGCTAAAATATTAAGCGATTAGTGGATATATTTTTCTGTCAATGAAATGGATGATGCAAATAGAAAAGTGATTAAATAAATAATAATAATATTATTATTATCGTTAGTAACTGCTTGTTTAGAGTAGAATACATCAAGACATCATAGCGAAGATATAGAATCAGAAGCTCTAGTAACTGCTTATTTAGTGAGAGAATCAGCAACTAAACGATTAGTGGATATACAATTTTTTTTTTTTTTTTGTGTCCATGAAATGAATGGTGTAAATATAAAAGTAATTAAACACAAATAATATTATCGTTAATAACTGTTTGTTTAAATCATAGTACATCAAAACATTATAACCAAGTTGCAAAGTCAAAAGTTTTAATAATTGCTCATTTAGTCAGAGAGCCGGCAACTGAATTTGTTGCCCTAAGTAAATTTAGGATCTTTAATGAATTGTAGATGCCTTCTAATTGCCAAATAATAATAATAATAATAATTCTATCAAATATTTATTTTCTAACCCAACTCTGACTTATTCTTAATTTTTCTTTTTTTATTTAATTATAAATATATAATTAACGATTATGATTATAATAATATAATTTAATATTTTTATAAATTTGTGTTTGATCCACACGAAAATAATTAGTTTTATATAATATTTTCGATTTTTTCCCAGCCTGATTGAGTCATCTCCAAACCTTAGTCGAGGTTGAATCTCACTTGCATTTCCAAATCGGATTTAAGCCTTCATTTTTTTTCAAATTGACAAGTTGCCACTCGGATTCATTTATTTACTTCAAAATTGGATTGGGAATCTAGCTCTGACGTCTAACTAATTTTCAATGCCAGAGCTAGCAGCTGGAAGTCTTGACGGACCCAAAAAGAAAGTGGCAAAAGCGCTTTCTTTTTCTCCATTTCGGTGAGAAAAATGGAAGGGAAATGAAGAATCGTGCAGGAAGCCGACGACGCTTTTTGGGCCAGAGGGCCATTTTTATGAAAATGAGTGTTGGCCCCGAGAGACCGAGCTTCTGGCCTTTTACAGGCTTACCCATCAGAAGCTACTCCCATCGTTCAAATGCATTATTTATTGTCCCCAGAGACTGAATAGTAAATTTTTATCTTTGAAATTTTAGATTATAAGCTTTATAAAATGAGTATTGAGAATGGGGATAAGTAGAAAACTGTTTCATTGTCTAGGCTTCTTAATTGACAAAAAAAAAAGTATTTAGATATATATATATTCTTAAATTTAGTAATAAGAGTTTAAACTTTGACAATTACGGAAAGAAAAAGAAAACGTTTTTGGGGGTAAAATCCTTATTGAACAATAAAATCGTCCACCATGTCAAATAATGAAACGTTTAGATTAAATCCTTGCTTTCCGGGTTGGCAAGGAGGGGGGGGGTTGGGTCTAGTCTACCATAAGGTAAACGTTTACATTTTAGAGGCCGTTCGGCATATTTAGGTTGCTTCGTGAAAATTGGCTTTCCTAATCTATAAAACTGGCTTTCCTACTCTATAAACCTCACCTATCATAATGATTAGTGTTTATTATTTAAATAAACCATATATAATTCTCTACAATTGTTTAATTTTGGTTAAAAAATTATATTATTATTATTTTATAATTTATATAATTATTTTAAACTATTTTAATTTAATTAAAAATTTTAATAAATTATTTAGAAACGATATATGAATAATTTATATATTTTATACTATTTTCTTATTTAGATTAAATTATTATTTTTAAAATTATAAATAAATATGTAAGTAATTTACATTGTACATTTTAAAAATTATAAAAATTAAAAAAAAAAAAATTCTTGTAGGATATTTTATTTTTTTGTTGAATTCCAAAAATTTCTTTTAAAAAATTAAATTGAGTGTTCACCTTTTATTACTTATTTTTCCGCGTTTTCATCTCGCCTTACTCACATGAAAAAAGCACACATTTTAACATGATCTTTTAAAAAATATACGTATTTGTGTAAAAAAAAAAGAAAAAAGAAAAAAAAAAGATCGCTGATTTAATGCGAACCAATGCATGCTTCTAATGATTGTGTGAGTTGTTATTAAGTACAGTACGGACAACTTGATGCTACAGTTCATAGAGATGCCTCCATTTGTATGAATCTTTTCCAGATGAAGGAGCCGCCCCAGAGATGCCTTAAGGTTGGGCATAAGCGCCAAGCTGCTTAATGGTGCGGTTGGCACCCACCAGATGTCCCTTGCTGCTCGGTGCTTCAAGGGCTTGTTGACCTTGAAGCAGCAGTGTGCCTCTGCATTTCTATCATAGCTAAGGTTCTTGGCATTAACATCAATATTTCCATCTCACTCAGCTTGGTTCTCGACACTTGCGGGAAGAAGCTTCCTTCTGTCATGATTTGTGCCTAGCCAAATTCTTAAATATCATTTCTTTATCTTTTTCGTTTTCTGCTTGCCTTCAATCTGATATATTTCTGCTGTTGAAATAACAATAGCAATATAAAACCATTCACATTGACTACAGTCCTTGCATATCTCACTATTATCAACAATTTTAACTTTCATAACCCTTATTATAATGTGAACTTTTAGACGTTATTTTACTTATTTTCTCACATTTTGTTAACCATTTTTTCGTGCTTTCTTATGCTATAAGTGTTCAATAAACTGATGCTTCGTATCACATTTTTTATTATAGCTCAAAAGTTGGTTTTTTTATAGTCTGAGTTAGATATTCAAATAATTGACTAAAAACGTTATATTTTTCAGGAGGATATTATTTTTTTCTACATCACACATTTGGTTCGATACTTAGAACTTTTTGTTACAATATTGTGAAGAGAAACATAAATACATCTACCTTGTCATTTTTTTTATTTGCTATAAACTTATTTGGGTTATATTATGTTTAAATTTCTCAAAGTTATTTGATTGTTAATTTTTTAGTAAGTTTATGATATGATTGATATTGATATAATGTAATTTATATCACATAAATATTTGATATCAAATAAATAGTATTTGATGTCACATAAATTTCATATAATAATTTATTTTATTTTTATACAATTCTGTCATGTAAGATCAAATATAATAACTAAATATTATTTATAAGATATAATTAAACTATGTATACTAATCAACTTCTCTAATATTAAAGTTGTGATATTTTTTTTTAAACAATACTAAAATACATTTATTTTAGATGTTTTGAGTTTTAATTTTTTGGGAACAAAATTTTTGAGGGGCATGAACTCATGGCCGACGGCCTTTTCCTAGTTCTGGCCCGAACTACAAAGAAAAGGTTAATCTCTTTTTTACATAGGTTTTCTTATACAATGCATCTATGGTATATATCACAGTAGACTTAATCAAGGATTTGGTTTGAATCAAAATTAGAATAATTTCTTTTATTTTGATTCTCAACTAGAACTGCAAAGTAGTTCAGTTACAATCTATCTTCTTCAAAAACTGAAATTGAACATGTAGGAGTTGAAATAAAATTGATAGCTACTTAATTTGGTAATAATTAAACTCAAACATTTTATTTATTTTAAAATCCTCTTTACTTTCACATTTTTATTATAAAATTTTGTTAGTCTTAAATTAATTTTTTACTATGAAAATCAGAAAATGCTACATCATTAATTTTACAAAAAAAAAAAAAAAAAAAAAAACTCTGATTCTTTTAAAATCAAATCATAATTAAAATTGATGTCAAATTAAAAATGTAACCAAACTACACGTCAAATTTATTTCTAATTTTTGAATTGTTAGAATAGTAATCAGATCGATTCATGATCATGTCTATTTTTATAGTCATAACTAGAAATCTAATTTTCGAAAAAAAAAGGGTAAATTATATACAACTAAAACTAGAGAATTCATATGTAGTTCATCAGAATCATCACAATTTGGCTCTAGAAATTATATATATATATATGTATATCAAGCAGATTGATCAAGGGCCGATTCCACACATTTCATTGTTTGGTCTGATCTCCAATTTTACTACTTCGAGCAGTTCATTTTGTGGGTATCAAATGTGCATCCTTCTTTTCAAAATTTTGAAGTACAAGGACATCTTTTGAATGTAATCATATCACTACATGCCAAAAGGAAGACATAATCACTTAACAATTATAAATTATGAATTTCTTTTTCGCAATTTTAGGAGTGAACAATCAATATGCTCCACTTCTATCGGTAAATGAACAGCCTTCTGCCTTTTTGGTTTCTTTTCTTGTCTATTTAAAGTGGGTTGCATTAAGCGTTGGATCGGGCTCTGTCGTTATTAATTATGAGATAAATATTTAATCATTTTGTAATCAGCTAATAAGAATAATAGAAAAAATTGATTTTTCCAACAAATGCTAGTCTTATTGGCAATGACAGTGCCATGAGAGTGCTCCATTTTCTTTTTTTATCTAAAACTAAGAGTTCAATAATTCTCTCACTAAACTTTATAGCTAATAACAGATTATTTTCTATTTATTCAGAATTTAATTCCTTCTTTAAACATTTTATGAGCAAAATTATGAATACACGAGCTAATGCAGGAGACTGCGCTATTAAGATGATTTAAAGAGGAATGTAGTCTCAATTGACAATTAAGTTAATTCAACGATCACTTAAGCTCATTGGAGAATAATCTTATTGTAAATTCAAAAGAAAAAGAAGGAACCATTTCAAAGATAGTGCAAAATTCCGGGCAAGGTAAAGCAAACATGGAACTTATGGGTCTAAAGAGATATGATTGATAAAATTAATAAGATTAATAACAACAGAAACGAGAGAATTTTTTTTTTTTTCAAAATCTTTTCTGATATAGAATGTGTGTGATTTAATTTTAGTAGTAGTCAAAGGTTAAGTGGTCTCAAAATAATTTTATAATCAATGATTTTTGCTCAATTTTGACAATATTCAGCTTACCAGGATAAACAAACATGTCCTAATTATCTGGCATGCGAGGTACTGCCAGGAGGTACAACTAAATTTAACACGAACACAACTGTAAGTAACTCAATAGGCAAAGTACTGCAGGGGTGAATGAGAAGGTATTATGTTTCTTTTCTAAGGTTGTGGCTACATTGAGTATTAATAAGGTAGAGTTATTATCGATTAAAGAGACAACGCTAGGTAGAATTAAGTAGATTTTCATTAACTATCGAAAGCAATTCCTTTAATTTCTAGTATTAGTATCTTAGCATATACGATTGTTTGATAACTTGTATATATGCATTTTGTTAGAAAAATGCATGATTTCACTGATTGTTTTTGTGAAAATGGGGCTTTGAATTTGTTAACGACAATTCTATGCAGCAGACATGTTAACCCTTGAAGTTTTATATCATCATAACCCATAAGCAGTGGAGTAATTTTATAAAAGTTGAAGGCTTAATTTTCTCTAAGTTGAAATTTTAAATTTTAATTATGTTCACACGATGAGTTCCAAGAAATAAAATTTATATAGGCTTTGTAGTGCTTGTTATAGAGGGAGAAGCGAATTTCTGAAGATCTGTTGTAAAACTGAAATTCTGTTAAGAAAAACTTGGAGTCGGGCATTTTAACAAAAAAGACTTCTGGCGAACACGTGAAAAGTCTTTTAGCAAACCGCTCTGTTATGTTGTCTCACATTTTTTGTTTTGTTTTTTTTTTTCTTTTTCTTTTTTCCTCGTCTCCCCCGTGGAATCTAACGAAAATTACAAGAATTTTACATATATTATCTCGTCAAAGTTTGAAATTGGGGGTTATCAGCAATGCTGCATTTACTTTACCAGTAATTAAGTCATCACAATTAATGTGATTGCGATTGTAGCTAATTGCATATACTATAATCTAAGAAAGACGTATAAAAAATAAGAGAACAATTCTGATTGCCTTATTACAATAAACGAGTGACATCATCTTCACATCCCATATTCCATGACAATAATCCACCACAAACTAGAAAAAAAAAAAAAAAAGCACAGAAAAAACAAGGCAATAGCCATGCCACTTCAGACACTTACACAACACACAATATAGTAAACTTGAATGCATAATTCCATGCAGAGAAAAAACTAAGGAATGGAAGAGAAGAGACACATGAGACGTTTAGTTTAGGGGCACACGAAACCACTGGGGGCATGCCTACTGCAGACATTAAGAAGCAAGCTTAAGGCAATTGGGAGGTTGAAGTTGATGCCCAAGATACTGCCTTGGATGGAGGTGCAAAGGCAGATCGCGGCCTCGAGATCGGCAAGGCCTTGGATGAGTGTGCAGCATGGTTGTACTGGGGGTGTACCAATAGTAATGTTAAGCAATGAACCCAAAACATTTGCGCATGCACCAATTTTGAGAGCATCCCTTGGACAAGTTCCCCCAGAAGTAGGGGGAATAGTGGGAGGAGTTCCCCCGTTATGAGGTGGATGAGGGGGAGGGGGAGGAGGAGGAGGGGGCCCTGTGCTTGGAGGACAGCTCCCACATCCAGCAGCAGCTAGGTTAAAGAAGAGGAGGTTCAAAGCAAGAAGGAGAGCAAGTGAGGTTGTTCTTTTTCTCGTAGTCATTTCCGAAACTATGGAAAAGTATACCAGAGTTGTAAGATTATAGCTACTTGGCTAACAGTAGCTATAGAGGAGAGTGCTCTTTGGGGGTATGGAGTGATGGACTGGTGGGGGGATTGGATTATATAGGGCTCGGCTCAAGGAGGATGACAAAGGTTGATGGGCCCATTTTAAAATAAAATAAGTGAGAAAATAAGGAATAAATCTGAGCTTCCATTTGTTTGCTTCTTGGGCTTCCAGCTGGCACCACATAGGCAAAGAGTTTTGGAAAAATATTTGGAAGCTTGTGAGGTTGAGAATTGCAAATTGCCATGTTCCTTCCCGTGGCAAAATCAATATCTACGATTCTATAGATCTATATAACTAGCCAGCTCGCATAAATTTTAATTCACTCCACCGCATTCAATCCAATAATTATAAGTGCTTTGAATATTTTCATGACAATGCTCAGGGACAAATATAGTATTTGAAACTTTTAACTAGTAAATTAGAGATATCAAGTTTAAATTTCATTAAATAAAATATTGATTTAATAATATAAAATTCTCAGTTTAATAAATATATCTTCATGATGGAAAAAATTAACTCCATAATTCCATATGCTTATATATGGTTCTGGTGGTGACATTATTTTCATGGCTCATACACCATTCCTTGCTCGCTTGCTTGCATTTCTACTTTGATTAAAAAAAACAAACATGGTAAAATTGCATTTTGTTGTTGTCATATATTTTTCGTCAAAAATTTCGTTGAGCTATAATTTTTTCTCTATACTCATCCAGTGATTTGAAATCCTACGTTGTTATTTACAAATTTCTAAATTCTAAGGCCTTATAAAAGTTATTAGAAATACAACGTTTTGAAAAAGAGTAGAAAAGTAAACAACATTTAAAAAAAAAAAAAATCTAAATTCTAAAATTTTAAGTTCGGTTCTAGTATTACATCTCATAAAATTGTTATTTACTTAAATCCTCCTTAAACTTCTCCTCATTCCCAGTTGCATAGACTAAAGATGCGGGATGACAATAACCTAGCTAGTTTCAAAATGATCGCGGATTTACACCCTCTGTTTTGGAGATTAACAACAACCTTAAGAACAAATTTTATACTTTTGGGAGTTTTTGGTATTGTGGACCTATTAGGAATGCAACTATATGGCTATACAAAATTTGTCTAGTCCATTGGGTTGGGCATACAATTATTATTATTATTATTTTCTTCTATCAATGAAATGGATAGTGCAAATACAAAAGTGATTAAATATAAATAATATCATCCTTAGTAACTACTTGTTTGTAGCAGAGTACAAACCGCTTGTTTAGAGCAGAGTACATCAAGAGATCGGAACCAAGTTATAGAACCAGAAGATCTAATAATTGCTTATTTAGTTCGAGAGTTAGCAATTGACTTTGTTATCCTAAGTAAAATCACTGGTTTTTAATGAATTATAGATACCTTTTAATTGCATAAAAAAAAAAAGAGATATATATATATATATATATATATAAAATGTTTAATTCTATCAAATATTTACTTTGTGACTTGACATTGACTTATCTTTGATTTGTCTTTTTATCATTAAAAAAGTATACAGGGTAATTTTATACTAAAACACTTAAATCATTAGTTAAAATATTCAAACATCAACTAATATTTTGAATTCAATCAAAATTATTTTATTTATAATACTATATATATTTACATTACATATTAAAATGATCAATTTAATATAAACCATTAAATGAATAAAATCAATTTTATTGTTCTATTTTGCATTATACTCACTTTTAATTCATAATACTATATTAGATAACAAAGTATATGATAGGTGCACCCGTACTATTTCAAAATAACAAATGTTAATGACCAACTAATTTAATCATTGATCTATTGATTAAATTGATAATAAGTTTAAATCAACATGTTAATATTTTTAACACTCTTTATTTTTTTTTATTTTTTTTCTCTCATTATACTCTCTGTACTCTCTAAATTTTTTATAAAAAAATTAATGAATATTTTTATTTTACTCTCTCTTTCCATATTTTGTTTATCTCCCTTAGTTCTCTCTGTCTCACTCCCCAATCTTGCATCTTTACTGTCATCGTTTTCTCTCTCTCTCTCTCTCCAATCTTGCTTCTTTACCATCATTGTTTCCTATTTTTTTCTTCCCTTTCTACTCTTTTACTCTCTGTAGTTTCTTCTCTTTGCACTTTTTCTTTTTACTTTCGTATTTTTATTTTTCTATGATCTCTCCTTTTTTCTTTTTTTTTTAAGTCTTCCCTATCAACCTTTGTGTGTTTTTCTCTCTATATTTTTATTTTCTTTATTCTCTCTAATCTCTCTCGACACATTTTTTACTTTCTTTTTTTATTCATAATTTTTTTTTCACTACATTCATTTTATATACAATAATTAATAAACAATTACTGAAATATATTTATATAAAAAAAAATAGAAGAATAGAGACAAAAATTCAACAGCAACCAAAATGGACAACCTTAACAAAAAGTAAAAAGATTAAAGATTAAAGAGAAGGAAAAAAATATATAACCCGAGTAAAAGAAATGCAAAGGATTTAGGTATGAAACTTTTTTTTTTTTATTTTCTTTTTGGTTGTGTTGGTACGTACCTGAATAATTATATTGGACTTTGTCCGTATATTCGTGGCCTATGTCTTGAGACCTTCCTCCGCCTTGGGGGTCGTTGGTAGAAGAGTGTTGCTTGCGCCAAGGGGAAAAGTTGTTTGCGTTATACGGAAGAGTCACGGGGTACCTCTGGAAGACCACCACAGAAGTATACGAAATTTTTAGTCATAAAGAATTGTCATGATTTGTAAATTCCTTTACACATCAACCGTGTAACAAACACAATAAAAATCTCAATTGCTTTGAGACCAGGTCACACGAAAAATAATAATTACTTTTAAATTCCATAATTTTACATTTGAGCTGCATTGATAAAAAAAAAAAAAAGAACAACAAATTTGATTTAATATAATGTGCACGAACTAACACATGATATTATCTGACTATAATACTAGAAATATATATATACCTAAATTCAAGGCCATTACAAGCTCGTTTGATTACAATTTACTGTATAGTTGGCTGATCCAAGTGCTTAAGCAAGTCAAGCACGATAGATCTTTGATTAACTTGTGGGCACTAACTGACAACTAGCGCATATGATTTGGTAGTTTTGTTTTCAAGTAAAAGGCGTTTTCTTGCAAATTCAGAGCTTTGCCACCACACGAGTGCAAATCTTTGCGTTGACATTTAACCAATCGGAAATTAGAGCTCATCCGCAAGTGTGTTGTCCAACTTTATTTTGATTGGTTCCTTCGAAAATGGTACAAAGAAAAATGAAAGCTACACGAGAAAATTGTCTGGTCATTTGGTGCAATCCACAGTGTAGGAAGATTCTTTCTCAGAGTCCACTGGGTGAGCAGAGAGTAGTAAGCACGGTAATTAGATATCCTTCTTTTTTATCTATTGACATAAATTAGAGAGAATTCAGAATTTTGATTCTAAGGAGGAAAAAAAAAAAATCCGTTGTAGCATTTTATAAACATGAAACATCACCGAGTACGTACTCGGTGATTAGATGTTCTCTCTCTGTTGTTGTATTTTTTTTCTTTTGTTTTTACAATGAGCAGAACCTCAATTTAGAATCTAACTTAATATCAAATTTACTGCAATATATATGTCACAGTTAACATAAAAGAAGTATTGCCTAAATTTTATAAATATTAAAATATAAATATAAAAATTAAAATTATTATAAAAATAATATATAAAAAATTTGTCTAACAACAACGACGTCAATAATAATGCACTCCACAATAATAACCAAAAACATAAAATCTAAATTAAAAATATTATCATAAAAAAATTTCTTATAATAATAATCATTCATTAATTGATAACTTAAATATTTTACTATCTCAATTTCATTTTTTTTAACAATATGTATACATAAAAGAGGAAATAAAAATGAAAATGGGATAACTTAGGGAATGAAGAAAATGGTGATTCTCATGTACAGGGAAATTTCATTCCCTCCAGAAAACGAATGTAAATAAAAAAAATTTAATTAAATATTAAAAATAAAAACCACTCATTTTATTTTCATTCTAAAGTTGAAAAGTCTTGAACCAAACGGTTAAAGTGTAAATTGAATTATCTAAGAATAAAATTCAATACTGGGGAAAAGCGTAAGAGTGGTCTAAATCGCATCATTGCTTCACTCTATACTTGGGAAAAGGCATTCAATATTCTTGATGATGAGATGATTGGGAACTTCTTTAGATAGTATTTTTATTCCAACGTTTCTTTGTATTGAGATTTATTTTTATTTGCTCCTTATATACACTACCCTAATATATCTTTCAAAATTATCTTTGTATCTAGGGAGCATTTTCTTTTTATCCCTAACTTGTACTTAGTATTATTATTTTACTTAGCTAAAGGTTTTTCACTCATAAAAATATAATTAAAAAAAATAAGATTCAATATTTGTAATTGTACAAATAATCCCTAATAATTTACCATCTGTTTAGTGTCATCCCTATGCTAATTGGCCCTATAATCCATTACTAATAAAACTTGGTTGACTTGTTTAGAAAAATTCACAACTTAACCTCAAGATTTGGCCTTCAATGAAACCAAGATAAAGAAAAGAAAAGGGAATGGAGGGGCCAAAGTCAAATGGTTCAAAAACCTGATAAGGTAATCATAAGAAATTTAAAAATTTATCCCAAAATTTGGGAGAACTTTCAGAACCTCTAAAGTTTTGGGGGCCCTCCAAGTTACAATGTGGTTTTACCAACTTGAACATCTTTGAGCATGAAAGTTGTCTCGCCAGGCTAGCTTTATTCAGCGGTTTACGAGTATATTGCACATAAAACCACAAGTTATTCCCGAGAATGCTTAAGAATGACATAAATAGCATTTATTAAAGTTGTAATTTAAAGAATTGAGGACAATGCTTAGAATTATGGAAAAAATTTCCCCCATAAATAGTAATCTCTGCAATGACATAATTTTTTTGTAGAAAGATAATTACACATTAATCAGAATAAATTGAGAAAATAATGTATTTTTATTCATATTAATAAAAAAGATAAGGTATTAACTCAATTTTTTAATTTAAAATCTAATATTTTTCAAAATCGTACATTGATAGTTCATAGTGTCTCTTTTATATGCTAGGCTAAAGATTATGTCAATTATTAATTTTTATCACACTTTTTTTTATCAAAATAAGTAGTTGTAATTAATTTAAACTCAAACTAATTATTATAATAATTAGATAATTTTTCTTTTAATTATCACTTTAAGAAATAAATATTTTTTCTTTATCTTTAATCACATAGCTCCCTTAAAGACAATTTCAACATTCACCTATTGTATTTTTCTCATGTTAACTAGTATGAAATTATATTTTTCTAAACTAAAAATTTTTATAAATGAACTATGACAACTATGTGTAACTCTTGAAAGCATTTTCTTCCATATATCACAATGCTAGTGAATCTCTAATTAAATACTTTATTAAGACAATATTTCATCGAGTAAAAAAGCTTTAAGTTTTAATTCATTCAAATTTTAAATAAAATTTATGAAAATAATCTTTTTGTACACAAAAAAAATTGTTTGCAAATAATCAAAAAGTTTCAAAAAATGTCAAAACATAAGATAACATAGTTTAAAATAAAAGTTCAATATAGCTAACAAATTTCATATACTTAACATGACCCTTATATAACTTAATTGGTAATCTTTTAGTCATAAGATCAACAAACATAGGTTAAATATTGATATATTTTATTACAATTATTATTTAACATGATCTTTAATAACTAAATATTTTATATCGATAAGTTTTTTTTCAATTATCACTTTTATTGTTCTTTGGAAAAAAAATATTGTAGTTGAATACATCTTTAGTGAACTAGAAATATAATTCATAATTTGTAGTCTTATGATAAAACTTCTCAACTATGAAGTTTATATTATAGTCTCATGATACATAATGAATTTTTCCTCTATTGTAAAAGAGACAATAATAATCTACTTGATGCTTTTGTAGGATCTGTAGGATACAGTGTCTTTAGCAAGCATGAAAATATATTCAATGGTAAACTTTATATTGTTTATACAACCAATGAAATTAGTATTTGAATATTTGACCACCTTCTAATAGTTAGTGTATTTGTATGTAAGTTTGTAATTCTTGGTTTTTTTTTGTATATATCTCATAACCTTTTTTGCAACTTTCGAGTGTCCTTACTTAAACTTACTTTTGTCTTTCCCTAACATTTCTATTATATATAATATCAAATTTAATGTAAACGTGTGTATACATAAGATTACTAATTGCTAATGCATGTGCTTTATTACATCTTACTCTAAGTCATTACAAGGATATTATGTAAGATTGAATTTATTCCCTTTGACAATAAATGTTATAATGGAAGAACAAATTTTGATCTTAAATCTCTCTAAAACCTTTTCAACGTAAGTTTTCTGAGACAATCCTAACATCTATTAGATTTATCTCTATAAATTTTTATATCGATGACATAAAAAACTTTACCCATATCTTTTATTTCAAAATTTTGAGAGAAAAATTTCTTTTTCTTATATATTAATTTTCAAGTAAAATATCATTCATATATATAATTAAAATAATGTACTTACTTTCACTAACTTTAAGGTATATATAGTGAATTACAATATTCTCTATAAAGTCATATAAAACTATGACATTATAAAATTTTATATACCACTGTCAAAAGATTTGCTTGAGTTCACATATAGATTTATCAATCTTATATACTAAGTGACTTATTTTATTAGTAGTAAAACCTTCAAACTAACTTAGATATATCTCTTCCTTGATATTCTCATTTTAAAAAAATAATTTTCACATCCATTTAATGTAATTCTAAATCAAAATAAGATACTAAAGATATGTGACTCTAAATGAATCATTTTTTAAAACTAGAGAAAAAATTTCATAGTAATCGATGTATTCCTTTAAAGTGAAACCTTTAACCACAAGTTTAGTCTTATATTTATCAACATTACCAAAATAGTCTTTTTTGATTTTATAAACTCATTTATAGTCAATAGTTACAGTTTTTTCTAGTAATTCAACAAAATTTTTAACTTAATTATTAGCCATAAATTTCATTTATTCTTTCATGACATTATACAACAATTTAGACTTTTCATTCTTTATAACCAATGAAAATGTGTAAAGATCATCTTTATAATTGATATCAATCTCTTATAGATATACAAGATAATCATTAAGAATTACATGTCTCTTTCCTCACGAGGATCTCCTAAGCCCTTTATTTTATGGATTTTCCTTATGTAGTTCAAATATCACAGACTTCATATTTGTTTATACTAATTCAATTTATTGTTCTTCAACATTATCATATGAATTTTCTTAAACAACAACTAAATCTCTAAATTTATAGAGTCTTTATTTTCTTCAAATTGTACATTTCAAGGAAACTCAATCCTACTAAACTTAAAATCTCCAAGAAATTTTGCATTCTTGAATTCAATAATTTTATATGTATTTAAAGAATAATGAAAACTAAATTCCTTGGATTTCATTGCATAATGTATGAAAAATTCACAATTTAGCCTTAGATCTAATTTCTTTAACTAAGAATTATAAATCCTTAATTCAACATGACAACCTCATATATTTATATATTGTAGACTTCATTTTCACTAATTTAATAATTGAAATGGTATTTTAAAAATAGTCTTTGATAGAAGTTTAAATCAAATTTATATAAATAATTAACCAAATATCTCAAACCAATAATAATTTTATTTTTTAAAATAATAAAATTATAATTTTCAAAAACAAAATAATAACTGGCATAAGCTAATTTAGAAATGGAAACTAAATTCTTAAAGAATTATGTAATATAAAAGGTCTTTGAAGGTTTAAAAAAAATTCATATTTTAAAACTAAACAATAAGTCCTTGCAACTTCAACATGAGAATGCATCTAATTTTCCAAATAAATGTCTTTCTCATTTTCCTTTAGTTTTCTTATCTTTAGAAAAAAATGGTCAATTAATAAACTTTTGATCATATGTGTTCAAAAGTAAGAATGAATAAAGCATGAAAATCTAAAGAGTACTTATATTATAATAAAAGAAAGGGCAAAAGGCAAATAAGGTAAGGATACTTTATATAAGAAGAAAAATGTAAATTTACCAATAAAAAAACTGACAATAAAGATACATGTTTCTTTTGATAAAAAAAAAAAAGGACATATAAGACAACATTGCCTTAAGTATAAAGCATGACTAGCAAATAAAAGTATTTTTATATTTTTAGCGTGTCATCAATCTTATTTTTTTAATACTACAAATAATATATGATCTACGACAAGGCATATACATAGAAAGAAGAGAACTTTATACTAAAAATATTTTAGATATGTCAAACTTTAAAAGTTTAAGTTGAGTATCAATATTTATCATTTTCATAATGTGTTCACATATAACTTTAAAACTATTAAAGTACTTTCTTGAAAGTTTCTTTGTTAGGGTACTAGTCAATGTCTTATTTGATCTTACAAATTATTCCTCAATAGTTTTCATGAAATTATTGGTTTTATCTTTATTAAAAATAAAGACTTTGACACTTTTACTAATATGAGATTTAATAATCATTAAACTTATACAATTAGATCATTCCTAATTATCATAAACAACTTTTTCAATAGACATACTTGATTTTATAGGAATAAGTAGTTGATATATATTTATGCACCCTAAAGTTAAAAAGACTTTTTCTTTTTAGTCTAAAAAATTATCATTAAAAAATATTAGAGTATAAGAAAGATCATTATAATAATCAATAAAAAAACTACATTAATATATAAACACACACACACACACACACACACACATGTCATTAATGTCATGAAAATAATAAATCATTAAAAAATATAAATTTAAACTTTCATCTTAATAGAGGTTGCTAAATACATTGAATATATATATATATATATACATATATATACACTTTATAATAAAACTAATGAATCAAACATTCAAGTATGAAATTTTTATAACTACAGACATAGGAAAATCTCATTTCAATGTTTAATTCAATATCTTGTTTCAATTAATTTATTAAAATAAATACATTATTGTATTTATTTTAAAAAATTAATTAAAAATTTTATTTATCATTTATAGTCTATTGAATATATTTTTATGTACATTTTTCACAAATTAATAATATTATAATAATTTAAAATACTATAATTACTCTTAAATCACCATAATATTATTTATAATAACATCCATAAAACTCATTTACAAATTGTTTCAAATCATTATTTAGCCATAGTAATGAAAAAAACAAAATAAATAATAAGTGTCCAAAAAATAATTTTATGGAACAAAATTAGAATAATATACATATGTGAGCAATTGGATTTTTTTTTAGCCAAATAACATCAAATAAAATCATTTAGTATACAGATTAAGACATTTTGTGTTAGACCCTAAAGTGTGACGTTACTAGGCCAAGCAAATTGCACAATGTAAAAGTCTCACAATCCTACTAGTTCAAAGGGGAAAAGATTTAGAGACTTTACTTCCCTAGGTTTCACGATCACCACCAGTAAACTATCTTGGATTTCACATCACCATGCCAACAAATGATTTCACTTACTAGCTTGGATTATCGACTTTAACATTTTATAAATGATAAAGAAGACATAATGTCAATTGATATGATGAAAAGTTTGAATGGTGATAACTGATTTAGTCAGAATGAATGATATTTAAATGAGCAATTGAAAGCAAGTGTAACAAGTGCAAGTGTTTTTTTTTTTTTTTTTTTTTTTTTACGAAAGATTAAATAATAGGAAAGAAATGACAAAAACATAAGAGAAAAGTTGTGTAGCAAAAAAAAAAAAAAAGCTTCTGACACACAATTAACAACCCTCCTATATCCAAAATAAATCTCCATAACCTGACAGGTAAACCAAAACCACATAAGGCAATAATGACAATACTCATGAGACAATCCTCACAAGTGCTGCAATGTTATATAAGCCAGAAAAAAGAAAAAGAAGCTCCATTATATACAATGAATGAAAAAGTTTACCACACTCGATACCATTACAATTTCATTACGAATACATAATATAAACTTCATTCAATAATAGAGTGGTTCCCATTTCATGGAGGCTAATGATGACGAAGAATCATGACTGTTACAATCAAATCTTGGAACAATAATTGAACTCAGGAATTATGAATTTGTTTCTTTTACTACTTGGCTAAATCTTACCTGGCTCTCGAAATGGTATTATCAATGAATAATATGGCCTCACATCTTTACTCATAGGTTACAGCTCCTAAGCAAAACAAGATATTGTATGTGAGTATGTCGTCAGGATAAATTCACCATTAGGTCAGTAAAAATTCGATTTTTATCGTTGTGTGTTACTACCTTTTAATTTGTCTTATTAAAGTCAGTATCATTCGGAAAATTATTGTCTTCGTTCCACCATTGTTTTTGTAGTGTCATATCGGTAAGCCTACTCCGATAATTTTGTCAGCGATACTAATTGTAATTGCATGAAC
Organism: Kandelia obovata; assembly: GCA_021464305.1. Classification (NCBI taxonomy): domain Eukaryota; kingdom Viridiplantae; phylum Streptophyta; class Magnoliopsida; order Malpighiales; family Rhizophoraceae; genus Kandelia; species Kandelia obovata. The sequence continues at coordinate 3,867,253 of CM038484.1, read as the reverse complement.
TTGAAACATGGTGACCCAAAATGATAAAATTAAATTATTACTCAACAACTGATGAACTTATCCCTTATATATTCTCTGTTATGTTGTCTTCCTTTTTGTTTTTCTTTTTTCCTTTTTGTTATGAATCTAATGAAAATTACAAGAATTTTACATATATTATCTCGTCCAAGTTTGAAATTAGGGGATATCAGCAATGCTGCATTTACTTCACTAGTAATTAAGTCATCACAATTAATGTGATTGCGATTGTAGCTAATGCAATATTTTAGCAATTGCATACTATAATCTAAGAAAGACGGATCAAAAATAAGAGAGCAATTCTGATTGCCTTATTACAATAAACGAGTGACGTCATCTTCACATCCCATATTCCATGACATTAATCCACCACAAACTAGAGAAGAAAAAAAAAAAAACAAGAGGAAAAACAAGCAATAGCCATGCCACTTCAGACACTTACACACAACACACAATATAGTAAACTTGAATGCATAATTCCACGCACACAGAAAACAAAGGAATGGAAGTGAAGAGATAGATGAGGCGTTTAGTTTAGGAGCACATGAAGCCTGCGGGGGCTGTCCTACTGCAGACATTGAGAAGCAAGCTTAAGGCAATTGGGAGGTTAATGTTGATGCCCAAGATGCTGGCTTTGATGGCAGTGCAAAGGCAGATCGCGGCCTCGAGATCGGCAAGGCCTTGGATGAGTGTGCAGCATGGTTGCACTGGGGGTGTACCAATAGTAATGTTGAGCAATGTATTCAAGACATTTGCACATGCACCAATTGTGAGAGCATCCCTTGGACAAGTTCCCCCAGAAGGAGGAGGAGGTGGAGGAGGAGTTCCCCCAGAAGGAGGGGAAGGAGTTCCCCCTGGAGGAGGAGGAGGAGGAGGAGGAGGAGGGGAAGGAGTTCCCCCAGGAGGGGGAGGAGGGGGCCCTGGGCTTGGAGGACAACCCCGACATGCAGCAGCAGCTAGGTTAAAGAAGAGGAAGTTCAAAGCTACAAAGAGAAGAAGTGAAGTGCTTTTGCTCGAAGTCATTTCTTAGCTAACAGTAGCTATAGAAGAGAGAATGCTCTTTCGGGGTGTGCAGTGATGGATTGAGGGGGATTGGTTTATATAGGACTTGGCACAAGGAGGATGAGAAATGTTGGTGAGCCCATTTTAACAGGAAGTAAGTGAGAAAAGAAGGAATAAATCTGAGCATCCATTTGTGTGCTCTTGGGGGCTTATAGCTGGCAGCACACAGGCAAGAGTTCCGGATTAAGGTTTGGTAGGTTGTGAGGTTAACATTTATAAATTGCCATTTTCCTTCCCATGTTAAAATCAATATCTATGATTTTATAGATCTATCTAGCTAGTTAACTCGCATAAATTTTAACTCGTTGTACCATATTCAATCCTAGAATTATGCGTAGCTATGAGATATAATTACAAGTATTTTGAACATTTTCATGACAATGTTTAGGGACTCTATGGTATTTAAGACTTTAACTAGTAAATTAGAGATCACAAATTTAGATTCCATTAAATGAAAGATTAATTTAATATTGTATAATTCACTATCTGATAAGTCTTTTAATAAATATGTTTTCACGATGAAAAGACGAGACCCCATAATTTCTTATGCTTATATATGGTGCTAGACCATTTCTGCTTTGATTGGAAAACCAACATGGTATATATATATATATATTCTTCATAAAAAAATTCGTTGAGCTATAAATTTTTTCTATACTCATCTAGTGATTCGAATATGGGCATTCCAATTTAGAAACTCTAAATTCTAAAACCTTACAAAGATTGTTAAAAATTGTATGTAATAAAAATAATAATAAGCAACAAATAAAATTAATATATTAAATTTTTAAATTAAAATTCAATATTAAATCTCATAAAATTGTTATTTACTTGAATCTTAAATTTTTCGTGGTCCCCCATCGCATAGACTAAACTCCCGGGACGACAATAACCTAGCTAGTGCCGAAATGATTGTGGATTTGCGCCCTCTATTTTGAGATTAACAACAATCTTAAGAGAAAATTTTATCCTTTTGGGAGCTTTGGTATTGTGGACCTATTGGAAATGTGGCTATACAAAATTTCTCTGTTCGATTGGGTCGGGTGATTCATTGATTATTGTCACCGCACTAAAATACTAAACAATTAGTGGATATACAATTTTCTTTTGTTAATGAGATAAATGGTACAAATATAGAAGTGGTTAAATACAATTAATATCACTGCTAGTGACTGTTGTTTAGAGCAGAGTACATCAGAACCAAATTATAAAATCAGAAACTTTAGTAATTGCTTATTTAACTAAAGAGTCAGCACTAGAGTTTTGCTGCCCTAAGTAAACTTACAGTTTTTAATGAATTGTAGATGCCTTTTAATTCCCAAAAAAAAAAAAAAACAGAGAGTGAGACAGACAGACAGATATAATATTTAATTCTATCAAATATTTTAACAAGGATTTGAAGTTAAATTTGTAAAAACATTTGATCCACTTGGTTATAATGTTGTAAAGGATTAAACACTTACTGGAAAATGCTTAATGAGTCAATATTGATGCCATCCAAACTATTATTTATTATTTGTATCATTTTTATGTAGAGATATTCTGTTAAGGTTGTATTGATTTTAAATTTGGGGAATAGTAACTTCATCTATTAATATTCATTTTTGGTAAAAGGACTAGTTCGCCTATAAAAATTATCCACTTGTCTACTCAAAACATTTTAAGCGATCAAATCCATACTCGAAGCAGTCTGGAACATATACTCATTAATGTATATTAATTTATCACTTTTTAGCAAGTTTGTGAAGTTTTAAATTTTTAACCAAACCTGTACCCATTATTATAAAAATTGGCCTAGGTAGCTAGTTCGAGTGGTAAGCCAGTGAACTGGACTACAATGGGGTCTGTTCTTTAGTGAGAGAGAGGAAAAAGAGAAGAAGAAGAAGAAGAAAAAAAGAGGCTATTGATCTATTTTGATCCAAATGATTTAATAATCATAACAATTTACTTTGTAACTCAATGCTGACTTGATCCCGATTTCTCTCTTTTTAATCAAATTAATTTTTATCGTTAAAAAAGAATACAAAGTTATTTTTCACTAAAGCACTTAAATAATTAGTACGAATATTCAAACATCAACTAATATTTTAAATTTAATCAAAATTATTTTATTTATAATATTATATATATTCACACTAAATATTAAAATGATCAATTTAATATAAACCATTAAATAAATAAAACTAATTTTATTTTTGTATTTTATATTACACTCACTGTCAATTCATAACACTTTTTTTAACAATAAATTTAGGATATAATTAAATAATAAATTATACAATAGAATTTATGCACCTTAAATAAAAATACTTTATTTTATACATACTCAAACTCTAGACAAGAAACAGACTCCTTCTTACATAAAAAAAAATATATATATATATATCATTATATAATCACCTCTTAAACTTACATAAAAAAAAAATCATACATCTAATCTTTTCTTACTTTATCATTTTATTTAGAAAAAAATTATACTTGCATGTTCGGAAGATAAAGTAAACAAATTCATAACATTATATTAAATTATAAGTTATATGATACGTGCACAATTACTATTTCAAAATAAAAAAATATTAATGATCAACCAATTTAATCATTGATCTATTGATTAAATAAGTAATAAATTTTAAGAAACATGTTAATAAATTTTTATGGGAAAATCTATTAATATTTCTATTTTCCCGGTTCTATCTCCTGCCTGTCTGTCTCTCACCCCACATTCTTGCTCTTCTACCATCACTGTTTTCTACTTTTTCTTCTCTTTACTCTCTCACTCTCTAAAACCCCTTTTTGGTTTTTTTTTTCTCTATAGGCTTTCTCTCTTTACTCTCGCTCTACTTTCTCTTATCTTTTTACAGTTTCTCTTCTTATCGTCTCCCCTGTTTAGCTTTGTGCGTTAACTAATTATATTTGACTTTGTCCTTTTATTTGTGGCCTATGTCTTGAGACCTTCCGCCTTGACGTTTGTTGGTGGAATTGTGTTGCTTGCGCCGAAGGGAAGCGTTGTTTGCGCTATACGGAAGCGTCACGGGGCATCTATAGAAACCACCACAGAATTATTTGAAATTTTTAGTCTAAACAATTGTCATGATTGGTTCAATTGTTTCTTCTTGTTGCACGTTGTCTAGCCCTTTTTAGCTTCGCTTTGAGCTTGTAAATTTCCCCCCTTAAGCAGCAAACACAATACAAATCTCAGTTGCTATAAGATAATGTCGCACTAACATAATTACTTGTAGATTCCATAGGTTTACATCTACCTTGCATTGACCGGAAAATTTGACTTAATATAAAGAATACGAACTAATACATGATATTATTTGACTATCATATAAAAAATATATTTTTTTTCTCTACCGAATTCAAGGCCATTGCAAGAGTGTTTGATTACATTTTACTGTATAGTTGGTTGATCCAAGTACTTAAGCAAGTCACCGCACGAGTTGTGTTTGATCACAAGTAGTTTTGTTTTCTAGTACATGGTGCGTTCTTACAAATTCAGAGCTCTTTCCACCCCAGGAGTGCAAATCTTTGTGTTGACATTTAGCCAATCGGAAATTAGAGCTCCTCCACAAGTTTGTTGTCCAACTTTATTTTGATTGGTTCCTTCGAAAATGGTACAAAGAAAATGAAAGCGACCGGAGAAAATCGTTTGGTCATTTCGTGCAATCCACAATATATGAAGATTCTTTCTCACAGTCCATTGGGTGAGCAGAAAGTAGTAACTACTGTAATTAGACATCCATCTTTTATCTATTGACATAAATTAGAGAGAATTCAGAATTGTCTTTAAACATGAAACAAACACAAATACTTACTTCGTGATTAGAAGTTCTTTCTTCTTTTCTTCTTCTTCTTCTTCTTCTTCTCTTTTGTCTTTACAATAAGCAGGACCTGAGTCAGACTGACCGAGTCATGCCGAGCACCAGCAAACCAATCATTGGTCCGGTTTGGATTAGTTAAATAGCCGAATAAGATAATAAACTAAAGAAAACCATCTTCTTGCCGCTTATTATTTTAATTCAATTTTCACGTCCACCGACACGAAGTCTCTCCTGAAATGATTTTAAGAGAGTACTTGTCCGCATCAACTGAGTGCATTATGGATTTTATGTTAGAACAGAATGTTGTAAAATTTGGAAATTGTAGAATTGCTTTAAGCTGCATGTCTTTGTTATTATCTTGGAAGCAAAATTGACTCTTAATTCCATGCAATTGAGGATTCGTGAACTTTTTCTTAGCATAAAATAACGTCCCACTTGATTACTAATAGAATTAAATTTTCATAATTGTACGAATTGTCTTATTGTTTTCTACGATAAAAGCAACAGATGATTTGGATACTTTATATTGTCAAAGGGGGTGGACCGGTTATTGTAACGACACTTAAACAAATATATCACGTACGCCTATTAAAAAGCCTAAAATGCACCTATGCTATTTACCCTACGGCACTACACAATATTTCCCTTAATTTCAACTAAATATATCTTATGTGTATTGACTCATTAACCTTTTAAGAATTTTTTTTTTTTTTCGAGTGGAACTTGTTCCCCATCTTTCTTTTGTTTCCTTTGAAAATACTCTTTACATTTTACTCTTCTAGTTACTTAGTTATGAACAATGAGAACATGAATAAAAGGGAGGAAGTTAGAATTTATGGAATTTCCAAATTTCGCATTGTGATCTTTGCCTTGTTTATCTCTCATTTACTTCTTTCTTAAGCTTTTTATGAATGTCCTTTGCTTAGTTTCTCAAGTTATGTCTCATAATTTAAACGTTTAGATTCGCGGTCCGATTGTTTAAATCTACGAGGGAATATAGAGAATAATCTTATATATTATGGGACAATGAGTTTTTTCTTTTGATACAATGAAGATCTGCAAGCTGATAATGTCAAGTATGGAGACATTTAGTTGAAAACCCTAGAAAAAATGATTGACTTTGTCATTCCGTTAATTTTGATCAGAGATCACCGTCCAAGAAGAGATGATTGGAAGTCATGAACAAAGCAAAGATTCACAAGCGGATATTTTGTTCACGGGAGTACGACTAATAGTAATATGGGCATGCCATTATAAGTCTGAGGTTCACATATAACCAAAAAGAATGATCATTTTATTGAAAAAGATCTAAAAATTTTGGTCTACTAATAATGTTTTTTTTAATTGCTGAAAAGTTATTTTATTAAAACATCAAAACTTGTGTGTAAACAAGAAATAGAAAATTGAATGATCTTTTTTTTATGGGGTTAAGGACCTCCAGGATTAAAATTGAAATAAGAATGTAGAGTAAGCAAAATCTGAAATGAAATAGTTAATTCGAAAAAATATTTAGTTTATTTTTAAATTAGAATTAAATTCTCTTTAATTCAATTCAGAATCGAATTTAATATGAAATGTACTACAATATATATGTCACAGTTAACATAAAAGAAACATTGTCATAATATAACATTAATAAAAAATTATTAAATACAAAAAATATTAATTATAATAATAAATTAATCTAATAACTGCAACAACAACAATAATAATAATATACTTCACAATAATAACCAAAAATATAAAATCTAAATTAAAAATATTAACATAAAGAATTTCTTGTGATAATAATTATTCATTAATTGATAACTTAAATATCTTACAATCTCAACAATATTTATTATTATTTTTATTTTTAATAAAATTTATTTTACATTAATATTTTTGAAAGATATATTTTTAATATAATAATAATATTTATTATTATTATTATTATAAGTAATTTAACTATTATATATATACAATCAAGAATTTAAACAATTGTACTAAACTGCAGCATAAAAGCCTCCTGTCAAAAACTACGAAAAACTTATAATTTCTAAATACTCAATGTCATTATAATAAATAATTTAATTATTTATTATTATATTATATTATTATTATTACATATATTTTTATTAATATATAATATATAATATTTATTTTTGGTAATTATAATATATTGTGTTATATTTATAATTATTTTCTTATTTTTTTAAACATGTATACATAATAGTGAAAATAGAAATGAGAATGAGATTACATAAAGAAGGAGGAAAATGGTCACTCTTATGTATAGAAAAATTTCATTTCCACGAATAAATAAATGAAAATGAATTTTTCTTTACTAAACATTAAAAATAAAAATCAATTATTTTCATTTTTATTCTAAAGTTGAAAACTTTTGAACCAAAGTCAAAGTATTAACTAAATTATCTAAGAATAAATTTTAATATTGGGGAAAGATGTGAGAGTGGTCTCAACCACATCGTTGCTTCTCCATATATATGTTAGGCAATTTTGTTATCACATTGCATCAAAATGCAAGAAATTTGGATATCTCTAATACATAAGACTTTTAAATTATGTAATATAAAGAATAATTATATGTTTACAATATTATTATTGTTTGATAAAGTAACTTTAAATAGTTTAGTGTATAAACTTTTATGCATATGACATATCAATTACAAGCAAAGCGTAACATTATATCCTAGTTACTTGTTATAGCTAGCATTTCCCTTTATGCAAAGTTAAAGTACTAGGAAATGAAATATTCAAAGAAGAATAAAAGTAAAATTAACAAAAGAAATTTGCGTGAATTAGAACTTGAATGTTTTTACATTCTTTGTTGACTTTCATTATTTCTAGAGTTTTAAAATTACAAAATAAGTGTATCTTTTTATACATGGAGATAAAGAAACTTTTATATAAAAACAAATTATATGCTTACTCTTATAATATTAATCAAGTTTCATTTCTACAACAATCTCTCACTTAGAGATTGATTATCAAATTGTTAATTATCACAATATAATTAAACTCATTATATAATCCATAATCTTAAAGTGACATATCCTTATTATAAAGACCAATTAAGACTGCACACAACCTTAACTTTGTTTCTTTATGTTAAAATTCCTTTACAACCAATATTGCCTTATATTTCTTAATGCTATCATGTTTTACTTTGACTTGGTCAATCCACTTATTGTTTAGTGCTTTTTTTGCTTTTTGGTAATTGAGCTAGTTCTCATATATGATTTTTTTGTAATGAACTCATTTCTTCTTTTATAGCTAACTTCTAATTGGTATAATTTTCAAATTATGTAGTTTTATCAAAGAATTTTAGCTCACCTTCATTACTCAATAATAAATAACATAAGAAAAGAAAGAATTACTATTAATGTTTAGATATTTTATCAAATCTTATCATCTGTGCTATTGGAAGGCAATATTCAACTTGTATTGCTTCATCAAAGCGTTTCCGCTCACCTTCGTTCGTTAACAATAAATAATACAAGGATGAAGAAAATCATTGTGGAAATTTAGATATTTTACCAAATTTTGTCATCTATTCTATTTATATAAAAGTCTATAACTGTGCTAATGCATTTTTAGAATTTTTGACATTCTTTTACTTACATCATTTTTAAAATTATTGTAAACTCAATATGTCTCCCTTTTTTGGCATATTTTCTTACACTATCAAATTTTATAGCATGTTTATTTTTATAGACAACATTTTAATTAAATATAACCTTTTTTGTCATAATAATTCTTCTATTTCAATCGCCCTAAAAACAATACTTGAATTCATAAATTTCATACCTAATGAAAAATACTTATGAGATAAAAATATAATTTATCCCCTTTATCAAAATTTAGATACACATAAAAGACATACCAAAGACTCTTATATATAGTTCTCCATTTAAGGAAACAAATACTTCTTAATTAATCAAATAAGTTATAATATTGACAGTATTAGTTTAAAATGTCTTTGGAAATCTAACATATATTTTCATCCTCGTAGTACATTCATTCAAGATTTTACTCATGTGCTCAGTTTCAAAGTTTTATTCATGCACTCAGTAAGATTATTTTGTTATGGAATTTTCAGAACTATTTTTTTTATCTAAATCTTATTAGTTGCACATAAATTTTTGAATTTTTTTACTATCATACTCATTGTCATAATCATATCTCAGCTATTTTATTTTTTTTCCCTGAGATTCATTCTCTACCTGATTTTTTCATTCTTAAAATTCATAAATACATCAAATTTATTTTTTAAAAATAAACTTATGCCTTCTAACTAGAATAATCAATGAAAGTGACATAATAAAATGAGTCACATAAGGATGCTATTAGAGAGGAACCTTAAACATTAATATACACGAGCTTTAGCTTCTATGTCCTCAGTGTCCTTCCAACTTTTGAAAAACTAATATTTTTTTGCTTCTTAAAAATACAAAAGTTTTTATGTCAGACAACTTGTCATTTTTTGCAAGTTCTTTCATTCCTTACTCATATGTTCAAGCTTACAATGACAAATCCTAAAATCAATCCCCAAATTCGTATATCCTACTAAATCCTTTATCTTCGAGGTCATATAGAGTGTTCTGAACATGTTTCCTTTTGCTATCATCTTTATTCTTCTGGTGATTTTTCATGACTTACTTACAAAAATTGTAGAATGTCCTTCTTCATCAAGTTGTTTTATATAAATCAATTTTTTTTAATCTCAAAATGTGTCTAACATTATTCAACTTTCATACATATCAATTTGATGTCTTGACATAAATATCACCTTTCTCCAATATATCTAATGGTTAATCATCAAGAAGGTTAACTTTTTTTAAATTAACAACACCATAGTTCTACATCCAATTTCTATGTAACGTTGTATAAAAAGATGGTCTAAATTCTAGATTTTAAAACTTCATTAAACTATTAATGCTTAGAAACAAAGCAATTATAATAGTTTCAATTGTTACATTTACAAATTCTTTGTCCTAATTTTTCTTTTTTAGTTGCTTACAGTCTCTTTTAAGTGGCCCTACAACTACAATTCTAATATATAACACTAGATTTCAATTTACTCCTTTTCTAAAATTTTAATTTGCCTATATTATCATTACATTAGGTTGTTATTCTTTTACATTTAATACTCAAGATAAAATCAGAGCTAAATTATATATTTAATTCTCTTATTCAAATATGTTCACCTAAAATTAAATCTTAAACCGCATTGAATTGTGATTATTTTGAACTAAATGAACTACTTACTACAGTTACAAAGACATTCCAACTTTACGATAATAAGGATAACAAAATCAATACCTTAACCTTTTCATCAAATTTATATTCACTAAGTTTAATTGACTAAAAATCAAATTAAACTCATATATATGATTTATAACATAAGTACCCCTTTCATTTTTTAATTAAATAATTTTTTCATTAGATATACTTTATTGGAAGTTAACGGTTTATCGTATGTATGAGTTAGTGCCCCTATCAGTCTTGTAGTAGTCTTTTTTTTTTTTTTTTTTTTGTTAAGACATTAAAAGTAATGTTTCAAGCTAGTATCAATTAGATGACTCTTAAAGCTTGTTTATTTAATAACACTCAGTCTTCCTCTCTGATCGATTCTGATTTTTCTTTCTTGAAAAAGGCTAATGCAATTTCATTTGGCATAGTTAACCATTCATTTACATCTTTTAGTAATTGAAATTAGTATCGTTGAACTTTTTTATCCTTATTTTTTCTTCTTTAAACACCATCGCACCTATTACTTCTTTAACCCCCTCAAACTCAAGCTCTAATACTAGTTATTAAGAAATGAAATGTTCGATAAAGTATAAAAGTGAAACAAATACAACAAATTTATATGGTCAAAACCTAAATGTTCCTTCATCCACAGTCACACTAGAATTTTACTATGTGTGGAGTTATAAAATTACATAATAAGCATATCTTTTTATTAAAAAAGATAAAGCAACTTTTTTATAAAAACAAATTACATGTTTACTTCCATATAATATTAATCAAGTTTCACTTTTACAACAAAAAGTAGAAATTGTAGTAAGATAAATGGGTTTCAAAGGCCTTGTCATTATCTTCCTAGTGTCAACCTTTTTGTCTCTACCATTGTAGGTAGTTAAACACTTGTATTCAACTTATTCCTAAGCCAAATCCCACTAGATGCACAACTACTTTCAAAAAATGTAAAGATGCCTTAAGGTTAGGCATATGTGTCAAGCTAGTTAATGGTGCAGTTGGCATAAATGTTAGAATCCCACTAAATGTCACTTACTACTCAGTGCTTCAAAAGATTGTTAACCTTCTTTACACTACTATCAAAGCTAATGTTCTTGACATTAACATCAATATTCTCATCTCACTTAACTCGCTTCTAAACATCTAGAAAGAAACTTCCTTTTGACTTCATTTGTGCCTAGACAAATTCTTAATTATCATTTCTTTATCTTTTTCATTTTTGTCCTATTTTAATTTGATATATTTTTACTATTGAAATAATAATAAAAATATAAAACTATCCATATTGTCTATTTCACAATTACCTACAACTTAAGTTTTTGAACCCTTATTATAACATGGACGCTTAGACATTATTTGGCTTATTTTTCCATATTTTCTCAACCTTTCTTCTGCACTTTCTTATGTGATAAGTGTTTAATAAAGTAGTGCTTCATATCACATTTCTTATTATGGGCTTAGGTATTTAAATGATTGACTAAGAAAGCTACATATTTTGGAACATAAATGTGTTGACATGTGGATAGAAATATACATATGTTGCAAGATGACGAGCATTATTATTAATAATGTGAATATTACCTTAATATATTTTTAATATGTGGAGTAACATTACAATTGCTAATTAGAAAATTTTTATTATTTAATCATCTACCAATTTTCATACTTTAGATGTCATATCAAACCATAATATTTGCAAATATCTCATTGACATAAATTATTTTTAGTTAGACACAAAGTCAAATCAACTCCAAATCAAATTAAATTATGATCAAATTAGATTTAAGTCACCTAAACACAAAGTTGTTATTTTTTTATGAAAATACTTTATAGGAACATTCTTTAACATACTTATAGGACACAATTAATAAAGTAATTAATTTATCGATAAAAATAATATGGTTTGTAATGAATATTATAAAATATCATTGTTTAATCCTTTCTTTTTAACTTATGCGCTTTTTCTTCATCAAATGTGCATAATAATTTCATCTAAAGATGTATCTACCTAGACTTTCTCTTTTTCTATAAACTTGTTTTGAGTTTGAATAAATTGAAGTCAAATTATATTATATAATTATTTTTTAACCACATATTCTCATATATACATATAAATATAAATAATTTAGATCTCATAAAATAATATTTCATATAATTTAAATTATATTTAGTATTATTTAAATTTTACATCAAATTTTATTTTATTTTTATATAATTTTATTATGTAATACTAAATATAATATTAAATATTATTTATCGTAATATAAGATAACAACACTGTATATATTCTAACTGATGTATGTACCTTATATTTTCCTTTAGTTTCAAGTCAGGTTTTCTCCCCTCATATTTAGTTAGGGGTGATAATTCATGGGGTCTTTGAATTGTTAGGATGCATTGCAATATGTGCTTTTAGTCTGGTATTTTGGAGAGCAACTATAAATGGGTTAGGCTTAAGATTGACCCGAAGCTGATTTCAATTGCCTATTTCCTTTTTATATGGTCTATAGAAGAGATGAAAAATCTTCATAAGAGAAACGATAGGGCTGAGGGAGGGCACAGGGGTTTAATTACCTATTTGTGAATCACTAATCAGCTTAAATCGAATAGTCCTACCAACATGACCTAGGCTTTAAAGTAACCCAATTATTAACGTTGGGTTGTGTTGCTCTTCAAAGCCCCCCAACACATAGGAATCCAACATGAATGGATTTATGTTCTAAACATGTAATCATTTTTTAAGTAATAACACTAAAATTATGTTAAAAAAAAACCATACTAAAATACAAGATCTAAATCTAGCAAGAGAGAACACGTTTATGAAAATTAAAAACAAAACTACTTTTTATTATGTTATTTATGATAGAATAAGTCTTTTAATTGACATCAATGTATTAATATTTCACCAACTTAACTAAAAATTGGTAAGTTATCCAATTTCTCATCTTCTGATTTTTTTTTCACTATAAATGTAATTATGCATTATAACAACAGACTTTCAATTACTTTAAAAAAAAAAGATTACATGCAGTTCTATAACCTTTGATCTTCCATGTTTATTCAAATTTAGAATTTAACCAAAAAAAGAAATTCAAATGAAAGATAAAAAAATGAAAATTGAAATTTTTAGTCTAAAGAAATCTAAACTTATAATCTTTTTGGAAATGGCAAAAAAGGAGAATAACAAACTAAGATGAATTAGAACTTAAGTTTGAGGCAAAACATGAAAGATTATTAAGATTAAAATAAATATTAGCTTAAATCTCAAGGGAAAAAAATCTAAATACCAATAAATCTTTTTTTTTTATCCAACTCGCCTAACGAGGGAGATTCAACTATGGTATAAAATTCAACCTCTAAATCAATATTAGATCTATTTCATAAAATTTCATTTCAATAAGTGAACAAAATTTTATAACTTAAAAGTTTTTTAAACTCAATATGTTTCCCTTTTTTGACATACTTTCTTACACTTTCAAATTTTATAACATATTTATTTTTATAAACAACATTTCAATTAAATATAACCTTTTTTGTTATAATAATTTTTCTATTTCAATTACCTTAGAAACAATACTTGAATTCATAAATTTCATACCTAATGAAAAACACTTATGAGATAAAAATTTAATTTATCACTTTTATCAAAATTTATATACACATAAAAGACACACCAAAGACTCTTATATATAGTTCTCCATTTAAGGAAACAAATACTTCTTAGTTAATCAAATAAGGAGCATGGGCTCATAGCCCAATAAACCTTTCCTAGTTCCACCCCTAACCACAAAGACAAGATCAACTTCTTTTAACATAGGCTTTGTTATACAATGCTTCCATGGCATATATCAGAATAAATTTAATCACCAACTTTATTTGAACCAAGATTGAAATTAGGGTCTTTTTTTCAATTTTAGTTCTCAACTAGAATTATAGAGTTAATCCAATTTTGATTTACCCTCTCAAAAAATTAAAATTGAAGAATTGAATTAAAATCATTGGCTAGTCAATTTAGTAAACATTAAACTCAAAAAATTTATTTTATTTTAAAATTTTCATTATTTTCACATTTTTTTATTAGAAAAATATTTTAGTCTTAAAATTTTACTGCAAATTGGTTCAAATTAATGTTTTCTATGAAAATCAGAAAATATTATATAATTTATTAAAAAAACTTAAATTGTTTTAGGATCGAATAAGAATTGAAATCCGAAATTGGAAATGCAACCAAGCCACGGGCGGATCCGTTTTCTAATTTTCCTAATTGTTAGAACAGTGACTAAATGGGCACATGATCATGTCTACTCTTGCAGTCGTAGATAATAATCTGATCCCAAAAAAATAAATATATTATATGCAACTAAGACTAGAAAATTCATCGGAATCAATACAATTTGGCTCCAGAAATTAAATTTTAATCAACTAGCCTTAAAGTATATTATATATATATATATGAAGAAGATTGATCAGGGGCCGTTCCACATATTTCATTGTTTGCTTTTATCTTTTGGTCTGATCTCCAATTTTACTACTTTGATTGATTCATTTCGTGGGTATCAAATGTGCAGCCTTCTTTTCAATTTTTTTAAAGTAAAAAGGACATCTTTAGAATGTAATCTTATCATTATATGCCAAAAGAAAAACATAATCGCTTAACAATTATAAATTATGAACTTCATCCTCGAATTTTTTGGAGTGGACGATAAATATGCTAAGCTTCCATCAGTAAATGAAAAGCCTTCTTTCTTTTTTATTCCTTTTCTTTTCTTATCAAAATAGATCACATTAAGTGTTGGATTAGAATTTATTAATATTAATTATTTTAAAATTTTAAGTATCAATTTTGTTATTAAGATATCTCGTATCGGAAAAAAGAGAAAGAGAAGTGAATATTATTTAAGTGAAACAAATTTATAAACTAAAATTTTAAAGTTATTTTTTTTTATTGAGACTTGGTATCAAATTCATCACTTTATTACTTTTTTTAATTTTTTAACAAATTATATGATGATCATTACCTTAATGATAAGCTAATAATGATAATAGTACATGTCGATACTTCCGACAAAAGTTAGTCTTATTAGCAATGACAGTGCTGCGAGAGTGCTTCATTTTCTTTATATATATATATATATATATATATATATATATAATTTATAGAAACTAAAATTTAAATTTTAAACTTAAAACTAAAATCTCATGCAATTTTCTCACTGGATCTTACAATTAATAGCAGAATACTCCTTTTTTCACCCATTCAAGATTTAATCTTTTTTCGAACATTTTACAAGTAAAATCATGAATATACAAAGTGATGTAGGAGAGTGCAATGTTAAGTTCATCTTAAGAGTAATTTAATCTCAATTGACACTTAAAATTTACTCAGAATCACTTAAGCTTGTTTGAGAATAACTTTACTGTAAATTGAAAAAAGAAAAATAAAACACAGAAATGATTTCTAATATAGTACAAAATTTTATCACCTTTGAAGGCATGTCAGACAAAAAAAAAATGTAATTGCAAAAAGTAGTACCAGTACCAGCAATTTACAAATAAATAATATATTCCATCCTCCTTTTTTTTTTTCTTTTTTCTAAAAAAAGGAGGAGAGTATGAGACTGAGTGATATAGAACAATAAGCTTTTGTCCTTTTTCTTTTGTTTTTTTCCTTTATCGGAGTGGGGGCATTAGGCACTTTCTTCGAACATATTTATATTACTATATGAACGGCATAAACGTTTCACTATTGAGCATTAAATAAATCACATTGTTGATTATGAATGTGGGCATTCGATTATGCCATATCGATTGGTACGAACAATTGAATAGACAATCATCTATGAAAATGGAGCAATTAAAAGACTCTTAACCACAAATATATAAATTGTTTCCCCCTCTTACTCTTTACAGAAAAAACATAAGATTTTTTTTTAAAAATATTTTATGATTATTCTCATAACTTAAACTATATATACCATAAAAAAATAAGTAATTTTTGTTATAATTTTTCTCTAAGCATGTATTTGTGAATGATATTGAAAGTTTAATGATTTAATTTCAAAATTTTAGATTGAATAAAAATATATAATTGAGAAAATTTTAATTTAACAGTAATTTTTTTTTTATAAAATTATGCTTTTAATTTTTAATGTTTATATAAGAGCATATATGATTGTTTTCTATTTTGTTTATAAGTATTTTTGTTAGAAAATATATGATTATAAAATTTATCTTTGTAAAGATGAGAACTTAAATTTGTTAAAATAAATTTTATATGAATTTCTGTACTAAGAGAATTTAACAAATAAAATTTTTGGATTAAAAATTTTAAATTTTTGACTGCGTCTGATATGTTTAAGTTCTGAGGAATGAAATTTATATAAACTTGTAAAGCTTGTTATAAGCTTCTCGACGCAGGATGCGGACGGAGACACCTGGCTTATGCGCGCCCTCGAAAGGCGTTTAAAGTCACTTTGCTAACCGTCCGACAGTTTACAAGTAAACTCCAATGCATACACACCACACAAAAAAAAAAAAAAAAAAAAAAAAAAAAAAAAAAAAAAAAAAAAAAAAAAGCAAGACAAACTGGCTTCTGGAAGCCAGTAGTTGGAGTTCTCCACGTGTTAGGGGTAATTGTTATACCATATGGACCCTACAACGTTAAAAACAATAAAATAAAAACAGCATTGACACCCCCCACCCTCCTTCTTTTTTAGCGGCGGACCAATGAATGTATGCCATGTGTCCTATTGATACAAATCTTTCAAAATCAGGTTGCAACGCGTCACCTTCAGTTGCCGCTAGCCCACGAGCAATTTTTAGACGGTCTAAATTGGTAGACTAAAAAAGCCGGCCGTGGGAAGCGCGTTGTCTAGACCACGTGGCTATTAAACTGGTACATTAATTTAAACAAGACGTGAAAATTTAGAAGTTGTTCGAAAAAAAGGGACGGTTGCTAAGAATCAATTAGTGCTAAGTGCTAAGTGTCCTAAACCAAAGACAAAAGGGGAAAGAGGCGTGCGGGCGTACATTTATTGTGGACACAAAAGTTTATAATGGACACTGGACGGAGACCATCTATAACTGAACACGTAAAGGCATTGCAGCCGGAAAGAGAAAACAAACAAATAATAATAATAAATAATGAAATGATTTTGACATATAACGAATATTTATACAAAATACTTTATACAAATTCATGTGATTACATGATTAAAATTAATTATGATATGTTCATGATATAAACTTAGTTGAATTTTATATATATGCATTATTTGATATGCACTTGAAAATGACCCAAACATACTATAATGTATTATTTGTGAGTAATAATAATTTTTTTTTTAAAAAATAAAAATTATATGCTTTAAAGTTGTAAGTCGAATTATATGAATTAATTTTTTTTATAAGTAATGTAATTGACAATTGTAATGTTTATAACGTATAATTTGCATGTTAAAAGAAAATAATATCATTAATCTTAATTTTAGTGGAATATCTAGATTATAGTGAGAATTTATAGGTTAGAAGAAGAGAAAAGAACTTTTATTTATAAAACTAAGATTTTGCATTTGTAGGCGAAACATCAAGATTCTAAACAGATTAACGATTTGCAGTTAAAGTAATTTTAATTTTAAAATAAAATTTTGCATAAAAGTTATGTTTAAAATTTTCAACAATTATATTGGAAAGTTCTGTCAACTCTGAAAGTGGGACACAAGAACGTGGAGGTAACATGGTTCTTTATTTTCATTACTATCTTTTTTTAAGCAACAGAGCTGTGAAACGTAGATTTGAACTTGATCAATAAGACATGATGTCATGGCTATGAAGATAGGAATCGATGTATTTTAACTAAAATTTGAACATGATGGTTTGAATTGAAGTGTTTAGTTTATAAGGAAGGTTAATACGTCATGGCAGGTGACTCTTTTTAGGTATAAATAAAAAAGTATATATTTCTTAAATTTATTATAAAATTTATTAAATCGTAAATTATATAAATAAAATTACTCTTGAATTAGAGAGTTTGTCTTGGTTCCAAAGATATACCTTACCGAAAAGAAAAAAAAAAAAATCTTGAAGAACTATAAAAAGTCCCAAGGAATCGGATCGCGTAAAAGTAAATAAAAAGAAAAGGAAAGGAAAGTAACTCTTTCTACTAGGCATAATAAAACTGGATCTTCCCCAGTTAAAACTTCCCAGGAAACTCAGAAAGAAACTTTCTTGGCATTATTCTTTCTAAGGTCGTGCAATGATAATTATATATAAAAAAAAAAAACACTTCCACTTCTTGCAGTATCTTTCATTACTCTCAAGAAAAATTAAATGAATGAAACTTGGTATTTTATTCGGTGGCAAGTTGTTGGAATCAGAACATTTGGAAAAAGAAATGCTAACATGGATTTAACAGCAAATGTACGGTTTTAAACTTTTTTTAATCCCATTTAATTATTCGCTAATTAATTTTTTTTTTGGATTTCATCAATTCTTTGTTTGTTTGTTCCTCTCACGGTTTGAAATGCGTTGCACGTACGCTTGTTTGGTTAGCATTGACTCATACATAGATAAATTAATCTGATGCCATTTTGTCCAATTCCTCACAATTGATTAATTCCCAATACATATTATTATGTCTTAAGCATCTCAAAAAAGATTTGTTGGACTCCCTCTTGTTTTTGGTGGAATTCCAACCTTAAAAACTCCCAATTTACCACAAGCCAGGCTTGCTTGCATGCATAATCCATCCCATCCAGCACATCTATTGTTAGTTGTGGATGCTTGCACAGTTTTCTTCGAGCATTATTTTTCGTAAATTTTATATTATATCTCTAATTTAAAAACTTAAAATTTTAAATTATTTTTACAGATATGTTATTTATTTCTTTATTCTTCTCCTACTAAAGGACTTTTAGCTGCAAATTCTGTCTGTTTGTGTGTGTGTGTGTTTTTTTTTTTTTTTAGTAAGTCAAGCTATGATTTTATTGAATGAAGAACAAAGCAAAGTTGTTACAAGTACAAAGGAGCCAGGTTGGGTAGGGAAAGAAAAAGGCTAAAACCAGACAATGAGATTAACTTGCATAATAATTCCTTGTTTCACTAAACTATCTACAAGTTACAACTCTTGCTATTCTGTCTAAAATTCTAGGTGGTAATAATACTATAGTGAAGCAAAAGTTCTAGGAAAATTCCGTTTTAACTTCCATTGTCGCAACACCTCTTTATTGAGTCATGTGAGAGCTCTAGAATCAGACTCAAACATAAGTCAGGTCTTCTTTTGATCTTGTTAATTCAACAGCCTTGAGGATCGCTAGAAATTTTTCATGATTTGAGTCCATTCACCAACAGAGCAAGAGAACATACAAATGAAGTACCCATTAAGGAAACCCCACCCTCCCACCTACCCTCCCCCCCTCCACCACCCCCCTCCATTGACATTCCATTTGAGTTCGTTTGATTGACAAGGAACTCGAGCCTGAAACTATGCACCCAAATTTGAAGCCGTGCCTAATGTTGCAAAGGAGAGGTCAAGCGATTGATTTTCTGCAGGATAACTGCCATCCCAAATCTTGTAGCGATAGATCGTTTTCACGGGAATCAGATCAGGCAGCTTGTCCCATAGAGGATCTCATTCCTACGAACCATTCAACAAAATTGTAGATATCACATCAAAGGATATAACAATATCGATCTATATGCCCCACTAAAGCTTACCACAAACTTATACTTGACATCCTAACAGAAAGAATAATCGTTTATGATCTTGTTTTTTTTTTCTTCTTTTTTTCTGTCCAGACAATCACCAAATTAAAATTAATTCGATCAAACAGATTCACAAGATTCGTGGGTCATTGCAATGCATTGCAGGTGTTCAATTCCAATCAATACAACCATGAAAACGACGAGTGCTATGTATCAGACTCAGCATCAAGCGTATCATTACGCGTGGCATGTGACGAGATTTAGCGAACTTACAATCAGGCAATAAAAACGACACAACTCACAAGCGTGCAGAGCCCCTTTTGCAGCCCTTCTCGAGCTATGCTTGACCATGTGCCTGTGTATAGGTAATCATTCAAAAGCCATGTACACGTCTCAAAATACTATGGGCCGGCCAGTCCTCTTTTTTCCCTTCCTACCACTCACTAAGTTGGCCCACCATCTCACCAATTATCATCCCACATCTGTACATATATGATGATTGATGAGTTTTGATCTTTTCTCACCTCTCTCCCCTCTATTATGAGATCCACTAGCCAAGCCGGGACATTGCGTGTCCCTGTTTCCATTTTTAAACCTCTAGGATTTAGCCACCTTTACTAGCTCTTGTCTGAAAGTGTTTGGCTTTGCGGATATCCTGCATGAATACCTGGGAAGATATTTTTGAAAGAAATAATAATAATAATAATAAAAAGTACATTCTAATGCAAACTCACAATTTGTGAAATTTTATTTTTTAAAAATATATATATATATATATATATATATATATAATTTTTCTTTTATAATAAATTAATTTCACCACTCAAATCTAAATAAGATATTTTCTTAATCTTGATCTTATTTGTACGTAATCTTATCTACTCATATTCTTAAGACATCTCATATATTATATAGAAAGTATACAATTTTTATTTTTTTATTTTTTTTTGAAGGGGCAGAGAAGTTATTATTATTTTTTATTCTACAAATTGGGCTTTTGATAGCAGAAATTTTTTTTTTTAACAATTCAAACGAAAATGTATTATTATTATTATTATTATTTTAGGTTGGAGGCAGAGAGTGCATCATTCTTTTTTATTCAATAAGTTGACCTTAAAGACAGGATTGCAATTGATGTGAACCGATTATAGAATTTAAAGGTCCCGTCACCACCGACTGATGAACTCTTTTCCAAACTTGATTTCAATTTCCTCTTCCCCACCTAACGTTCCTTTAGAATTATTCTGTCGAAGTGTGGTCCTCATTAATTAGCAATCTTTCCCACTATTTTCACGTTAAAAAGAATTTATTTTTTTTAAAAAAAAAAAAAGCGTAAATGGTTGAAATTTAGCCTCATAACGCATAGAGGCATGCCACGCGTCTCATTGGTCGGTCAATGCCCATTATCATTGTGCTATTTCATAAGCCTAATCCCAATTAAAATTGTCTTGTTTTACTCTGCTAGCCACTCGAGAAAAACATATTATTAAAAAAAAAAATCTTTTTTAATTATTTTTTTTTTGGAAGGTTTATTGAACCATCAATTAAAGAAACTCTCTTTTATTTAGGGTCAACGAGAGAAGGTTTTTTTTCCTTCATATACTGATGGGAACCAATGAATCTAAAATCAAAGAAAATTTTGATTAGAATCTAAACAAACAAAAAATAATAATAATAAATTTCATTTCAATCCAAAACTTTCATCCCCCACTTAAGCAAACAGTTTCTACGATCATTTTACATTTGATTGAGGCCAACAGTAGGGAAAAAACTTTTAAAAATTAAACTAAATAAATAATAAATATATAAATTTAATATTATATCTAATTGAAAATTTTAATGCACTAGATCCATTAATTATTCCCATTTATTTGTTACTTATTTATCTTCTTACCTTTTTAACACAAAACCTAGTAATTAAATAATTACGCTTTATATCTCAATAAGTTCTTTTTTTTTTTAAGATATACGGGTTCAAAAAATATTGTTACATAATAATATTTTTTTTTTTCTTTTGAACCTTTCTTTTTTTAGCCGTCCACAAGATCGCATGATCATCTATGTCGTGGCTTGCAGCCAGAAACGCAACACTAACTTAGAGCCCTAAAGTTGACTTAAATTGTTTGGTTTAATTGTTTAAATTAATTACAAAAATATTTTTCACGCCACTGGAATGGCCTTGCAAGGTTGGTCAACTTTTTACTGTCAGTTTTTGGCTTAGAGCCAGGAGATGTTACTGTACATTGAATTGGCCACAATGTTGGATGCAGTGGGAGTTGTTGGTGGCTGTCTAAATCCAATTATATGTTTTCGATATATATATATATATATATATATAAGTTTTTCTTTTCTTTTCTTTTCTTTGGTGCATCAATAAATTCCTTAGGCCACTGATGAATGGGTTAAAGCTGACCCTAATTTGGACGCAGAATGTGAAGGAAAAGGAACATCGTGCACTTTTTTTTTTTCAAGTATGTCGGAAAATAAGCACATTGTGCAATTAATGAACAGCAATTATTGAAAAAGCTCTGACCAATCTGTTGATCTTACCCCCAAGGCTAGGGAAGCATAGTGGGCCAAACACCTTTTCTCCCCTCGATGTCCTAAGAAAAAGACTTACATCAGTCATTTACATCCATGATGAGACGATTCGCATTTAGCTCGATGGTCTTGTAAAACGAGTGCGCTTTTAGGTGAATAAATTTCATTATCTCTCTCGTGAAATCACTTCATAGGTTTAAATTGTTAAAATTTTTATTTTATTTATTAACTAGCATTCGAGTAGATTGATTCTATATTTTTTTTTTATTTAATATATTTTAAAATATAAATTATATATTATAATTTAATATATTTTTTTATTTGTTAAAAATTTATAATTAAATATAAAGATAGCATGATTTGAATACAAAATTATTTTAATTATGAAAATTTTGATACTATATTATAAAATTATTTAACTTAAAAATTTAAATTATTAAATAAAATTTGAATGGTAATAATATAATATATGACATGTACTTTAATAGTTTCGATTGTAATTAAGCTTTGCTTTATTTCTATTTCTATGTGTGTTTACTTTTGCTTCCTATGGTAAGTTGGTTAGCATTACTCTCGTACTCTCCTTTTGGTTATTTTCTTCATTGAAATCTATTGTCAATCCACCAAAATCAGAAACGGTGGTATGAGCGTGGGTGTCAACTAAATTAACTAAGTCTCTTCGCTAAGGTCCTCTTAACTAAAATTAATTATCCGGCTTATAGTTGAAACGAGATAGCTTATGAGAATGGGAAAAGGGCAAAATTCACCCTGAACATTTGAGATTTTTTGAATCAAAACTCTCTTTAATTTTTATTTTCAAAATTGACCATCGACATTATTTCCATTAGTTTAAATTGACCCATCAAGCCAATTTGTCTTTAAATCTGTCCACGTAGGCTACCTTTGGCAGGATGACATGGCAACCCCCCCCCCCTTCTCTCGTTATTATTTTTTTATTTTTTATTTTGGTCTAATATAAAAATATGCAAGTCCAAAAATTATATACAACTTTACGAAGGAAATATTTACCAACTCTCCCATTAATACGAGAATCTTTTGGATGTGAGATTACCACGTTTAAAATAAGTAAGATTATTATTCATATGACTGCAACATCAAAATGTCAGAGTACTGGGCATATGCATCAAAATGTAATATTGCGTTTAAAATAGATTACTCGAATTGTGCATGGGATTTGATACTGCTGTGTTTGATATAATAATTCCAAATATTGAGAATTTCGTGATCATTACTCATGTAAATTAATCTTGTCATACAAAATGAAAGACATGATCTAAATTTCTAAATTACTTAAAATTTGAATTGTTTTCATGAAATAAATTAAACTAAAATGAATAGAAAAATGAAAAAGGTAAAAAAAAAAAACTTATAATATTTGAGTAATTTTACCATAAAAATTTGTCATAAAGTTTCATAATACTGTTTACAGCGGTATTAGAGTGTAAATCTATGTATCTATTTTGGTCAATAAATAAGAAATATCAAAGGTAAAATTGTATTTATAATCTATAGAACATTTTCGTTAGAGTGTGAGGTTACCATCTCCCCCTATGGTAATCTGAGATTATTATCATGGTGATAATGTGAGATTCTCTGAAATGTAATGTTATCACTCTCATTTTTTACTTTAAATGCCGGATGTGAGATTACAAACCACATCTTCGGGAATGTAAATTGGAATGCTTTATTCTAAAGGGCCCTCAATTTTTTTTATGGTTATTATTAATATTATTAGTATTATGTGTTGTTGTTGTTGTAGTTAGAAGGGAGGCCAAAAGGTCAACGAAGCAAAACAAAGTAACAAAGACGGCGATCATAGAAATAATAGATTCC
Organism: Kandelia obovata; assembly: GCA_021464305.1. NCBI lineage: Eukaryota > Viridiplantae > Streptophyta > Magnoliopsida > Malpighiales > Rhizophoraceae > Kandelia > Kandelia obovata. The sequence continues at coordinate 3,842,987 of CM038484.1, read as the reverse complement.
GACAATGGTGTTCCAACTAGTTATGATAGAAGTAGGATACCTTACTGTTTCTACAGTGCTCCTACCAACAAGACAGTAAGCCATCAACAAGACCAGTGTCTTTATGATTCCAACGTTGGTCATGGAATTATCAAAAACAGAAGATCTTCAAAGTGGTTCATCCTTGTTTTGATGTGTAACCACTGCATATTAATATGAAAGGGATTTTCCCTGTTGCACATTTGAATCAAAACTTTTAATTTTTTTTTTTTTCCGAATGGTACGAGTCTCCAAGAACCGGCCTTAAAGTAGATTAAGTCTCTTTTATGATTCTCAAGAGATCGTTTAACACAAAAAGTTAGACGGTGGGATAAGATTTAAAAATAAATTAGGTATCAGAATAATATGATTTTACAGATTTTTAAGAATAATATATATATATATATATATATATATATATATATATTATTATTATTATATATCTGTACAATTATTATAAATTGTTTTCTCACCCAACCTTGTAAAATTCTATAAATAAAGTATTCGTTTAAGTATATTGTGCAGTTGAGTAGAAATTATAGTGATAGCGGTGAATATTATTTTGATCACAATGATGTCACGTGAATGAAAGGAAATCACAATAATGTCACTGTAATATTAGGAAATATGTTGATATTACATTAAAAATTTATTTTTGTTGTATTGTAAAACAAAGATGTAGGGTGTAATTATAGGGATGTAAAAACTGACATGTTTCAAACGAGATTGATATCACCTATGCATTAAAATAATATGGTTTTTTGAGATTCAAAATTTAAAATTTGCATGAAAGTAAGTAAAATATGCAATATCGTGAAATACAATGGTTGAAATGCTTCTTTTTTTTTTTTTTTTCTTTTTCCGTCTCTCATGCACAGTTTATTATGTTTTCCACACATTCCAAAACAAGCTGCGGTTGGAAGTGAAATAGCATTCCTTAGCAAAAGACGACAACTCCATAAAAAGGGCAACGATTCAAGTTCTTTTGCCCAAAGAAGTTCTGTTATGTAAATACACTATCCATTAACTACAGTTGGACATAATATAACTATATTATATGAATATATCTCTCTATTTTCTTGCATTTGACATAATTTCGAGAGATGAAAAACAATTCCATTGTATTTAATAAAATTTGACCAAAATTTGAAAATATGTGCAAAAGCTCGAATCTCATTCAAAATTTAAATGCAATCAGCCAACGAAGAGAGAGAGAGAGAGAGAGAGAGGAACAAAAGAAAAGAAGTATCAAGAATGGCTGCCAGTTAACCAGGATTCTCTAACCATAGTTCCAAAGGGAGGGATATAACATCATCACATAAATACAGATTCACACGTGTCACCCTACAGTTGCATCATAATCCATATTTCTTCAAAAGTAATCCGTATTTATTTCTTGCCTCTAATTTTTGTGCTTATCTAAATTGTTTAACACAAAAAAAAAAAAAAAAAAAAAAAAGTCCCCCCCCCTCCTGGCTTGTTATAAAAGGCCCAGTTCCTTGCAAATCCTCATAGCCTGTCTTCTCGGTAATCACAACTCATTTTTCTTCGATCGCCTGTAGTATCTAGGACTATATGTAATTCAAGGCTACAAACATACCAAAATCTCTGTAAGCAGAGCAAAACGCCAGTACTCATAACTCACGGCTAACTCAAATTAAACATTGATGGCTCGGACTCTCCCAACAGAAACACAAGGCAAAATCCTCCCAGATGCATTGGACTACAAGGGACGCCCCGCCGACCAGTCCAGGTCCGGCGGTTGGACCAGCGCTGCCATGATTCTAGGTCCCATCACATACCCACTTCCTCCATTTTCAGCTTTTTTTTTTTTTTTTTTTTTTCTTTCAATTACGAAGGAAGGCAAATATCTCTGAGTGAAGAAAAGTGGGCTGTGTGCATGTATTTGTTTGTTGTCTTGCTGTTCCCTTATCGGGGGCGTTTTAATTGCTTGTTGATTAGGTGGAGAGGCATGTGAGCGGCTAACGACACTTGGTATTGCTGTTAACTTGGTCACTTACTTGACGAGTACTATGCATTTGGGCAATGCTCTGGCTGCCAACACTACCACCAACTTCCTCGGAACATCTTTCATGTTGTGTTTGCTTGGTGGATTTATTGCTGACACCTTTCTGGGAAGGTTGGTTTTTTTTTTTTTTTTTTGAGCTTTCTATCAAACAACAGAGCTTGTCCTATATTTATATATTTATTATTATTGACCCTTTTTCTCTTTCAAAATTTTCCTTTTTTTTTTGAACAGATATCTCACCATCGCCATCTTTGCTACCGTCCAAGCAATGGTAAGATCCACAGTACCATTAATTGACTCGTCTGCCTCATCGTCCTCCCTTGCATGAAGGGAAACTGGATTTTCTTTTCTTTTTTTGAGAAAGAAAAAAAGGGGTATAGTCGGATGTTAGTCATCACCTTTACACGGATCATCCATCCATTAATGTCCTCGTTTAAAATCTCCTGTAAGAAGGAACTACAGTCCGAACAATGATAAGGCGATATGGTCTCCTCCGCATTAAAGCAAAGGGGCGCTAAATTTGAATTCCACACAGTAGCACATCAGTTTTTCCATATTCAAGAAAGGGATGAATATTGTGCAGAAATTTGAACCCTGACTAGTCTTGTGGCCACGGACGGACTTATTACCGAGTTCCAACCCGGGGTGGTGACAGAAACTAGATTCAAGAAAAGGAAAATTCATATGTTTCCCAACCAATCCAATATTTGATCCAATTCCCAACCCACTGTCCAGTTTTTGGGTCAGAACTTCTCAGTTAATGCATGTGCCAACAAAAATATGCTGCCAGTCGGTTTCTCATTTTTATAATGTTACTTTTTACTAGTAAGTCGCTTGATTTTGATGATTCAATTAAAAAAGTATTTCATGAAACTTTTGTTACTGGGACATTATGAATTTCCTGATTTTTATATATAGTTCATGCCAATTTCTCATCGTGCTGACACATCTTTTTTACTTGTTGTCAATCACTATCTACTAGGGTGTCACAATATTGACAATTTCCACAACAATACCAAGCCTCAGGCCACCAAAATGCTCCGGCAACACCGGCTGCATCCCGGCAGACAGCAAGCAACTCATAGTTCTGTACTTAGCTCTGTACCTTGTTGCTCTCGGCACTGGGGGTCTCAAATCAAGTGTCTCCGGCTTCGCGTCGGATCAATTCGATGACAATGACCCGGAAGAGAGGAAACAAATGAGCATGTTCTTCGGTTGGTTCTTCTTTTTGATCAGCGTTGGCTCGCTAGCCGCAGTGACAATTCTTGTCTACATACAAGATAACGTGGGCAGGGAGTGGGGATACGGAATATGTGCATGTGCCATTGTCCTGGGACTAGTTGCGTTTCTGTCCGGGACAAAACGGTACCGTTTCAAGAAACTGGTGGGGAGTCCGTTGACACAAATTGCGGCGGTGTTTGTGGCTGCTTGGAAGAAAAGGAGCTTGGAATTGCCTTCAGATGCATCACTTCTCTATGATATTGATGACCTTGAAGACGGACTCAACAAGAAAAAGCAAAAATTGCCCCATAGCAAGCAGTTCAGGTCAGTAAAGTTACTAAATTTTTACACTCTAATTTTTTTTTGGCTCTATCATCTTTCACGAGTGTGTGGATGTTGTTGCTTCATTGTAACACAGAAGTCACAGCTAACAGGTTTTAGTTACAGAAACAATCGTGAGCTTAACAACTATAATTTTATTTTTTAAAATAATAATAATAATAATAACACAATAATGGTCAGTTGTTAGTCTGTTTGTGGTTAGTGGGGAAGGGGGGACAACTATAATTTAAAAGTTCAAATTATTGAGGGGGTTTGATCACGAGCGAGTGGGCCAGTCTGTCATTTAGTAAATTAACATGGTTCTTGTCTTCACCATCGGTCCACTCTCCCTCACATTCAGAGACTTCTTCCCAAGTTAACACACGAATATCATCTAGTCTACTTTTTCTGCAAATTACCTCGGACTTTGCATGTTATTTAAAGAAAGCTCTTTCAGCTTGGATTATGTCATGTCATGGCACCACAAGAGAACAGGAGAATATGCATTGGTCTCCTAAATTGGCCACTATCAAATCTTTTTAATTTTCCCAGATCCTTAGCTGTATCTTACAATTATTTGTCTTCTCTAATATAATATTAGAGTATTATTATATAAACGAGGGTTTTAGAGTCCCCTTAATGGGAGTGCATAAGGAGTGCAATCAGCACAATTTAATTGTAAAATAATAATAATAATAATAATAAGATGATAAATGTGTAATTTAATTATCATGATTGTACTTTCATCGACTCTACATTACTTCCTGTGTCGAAAATCTAGGTCCATCTAACCTTTTTTTTTTTTTTGGATAACTAATTGGTTCCATGTGCGTTGCATTGCAGATTCATGGACAAAGCCGCGATAAGGGACCCAGAAGTCAGTCTACTGAACAAGTGGAACTTATCAACGTTAACCGACGTCGAGGAAGTGAAATTAGTTATCAGAATGCTACCCGTTTGGGTGACTAACATTATGTTTTGGACGGTCTATGCCCAAATGACCACGTTTTCTGTGTCACAAGCCACCACCATGGACCGTCACATCGGGAAATCTTTCCAAATACCACCAGCATCTTTAACAGTATTCTTTGTCGGCAGCATTCTCTTGACCGTGCCGGTCTATGACAGAATAATTGCGCCAATTGCAAGAAAATTCCTCAAGCACCCGCAGGGGCTAAGTCCATTGCAACGCATTGGGGTTGGTCTTGTTTTGTCAATTTTGGCCATGGCAGTAGCTGCTCTCATGGAATTGAAGAGATTGAGAGCCGCGAGATCACATGGTTTGACCAACAATCCAACGGCTGAGATCCCTTTAAGTGTGTTCTGGCTGGTCCCACAGTTTCTCCTGGTGGGGTCCGGTGAGGCATTTACGTATATTGGGCAGCTTGATTTCTTCCTAAGGGAGTGCCCCAAAGGAATGAAGACCATGAGCACTGGCCTCTTTTTGAGCACACTTTCACTTGGGTTCTTTTTTAGCTCTTTGTTGGTTAGCATAGTGCACAAGGTGACAGCCAAGAATCCTTGGCTAGCAGATAATCTGAACCAAGGGAAGCTTTATAATTTTTATGGCCTTTTGGCAATTTTGAGTGGCTTGAACTTGGTTGTGTATCTGTTCTGTGCTAACTGGTATGTCTACAAGGATAAGAGGCTTGCTGAGGAGGGAATTGAACTGGAGGAAGTTGATGCGCCTGTTTGCCATTGATAAGGAATTTTTCCTCCCCTCTAATTTGTAGACCAGACCTTTTAAGTCTTTTTTTTTTTTTTTGGGCCTCTTAAATAAGATTGCAATCTCCATGTATGGAAGGCATGCAAAGGGAGCAAAGAAACTTCACAATGCTGTGGTGCTTTTTGAGAACACAACATAAGATGTAGACGAGTCTCCATTCCACGTGTACAATATGCAACAAGCATTTAAATTCCTGTGGTTGGATGATTTGCTTTGTACAATATACAAAAGATGACTTGTTTTTCTTTTCGATGAGGTTTTTTTTTTCCCATGCTTTGATGTACAATTAACATATTAATAAATAAATAAAGAAATATATATAAATTCTCAGTAAACAAGTCTTCGTTCAAAAAGCTTTCGGAAGAATTAGATGCCGATATAACAAAACTCGTCCTTTTAATATTGCAATTAACATAATCTACCCTATTAAATTTATAACAAAATTTGTGGTTTAATTACAAATATATATATATATATATATAACATGACTACTTTCAATTGTTGATTTTAAAGTAAATGGTCTAAATAGGCTTAATACGAAAAATCACATTATTTATCAATAATATAAGAGAAGCACAATACATATGGAGGGATGAATTGAATTGGAGTCATGACTAGAAGCTCCTCTGCATCTGATTCTTCCTTAAGATTTGAGTTTTAAGGTCCCTTTAGCCTTGTACTAGATGCTATCCAGTCTAAATCAAGTTCTGATTTGTGACAAAGATGGGGTCAATTGATGACAACAATGCTGTTTTTTTTTTTCTTCTTCTTCTTTTTAATATTTAAATCCTCTTTCTCTTCTTTTTATTTCCCCCATTCATTATCCAGCAACACTTTATCATTTGAGCCTGATTGAGACATTCGATCGACTCATACGTACAATGGACATTTTTTTCAGACCCCAAAATATAAAAGGCTTGTGCGTGAGGAATACCTTTTTTTAAGTTGGCGAAATTTCCCTTTTGTTGCTAACTGATCATCAATAACCTTCGAAGATAAAATGCAGGCCAATAGCATCATTTTGCGTCGAGTCTGACGACTATCTATCAGCCACCAGTTTCTGAAACCAAAAGGGCAAATAACGGCCTCAAGAATCCTTGTCATATATTGTTCTCTTCAACATGGCACATGGTCACCATATCAAAATCAATGGTCTGCATACACCAGCAATGCCACGATGTGTCTATTGGTCATGTGAAAGCTTCCTTTAACAGACGGGATCAATCCTCGTCTTATCTGCTATACGTATACTTGGTCTCTAGTCTAATGGAAGAGACAGCGACGGTGACCGACCCAAAAAAAAAAAAAAGTCTAGAACAAGTGCCATATCTACCACGAACTAATGGAAGAAGGCTATTAACTCAATTTTGAGATATGGTTTATCTTTTTTTTCATGAATTTTTGTATTTTTTTACTTGGTGCAGGAGGCCTTTTATATCGTGGATTAATACAATTATATAATTTTTAATATACATTAATTAATACAATTTGACTCAAAAAAAAAAAAAAAACTCATCATGGCTGATTAAAAGATGGTCACACTCATTTCTTCTTGTTTCTCTTGCTCAATCATTCCCAATTGGGCAATATGGTTTCTTCCTTGGGGCACCAGTTTTCAATAAACAAGAAGCAATCATGCAAACTGAACATTAAAAGTAAGACATTACATTATGATATTTGTATTATTTTAATTATGTTTAATATTATTTTATCCACATTCTGTCAAAATTGTTTTGGGTTAGTTGGAGGGTTGATCAAAAAATGCATAGAGTTCCTAGGGGATGTTAGGACTGAAAGTTGTGAAATCTGAAAATTGCATAATTTTTATTGGCGTTGAGATAAAATTTGTCCTCAATTATTGTCAATAAAGGTTTAGCAAATTTCTTTATTAATTAAAATAATAATAATAACACTTAATAATATTTGATATATATATATATATATATATATATATGCAATGAAACAGAATCAATTAGGATGTTTTTACAATGTCAAGCTAGAATTAGCTAGACTAAAAATATAATTGTTTTAGGACATGACTGTTGTTTTGTAACTGCTTTAAACAAAAATTGGAACACAACTATTCAAACATAACTGCTTTAGGACACAGATGCCTTGGGACACAACTGTTTGGATTCAACTGTCTTGCCACATAACGGTTTGTATCAACTATTTTAGATAAAAAAAAAAATGCAAACTTTTTTGTAACAGTATTTGGACATAACTGTAAATATATAATTAATAATTATATACAATCTGTCATGTGTTGTGACAAATGCTCAAATGTGTATAAAAATGTCTGAAATAATGAACGAAATTTTAAAAAATAAAATAAAATGTATCACATTAAGTACAAACAATACATTTTCCTCTGCATTTAATTCTAAAGAAGTAGAAACAAATATTCCAGTCAAATTGGCCACTACAATCCAAGTTACTGCAACAAATGAGAGAGAAGCAAATTACATAAACAACATCCCCCCCCCCATGGCAGACAATTAAGAATGCTACAAGGAAATATTAGGCACTATTTAATCCTATGCATCACCCATGAAAAGGATAAAGCAGAGAAAAATAAAAAATTATTGTTCAAATGCAGGTTGCTTCGAAAACTTTCTCAACCCTGCACTAAAATCTCGGAATGTGGCCAGAATCAAGAACAGGCAGGGCAAACCAATGTACACAACTTGATCTGTGGCAGCCCTTTCTGCACTATGTGAAAAAGATTACACATAATCAGCACTCATAAAAGGAACAAGTTGAGTGTATGTTAGAAACTTGATCCTTGCTTCCTAGAACTAAGACTGCAGCAGCTGCTCTACTACCAAATGAGGTGGCTGGTGACAATCATGCTTTTATAGCTTCGTTCATATTTCAGAATAAACGACTGAGGATCTGTACAAGCATGTATGTTAGTTCCACAAGAAGAATGAACGAAGGGGAATGTGCTCGACTAGAAGCAACATAACTATACCAATTATTTCACTTCTACAATTACAACCTCAGCTTTTGCCATGAATACATACCTAAATCAAAGTCAAGACACCTCAGAGGATTGCACAGCCTCTTCGTTAAATTCGCTAAATATACTTGGACATCCGTTCCAATTTCCCTGCTCTCTTGCTTCCCAATACCCTCCTACATACTTGAAAGGCCCATTTTCACCCTCTTGCTGGAACCATCTAGGCCTCCATCCATGTTCTTGTAGTTTTCTTGACTGCAAAGAATGAGTGACACATAATATTCATCATAGAACGATGTAAATAGATTCTTCATGCATCTAAGTATAAAATTTTTAATGGCACCCATCTTAAAGGAAAACAGATCTAACAATCAGCAAACTGACGTCAAAAGAGACAAGAAGAAAACATATTTGAGATAAGCTTTTAGACTCATATGCACGGTCATTGGAAAAGTACCATTCTTTGCCTCCTCTCCAACCGCTGTTTCTCCAAATTTGCCTTTTCGTATTCTCCATTCTCCAGATGTCTCTGGTCTGGTCTAAGCCTAGAATCTGTGGGTGGGAGCTTCTCCTTAATCCGTGATCAAATACCCGAGATCAGACACAGCTATAAAGAACAATTAGACATGCATAAGAGGAAACTGCAAATGCATGTCTTAAATTGATGCAACACATCATCTCTACCTGCAATCCAGGTGTTAGTTCATTTACTGTGATTGCGAATGATGTTAAGTTGTATCGTGTGAGATTAGGAGGGGGCTTGATTCTTTTCCAAAGTAACGTGGCATCCTTTGGTTTACTATTCCTATCACCATTAGTATAATATATGCTGTCATCCCACTTCCCAAATAATGTGGCAACCCTATTTCCCAAAGCATCTTCAACAAAGCCATTAACCTGTATGGATGTGAGAAAAAAAAAATGAATAGGATAATAGAATAAGAGGTAACTCAGGGATTTCACAAACTTCACCGTATGTATAACATGTAGATAAATGATAGCCAGTCTAGTGAATAGTTTTATCTAGATCGAAAGGTAAAGCAAGTACACCACATAAGTATGCATTGAACAAAATTGTCAAAAGTGGGACTAGTAACCTGGTGAGAATTTCTGTCAAAAATAGATAGTTCTTTGAACTGCAGTTTGCATGAATGCCGTTGATTACCATGTATATGCATCAGACCATGGTGATTGCAATGCACTTTACCAAGGATAAGATTGTGAATGGTTGTTGTGACCTAGCAAATAACCAAACGTGAGTTGCTCTTAATCTATTTTTCCATAAAAAAGGAAGCCAGAGCATCAGAAGAATTATGTAATCATGTTGTTCACAAGCAGAGTCATGCAGCACATGCACACCTTGCTCCACTGGAATATTTCACCATCATCAAACTCTAGGGTCAGGACTCCAACAGGTTCCAGCAGAATAGACTGCCCCCAAAATTTTGAGCGGAGGTTGCTGTCCCCGGAGAATTTCCACCCTCTGCCTTCACAGTGGCAGGCAACAACAGTTGGATGATGACTGACCTGTTTCAACCCATATTGTCATCTAAATATGAAAATTTAAAAGATTTGCAGAATTTGAATTGTTCCACAATGTGGGATTAAATTACAATAAATACTCCATCATCCCCATATGTAATAGATATAAACCTTCATTAAAGTTCATTATTTTGAGATAAGAAAATTTCCATTGAAAAATTTGATTCATCTAAGCCTGCATATTTGTTTGTGTTTTCCCAAAGGTCTTCTGACTTTTTGTTCGTCAACAGGTCTGAAATTCAAATCCTATTCTCATAAAGGTTGTACTTCTTGCATTAATGTCTCTTGAAAAGAATGTGCCATTTGGCTAGTTAAGCTCACAGTTTAAAGAAGATGGCATATCTGAACCACAGGGCTGTTCAGTTTGAGTTCAATGTAAATGCCACAAAAGCTTAATCACCATAATCCAATAAAGATTGCTAACCTTCTCAGAGAAGAAGCGAAGTCCTTTATCAGGATAGTCAGCTTCATAAGTTTCTCCTAGCAAAGGATTGAAGGGTTTACAGTGCCGGCCTTCAGAGGAAGCATATCCAGAGACAGCAAAAGCAGCAACATTCAGGATCCTTAGCAGACTGTTCCCCTATAGAAAGTCCCACATGAACAAACACTCAGTTGGCAATCAAATGACACTTTTGTGCTTTCAAAAACAACAAAGCCTTAATCCCAAAAGTAATTAAGTTGACCACATGAATCTTTTCTCCTCTAACTTAAGAGGCAAGTTACTGATCCCACTGCTCTACCCAATGACCTCAGCATGCTCAACATCATAATGGAGAACATTACTTGAACACAACAAGCAAACATAGAAGTTAAACCACCGTTTTTTTTTTTAACAAGTATAAATGGAACCAGTTGTTGAAACCCTCAAAAGCACCGATTAGTTGTATAATTCATTATAAATAATAAGACAAACAATTAATTGCAATTTGAATGAGAAATAAACAGTTGGTTGAGTTATTGCTTCAGTCAATTTCTTTGGACATATACCCAAAAGCTATTTACCGTGTAATGAGTACAGAGATCATTAGAAGTATAGCATACCAAAGGTGCCAAATCTTCTAAAGAATAGATCTTCTGGGAAGCTAAATTTGCAAACGAGTATAAAGGAAAAAGGAAGCACAAAAAATATAGCAAAATGTAATGCTATCTAACCGCTTTTCCATGCTCATATGCTTGGTCCAAAAGATAAGAGTACTCCAGATCTTCAAAGCACTTCTGAAGAGATGATATTGGTTCATTAAAGTACACAGGGAGACAAACTCGTGTCAGATCCTTCCCCACATTGTCTTTGATCAGAGACCAAAGGCTGACCACTTTCTCTTTCTCAACTGGGTTGGGAAGCTTCTCTCGCCTCTGAATGAGTAGATTTACAGAATTACAACTCTGCTTTTCTGTATGCATTTTCTCCTCATTATCAAATTTACAAGGCTGCCTGGAACGGACACCAACTTCACTCAATGACCCATTTGTAGCAGTCAGCTCAGTGAAGTACTCTTTCGAGTCATAAAAGGAGACCTCATCTTCATTTGAAACTTCCTCAAGGTCATGTTTTTCAATATCATCAGATGATTCAGTTGTGCTCCATTCTGAGAATCCAAAGGTAACATTGAGGAAAAGAATATAAGGAAGACATGAAGTTGTTATTGATGCTTTGATGCATTTGGACAGAGCAAGAAATAGGGTTTTTTGTTTTTTGTTTTTTTTAAGGAAAAAATATACAAAGAAATTATCATGGTTAGCAAAAGCAATTTTTTGGTGTAAAGCCGATTTTGTCATGAGCTACACTATAAGAGCAACTCTTTACTTTTTCGTAACACCATATATTAATTCAATTTAATGGTAATTTATGACTTTGTGTCAACTCCAACACTTTCCTTACCAAAAGACCGGCTGGCTAGTTGTATTAAATTGATCTACATAAAAAAAATGAAACAAAATGACAGAGAAAGTGCATAAGTATTAATAAGCTCAAGAAATGTATGTCCTTACCACTATACTTTCCAGGTCCCGAGCTTGAAAATTCATGCTTTGTCAGTTGATACTCGCCATCTGGAATTACAGAGGTTTCAGTCTCAATGTTAGCTGCCTGCATGAACAAGAAAGAAATGTTGTGAATTTTTGCACACTATGAATATAATTTTTATGTCAAATGTCACAGATTTCAGATCAGTGGCAATGCCTGGATAGGAGGTGGCCCTGCCACTGAAAGCTAACTATCATAAATCCCTAAATTGACTCGAGGATACAAGAGTGAGATTTGATCAGAAAGAAGACATTATGAACAAGGGGAAATGGCCGGATAGAAAGCTGTGGTATAATCTACACATGAAGTGATATGTCCAGGTTGTCCAAAAAGCATGGCAGCTTGATAAACATTAGTCCATCAAAAACATTACAGGCAAATCATCGCAGTTATTAAGTTACCTCTAACTGCCTTAATGTGTCTAGCAAGCTGGACCGTTCCTCGACAAGAATTTTAAGTTGGTCTCGTACATCAGAGAACTCAGACAACATGATCTCCTCGCAATCCTTGACAAGGTTGTCATTGATTCCTTCTTCAAGCAAGCGGCTTTTGAGTCTTTCAGTCGAGATAGAAAAATCACTTGGCAGAAGGGAGACTCTATCATTTACTGATCTTGATGGAAAGAGTCCCCTAGTTGAAACCAAAGCTTGTATCCACAACACCCTATCACTATTTGAGTCAGTTCTTAGATGAAGTGTCTTCGTAGCTGTAAATATGTAAAATTTCCTATCATCGGATTTGCTCTCGCGAAAGGATGAGATCTGCAATAGCAATTCAGAAAAAGGACCCCCATTAACGCACATGCAAAATATATAGACACTTGGAAACAAAACCAATGATCTCTCTACAATTACAACCAATAGTTAAAAGAGCCCCAGCAGCCAAATTTGTTTATAACCGATAACTAATACCTAAATTTTTCAGCCAGATGAGCACTGAGTGTTGTGGTGTCAATTTAAGACCCCCAACAAGGCAAGTACACATATAACACTACCAATTAACAGTCAACCACTCAAGTCCAAAAATTACACAGCAATGCTCAAAGTGTGGGGTGGAAAACCATTTTAACCCTGTAGAAAAACGAAATAGTAGTTCAACAGATACCGGTAACTCCTAGGCATATCAATCGTTGTGTGAGGTTAGAATATACGTACATACTTGATGCACATTCTGTATTTTTCAATGACAACGCCAAGAAGATAGCTTTGAACCAAACTATAGAAAAGGAAAAGCACAAAAAATGGTAAAACTACTAAATTCAATCCAAACCCACAAAAGCCAAACAAAGCGAACGCATAAAGCCTGCGAGGCCGCAACTAAAAAGGAGCCTTCTTGATGAAATCTAATTTAAATAAGATGAGGAAAAAGAGAGAAAAATACTATTACTAGAAAAAGAAGTCTACAAGCCTAAACAAATCTACAAATAAAGATCGGATTTAGATTGGATTGGAATATGAGAGAAGAGAGAAAGCAAAAGGAGATCTAAAAACTATTAAAGCAAGAAATTAAAAGGGGCCATTCGATAGTAGAACAAGCTGATGGGACTACAGCTAAAATACCTAGACCAACTACGCACCGTATCACAGCCATTAACCCCCCTGGTTGATGTGACCCACTATAGAACAACAACCAGTTAAACCGTGAAAAACCACAAAAAACCAGACTTTAGATAGGTAGAAAGAAACACGCTTGAGAAATCACAAAGACCCAAAAACCAATGTGATAAATTAAAATAAAGTATCTATCCAGACAAGTCTGAATAGTCACACGAACTTTGTCTCAAAAGAAGCAGAAATTCGACTTCCGCCTTCTTCTATATCTTTTACAGAAATGTAAAATTTGTGGGTGCTTCGCATCTCTTGCAGTTTCTTACAAACTAAACACACTGACATTTTCGTGTTTAATTGAAAAAAAAAAAAAAAAAACTAAAGTAACCCCACCAACTTGAACTTTTGACAACCTTTCTTGCAAACTAACGACCGGTTCCAACGTGGACCGACCGGATCAGTTCCTTTGTGGCTGAGATATCAATGCCTTGCAGTCTGTTTTCACAGAAACCAGAATGGAAAAGAGCAGAAAATAAAATTTGACCAAATTGGGATAGATAAACAAGAGTGGCAGCAAATTTTTTGAATAAAAGACAATTCTTTATTGGTAATTTTTTCTTTTTAATTTTATTTTTTATCCGTAAAATTAAAATTAAGAATCTAAGTGTTCTACTATCAGAACATGGCGTTGAGTGGTATTTTATTTTATTATACAAACCTCCGTAAAGTTTATTAATTTATTTTCAGTGACAAGTTGATACCTTCAAAAGGACAATGCCACCGGCCTTGTGGTGGTGCTTCCGTCTGTAACTTCCGCCGTCCAGTCTCGAGAGCCGATTGGCGGAGATTTTTCCGATCAATCTAACATCGTCGTTGGGAGCTAAGAGGCCGAGATTCTCCGGCCAGCGAATCTTGCAGTAGGAGAGCATCCCGTTCTTGAGCAAAAACCACCTTGGTCTCCAGCCCACTCCATAGTTCGTCCACTTGTAAAGGACGCCAGCGGCAATACTTGCATCCGATCCCACCGTTGGCCTCCACCTCCCGTCCCAAGATCCACCACCACCGGAGAATGCCGTCGGCAGCGACCTCGCCCTCATCAACGGAACCTCCGGCGACTGGTCGCCGATTCCGGGACTCTCCAGCGAGATGCAACACAATGGGTGCATTTCCTTGACCCTCATTTTTTTCTTTCTTCTTTCTCTCTCAAATTCGTTCGAGGCTCAAAATAAAAAGAAAAGGAGAAAGAATTCAATCAAATTAACAACTACCCATCAAAGTTATTCATATCAAAACGCTGGGGAAGAGAATCAAAAATTAAAAGAAAGTCCAAATGCGAAGAGGAGAAAGGACTAATTGGCTCTGAAACTGAGATGAGAGAAAAGCTTGACAGGAAGGCAAGGCATGCACATATAATATAATATATCTATATCTATATCTATATATATATATATACACACACATATGTGCGCAATAAATTATGGTTTTTCTATAGGCTTTGCCTACAGAGAGAGGGAGAGAGAGATTGTGTGTGTGTGTGTGTGTGTGTGTTTTGATAAACAACAAATTGCTATAGGGTGTGACTTTTTGAGATTTGATATGCTGGTATAATGGTAATTTTCCAGAAGAATGTGACTTGCCTGTTTATTTTAATTTTAAAAAGGTTTGAAATACTTTATTGATAATATGATTTTTTTTAATTATACTAATATACTTGTTATGGATCTATCTTACCCACTTAAAAAAAATTTTGAAATTAGATAATTCGGTGGATAAATTAGAAAATTTTTAGAATAACTTACTTATGTCATAAAATTTTTAATAAGAATGAGATGCAAGTGAAAAATGACTCCCTCACAAATGAGTAATTTTGGATATGGAAATAAAATAGGATTGTTCTTAATAAAATAAATGAAATGAGATGGTGCATAGGAGCAGACCTGATTCACAACTGTTTAGATTAGTTACCATAGATTTTGATTATCTAATATAATGGTTTTTGATCATATATGTAAATACACACATATACATAAAAAGGGCATATATATACATATCTAAAATTATTTGGTTAGTTATTTACTACGTTATAACTATATAACACATCATCAAAGGAAAAAAAAAATCTAGGGCAAACACGCAATTATCCTTAGCAAATATTACAAATAAACTATTTAAGACAGCCAAAAATTTAGAACATGATCTCATTTACATGAATGCATAATGTAGATTTGCTATCATATGAATAAAATAGCAAACATCACATTTTTCTATATATAAAAAGTTGATTTTGTCAATTATTTTCTCATTTACTGACCTTTTTTTTTTTTTTTTTTTGGGTTTTTGGGCAGTGACTTACAACTATTGGATCCCAAAATTATAGGGCTAGTGTTGTTTTTTTTTTTTTTTTATTGCCACTGGAATCCTCTGAATTTCTTGTACAAAGGTTGGTTAGCTATAATTTGCATTAGTTATTCAAGGACAATAATATTTCATCTTCATAATCTTCTGTCTAAACTATGTTTGATTAGATGTTACAGAGGGAGCCCAGAAGAAGACTTTTTATAGATACTTTGTTTATAGACAAAATAAGTTCGCTTTATTATTATTATTATTATTATTATTATTATTATTATTATTATTATTTAAACTACAAAATTGATGTTAGTTGGCATTTTATCCATTGGTTATCAGTATAAGCCACAGCTGAATATCGATCACTCAGCTGCTTTTCTTCAACAAAGATTTTCCATTGTTATTCCTTCTCTTTGCCTCTAAGTGGTCAAATATTTATGACTAAACCTTTTTTGAGGGGAAAAAAATAATTACAGATACGATGATATCTAATTGTATATTTATAATTATTTTACATATAATTAATGATAATATTATAAATATACAATCAATAATTATAATAATATCAATTTACTTGGTTCAAAGTAACTTATGTAAATGTAATAATTTTTTTTATTCATTTATTATAATTCTCTCTTGCATATACTTTTAATCTTGAAGTCAATATAATTGTAGGACGAAATTCTGTATTGTCCATGAAATTAGCATAAATACAATTACATGAACTCCTAAATACTTTTTCATGTTCCTCTGCCTTTCTCGTATCATACATAGTTGTAGAATGCATCTTAATTTGTATAGTGGGGACTTTGTCAATATGTAATATATTTGTCCCTAATGCCAAAAATTCGAAAAATAAAAATGAAGTAAGTCCAAGAAAAATATGCCAAATTAGAACTAGCATCATCAGACCCACATGACGAGCAGGCAGTAGTACCTTACCGTCCTTGGAAATCAAATCCCACAAAAGACCTAATGTAAACCATTAAAGCTTAGAAAATGTCATAAATAAATAAAAAAAATTAAAAAATCTGGACGATTGCCGTCCTAACATTGTTGAGTGTTTTCCTATGAACTATGTCTGGGGCCTGCCACTTTGACTTATTGATAGCCATGGAAGAAATTTGTTTTCAGTTCGTATTAAAGAATAAAGATGCAATTTCTCTCCCTCCTTTTTTTTTTTTTTTTTGTTTTGGTGGGGGGGGGGAATGGGAGGTGATGAATAGTTAAAAAGGCTAAACTAAGTGGCTACACTTTCATTAACTATAGGCATCCAAGCCACTTTACTTTGGCTATTGTTTAGAATAAATGGAGGAAATGATGGCAATCAAAACAAAAGGCTATTAAATATTACTAAATTGGTACTTGATTTGACAAGTGGATATCTCTCTATTTAATCTTTTTTTTTTATAGTTCTTATTTTGTATTTTTGATGGTATCCATTTTTAATATCCACGTATTGAAGTGCTAAATTGAATTTGTCTAATAAGCCTTACTTCTTCCACCCCATATAAGGCTGCGTTATCAATACGTCAATTAGCTGTCCATTAGCGTAAACATGCATTCTTGCTTTCAGTTCAATCTAATAGTCATCATATATTGTGTAGAAGGTAATGAAATGTTATGATTGGTGCATAGAATTCAATAATAGATGTAAAGCAAAAGGTTGACTTATGAAAATGGATAATATTACCACAACTTATTGTTCCTTTTTTTTTTTTTTTTTTTGGTGTAAGAATAAGAAAACAAAGGTAGTATCCTATAATTCCATTAAGGAAGATTATACCACATTAAACACACTGAACAATGGATCCATTGATCCAAACCAAATCTATTTAAAAAAAAAAATACACTTTATAAATCTAACTAAACAAGCTGAACACATATTTAATCCCACTAAGTATCCTTCTTCCTCGTTTCTAAGAAACCAATGCCCTTAAACTTAACTTTTACTCCGTTTTGGATCGAACCAAAAACAACCTTGGTTAGAAAACAATCCAGCAATTCTGTGAACTGTGAAGTGAAATAAATCATTTTGTCCATAGACAACAGAAAAAAAAAAAAAAGGGAGGGGGGGAAAGAAAAACAAAAATGAAAGAGAGCTTTTTCATTTTGTCATGAATTAAAAGAGAAGAAAAAGATCTACACAAGCAGGAATCTGAAATATCATCAGAAATGTAGACCTAATGCATAAAGTGAGACAATCATGTCATACGAAATATTCCACCTCATTATACGAATATATAATGTTTCACCCAGAAATTTAAAGTGGGATCAATTTTTTTGTTTTCATGGAAGTGACAAAACGATGGACACACTTAGTTACATCATCAGAAAATGAGGCCAAAGATCCAAATTGTGCGGCAAAAGCTTACGCGGAAAGGCTCTCATTTCACGGAACCTTAATACTTTTGGCTTAGTATTTCGAATTCTGAATATACAGTGGAGGTTTCGTGGGGAGTGTCAGACAAATCGCTGCATGATCATGGTCATGTGGGGAAATGAGACGGCAAATATGCTCCAATAAGTTAATTTCTCCAAAGCCAACCTTGACCCCACATTAATTTCATTGCAAAATCTATTGGCCCACTTAAGCATTGTTATGACGTTTATATCATGTAATATGGGAGAAGGTGCACGTCACTAAATTGTTTACTAGAGTAGCCAAAAAGACTCAAAAGGTTGTACAACTATAAGTTCGAGATATTGAAATTAAGTAGGAAAAGAGAGAGAGAGAGAGAGAGAGAGAGAGAAGTAGTGGGACACCCCAAGTACAAAGCAGAATAAGTAAATTACAACTTCCGAATTGCTATCATGTCACTTCACATATATCTCACTGACTAGTAGCTGGCATTGCTTGCGAGTAAATGCAATTGGCTCTGCTTTTATTCTTCTCACTTAGTTGTCCGATTAAGTATTTTTTGAGTACACTAAAAAGCGTAAATTAGAAAAGGGAGACAGAATTATTAAAAGAAATTTTTTAAAAAATATTTCCTCTTTTAGCATTCTATTTTATTAAATTAAATTTTTCAGCATCAAATTTTTAACAATTCCTGCAATTTGGTCTGATAATTGAATCTAGAAGAATATCATTACTCTTAAAAATGTTAGTTTAAAAATGGGAGGTATACATTCATGAGAAATATATAGTTTAGAATATATGAAATATATAAATTATCATATTATATATTACTCAATTTGGTGGAAATATGGTTTATTTAATAACTAATTTTCGGTGTCTTTTTACGAGGATTTTACTTTTGACAAAGTAAATTTCTATATAATATTTGAAATTTTATATAACACTTAACAAAACGATACAGTACTGTACCCCGCGTGGCAGAGAAGCTGAGAATGATGATGAGCCCAGATTCCGACACGTGTTGATCATCGACGAGGACGTGGCTCACATGTCCAGGCACTAGGCCCTACGATTTGCATTCTCCCCCTTCTCCTTCTCGCTTTCCAAGGCTTTAAAAATACCCATTACACGACGACTTATTAAAATAATCAAAATTAAATACATTTTATGGACCCAAAAAAATTAATTATTTTTTCTCTATCACGAAACATTACTGCTGTCCCCAATAAAAATTTGTGCCCCCGTTTCAATAATGCCACTTAGAATCTTGACGGCACTGTGAAGTTTAAAATTCAGAATACATTTGGATTGATGTGGGTCGTCTTTAAAATTGCTCAAAGAATGATATAGTTTGGCTTATTGTATAAATTAATCTAAAGATATTCTATCCGTCAGTAAAATAATAATAATAATAAACTGTCAAAATATAAATTTCTTCAAAATCTAAGCGTTGGTTTTCCCATTAGATGTTGGAGGATGGAGCAATTTTCCCGTAAATTCATGCCTTGTGATGTAATTTCTTCTCAATTCCCAAAAATGCTTTGGCCCATTAGATTTTGTTTCCATAGAGTTTTATTGATATGGGCCGTCAAATTCATAAATTCTTTTTCTTTTAATGATCGTTATAAATTATACATTTAGATATAATTATATATATATCATTGCATTTTTATTCTCTTAAATATTTAAACATAGAATTTTAAAGAAAAAGGTTGATAAATCTTGGCTGAACATTAATTCATAAAAAAATAAAAAATAAAAAGAAAAATTGTTGTATATTAAGAAGCAGTGTTTGTAGACTGAGGAGCTGAACTACAAGGTTGCCAAGGGACATAATCAGTATCCACATTTTCATCACATAGGAATATAGAATCCAATTCATTTGAAGGGAAAAAATTAAAAACAAAAAAAAATATTTAATGTAAAATTATCATCATTTTTAACAGTAGTTCTGTCTTTTCTAGTTGAATTGATTCCTAGGATTTACAACTCTCCAATGTCCGAATGATGCTTCCTCGTCGTTGTTATAAGAAAAAAAAGTGAAAAGGTTGAACAGAGAGTCAACGTTGCTATTGCTAATGCACGCCCTATAGCTAATCTAATACACGCCTAATCCATTAATTTATTATTATTTTTTATTTTATTTTATTTTTGTTTGTCAAGCACCTTTATAATTGTTTTTGCTTGTGGATCAACGGAGATGGCATGAACAACTATATATATATATATATATATATATATATTTGTTCATGTTATGCAAAGCTGACTCAAGGGAAATGATCATCTGACTGTTACTAAGGTTAGCAAATTGTTGCATTTTGTTCTCGCATAGAGTCTTATGTATGATTCTATCTCTCAATAATGCATGGATCAGTATTCTAAATCGGAATTATATTGTTGATTTGCTGTGGAATTTAAAGTCAGTCCAAAAATATTACTTGTCACCACTACCTGCACTAGTTGCCAAAATATTTCAGGGATGTGTCCAATAATATGAGACTGATTCATGTGTCCCCAAATAAGCCAGCTGTGAAGTTTATTTTAGAGATCTTAAATTTAATTTTTTTTTATAAAAAAAAAACGTAAATGCAAATTTAAGTTGTAATGCTTTCTAAATTTTGTTAATTTTAGATTATATACTTTATTTTTGGTCCGACTTAGGTTATAAATTTTTAGAATTTGATTAATTATAATCAATTGATAGTCATTGTCATTAATATTTATGCGATAAATAACATTGACAATTTAAATTAATACAAAAGAATTTCTCTTATTACAATTTCATCTATTTAAAAGAATTTAAAAATCACGAAAAAAATAAATGAAAATTAAATTGACTCGATTGCACATTTTCTTAGTAAGAATTCAATGCACAGAATAAAATCCTAACATTACTGTCCTATCGTATGCATCAAATGGGCAAGCGAATCAAATCAAAATGACAAACACCCACCCATGTCAGCCCTTTGTGAGACCAAAGCACTCTGTTTTATCTCCTAGCCACGTGTCTGTATTAGGGTTTTCTAATTCCCCCCTTTGCGTGTGGGCCCACAAAAGCTTAACATAGTCCCAATCACAAGTCGCTTCGATAGCCACCATGATGGAAGGAAACGCAAAAGCAAGGAACCCTCGTGGATCTTACTTTACAGCTAATATTTCTATTAATTTGTTATAAATATTAATTTATTATAATTATTAACTATAATTAAGTATATTTTTATACATAATAATTAATCATGATCAATAATTATGATGAGTTATTTTTTTATTTATTTGGTATCTCTTTTCAAAGTTTTTCTTCTTTTTTTTTTCTATAATTTTATTTTTTTTTTGCATTGAATATCCATCCTCTTTGCTTTATATTTTATTGGCTAAATTTCATATTATAGAAGCAGTCACAAGAAAACATTCACAACGAATTCCTCAATTTCAATGTATGATTCCTTGATTTAAAATTCGAGTACAACCAGAAATGTGACTTTGACACGTGAGATCACTTCATTGCAATATGCCATACGTGTTAGTCTTATTCTTCACTTCATTTCAAAGGAAGCTTTGAACTGACTAACACGAATATATTATTGTTCGTTCAATCAAGGTTGTTTTTTTTTTTTTTCCTCATTTCATAACTGTTAGTGTTAATCGTGGTCCCGTTGTTTAGTTGGGAGGTTGCTTGTTGATTTTAAAGTTCTGTGAAGTGGGTCCAATGACTCCATAATTTCTAGAGAATCTAGACTATTGGTCACATGTCAAGGCTTCAATTGATTTGCCAAGCATGGCCTATGTGTGAATGAATTTAGATCGTTGAATGTTGCCAAGCATGCAGGTTTGAACGAGTTATATTCGTATGAAAACGCCATCATTTGTGTGTGTATGAACGACTAAAGAAAAGGTGGATGTAGTGGTTTACATTTTTTATGAGTTCAAGTTTGTAGTGGTTTATATAGATTAGCCAACCGTATGTGTAAAATGTTTTCGAATACCCTTCTTTTTTTTTTTTCCACAATTACAGTCAATATTAGATGTTAATTTGCATAATGCGGGTAAAGACATGTTATTCATGTCAAGATTAAAGGATTCATAGATAATCTCTCCACAGAAATGAACTCAAAAATTGATAATTGGTCAAAAAAAAAAAAAAAGAAGAAGAAGAAGAAGAAGAAGAAGAAGAAGAAGAAGAAGAAGGAAGTGAGAACCATATTCAATTAATTAAGTAATAGCAAAATGAATCCAATTGTGGGTACTTTATCAATGACTGATCTGGCATGTTTTTTTTTTTATTGGCTTGCAGACAATGGCTGTTCTGGCAGGTTGGTTTGGCCTCCCAGGTGTCCCCTTTCTCCCTTTTATTATTCTGATTAAATTACATCGAAACACCTCTTTTTCTTCAAAAATATATTTGTGGTTTGGCATTTTAAGCCTGGCCCTTTTAAACGTGGATGGAAACCGTGGATGCCTTGTGTAGGTACGGCTATATATCTAGGTTTTATACTTATCTTATGTGCTGTCGGTATCCACAGCTGATCAGTATAGTGTGCTGCTTGTACATTTGGGGGCAAAGAGAGAGAGGAATCATTTCCAAGTTAATATAGAGCTATGAACTCTTTGTTAATCTAACGTGTAACTTTAGATACCATAACAAAAATATTGAATGAAAAAAAATGGTTGAATGTATGATGTAATTGACGAGTGAAACAATTTATTTTAATATATATATATATAATTAAAATGATATTGTCATAATCGTTAATTATAAATTTATATTTTTTATTGTTAATTATAATTATACAACAACAAATATGCAACTATCAATTATAACTAATCAACATAAAACTTCCATACAACATTTCATATATTATTATTAATTAGATGACAAATAAGTACAAAGAAAACACAAGAGGTCCACCAAGTGTCAGTAGGATTTATGATGTAATTGTGTGTTTATAATTCTAATCAATATTTTCTCCAATGTAATGTGATTATCTGGTGGGAACGGGGAAGACCTGCACTTAACCCCTCCCCTCAACCTGTAAAGGGTTGAGCAAAAATATCACGTAGAGTAGGCTTAGCTGCTCTAGGCTTTCAATGTGAATTGATATAGGAGAAAACATTGATTAGAATTGAATATCTTTCCATCCGTTTAGTGATTTGGACTTGAAAAGCTCTAGTTCAGAAATTCGAACCCTCAATCAACCATTGAGATATCTCATTGATATAGGGTGTCATTAAACCTATAAAGCCTGACTATGGTGCTAGACTTACCATATATTTAATTTCCATTAACCTCTATAGCTTCATGACATATGTAGTGAATATGTGTGTGTGTGTGTAGATTTTTTTTTTCTTTTTTTCTTTTTTTGTGTGGATGGGTGGAGATTATATTGTGATCTTTGATTAGAGATTTGAAACTATCAATACCAAATTACATATCTGCATGGGAAAATGCACACATATTCAAAGTGAAGGGTGGGTCTAAGGGAAAATTTCCTAACCAGAAACAACAAAACGATAAAAGAAAATTTAAAAATTAATATCTTCCTTCAAACGCACGATTTGATCTGTGTTGGGTGTCCCACTCAATTTATTTTTTCCTTTTCCTTTTTTTTTTTTTTTGTGGTTTTAGGATCAGTCACTGACTCAATGATGCATGAAGACATGCACAGATTCCCATTATTGAGTAGAAATTTCTTCTGCCAGTGGCAAATCACATTTGACTAAATGAAGAATAACACATTGTAGAATTATTGTGTCCTTGAATTATTGCCGATTTGATAAAGCAATTTACAGTTGGATTGAAGGACCTTATGCGATTCCAATTCATATCCATGTGGCACGTAGCAGCAGGACATTAATTCCCACTTTTTTTTTCTATTAAAAATTTTAGAGTCATAAGCTACATAATATATATATATATATATATAAATAGTTCATTTTTCATCCCATAAATTCTTTCTTGGGTTGGGTTATTGATCAATTAAATACTGTTTAAAAGTACTAAAAAAAAAAAAAAAAGGAAAGGCTTCCCACCGGAAGGGGTCCTAGACCCCTAGGCTATATCGTAAGTAAATGACTTGTAATTTGTACTGCCATTTTCTCATAGTAAAAGCAAGAGATTTTGCATATAGATGCAAGTAAACAGCTGATGAACCATATCCTTATGTTTGTTACCCTTATTTTCAGTAACACCATTTTTTGACATGGTTTGAAACAGAGATTTTTTTTTGACTCATTTATAATAATAATGAACTCTCAACTTAATGATACTGAAATTATTTTCAAGAATAAAATTATTGGGTTCAAATTCTAATTGAAACAAAAATAATTTATGTATACCCTCAAAAACTTTAAAGGGTAGTGGATTGTTAATATTGATAGATTTTCTGTGGGGCTGCTTAAGAACCTAGACATTAATGTCAGATTTAAGAGAAATAGGAGATATGTTCCTGATTATGCAACACACAGTCAAGTGGACTTCTTACCTGGTTTGATTTATAATAGTTCATTTTTACTGAATAATGTTTTAAAAGATGCAAAGAGGTTATATCATAAATCATATCATCAGATCAAATAATTTAAAGAGAATTATCTCTTTCATCTTTATGGAACTTTATCAGTTAACTCTGTAACTTTATTTGTCTTTGAAGTTTTAACTCAGTTTTGGTACATTCATGTGCTTTTTAGAACAATAGAATTTTAGCAGGTCAAAAAGAGCAAGAAAAGAAAAGGTCCAACTATAGGAACAAACTCAATGGTTTCCTTCTTTTTCATATGTTTCAATAATTGGTCTCCTTTAATGTCATTTTCTTCCTTATGGCAAAGTGTCACTAACCATAAACTTGGTCCAAATGTATAAATCCAAAAAAATAAAAAAAAAATAAAAATCTACACCTCTGACTGAGGAAGCAACATTATTGCAAACTTGCAGCTTTGGCTTAGCAAATAAAAAGGAGAAAAGTGTGATTTTTTATTTTTATTTTTTCACCATTATTTTCACATGATCCGAGCTTACAAAATTCTACTGGTCCCATTCACCAAACCATATCACGGGAGAAGAAAGAAAACATTACCCAGAAATTAAAGGCTTCGATTCGAGAGGCTAAGATGAGGATCACTGGTCCACAAAGGCACACCACCATGCCACATCATGTCTCCATTTGTAATTATAAGGGGGCCCCTAATTGTTATGCTCTTTGAAATACGAAGCAATACAAAAAAGGAAAACAAAACAAGTTGGAGGGAGACACGAAATGAATGCAATTATATGATTGGATGTGCAAGTTCCACATAATTCTTTTATTCATGTGTCTTTAGTAAGGTTTGTCAAACATATGCAATACATATGCCAATCTCTCCCTCTCTCTCTCTCTCTCTCTCTCTCTTTCTTTTTTATTTTTATTTTTTTTGAAAAAAGAATTTACTATATATTATGTTTTTCCTCTAGATTAATGCTAGCGATAACATAACAGGAGTGTCATTTTTTGTCCATATAGTCTTAAAATGTGTACTCAATTCAAAGATCTTAAAGTAACATTTTACTGATCATATTATTTAACAAAAAAGTTTTAATAAGCTACTTTAGCATTGCTACTTATAAAAATTACAAGTGCTATTGAAATACTTTTATTGTCATTTAATAAAGGAGTTTAAAAATGATGTTTGGTATTGGTGTCAATATGATTTAACTAATAAATCAAGTCAAAAGTAGTCTTATAAGTAAACAAGTTTTAATTAGTTGAATCTATGAATTACTTATGAATGTCTTGTTTAACTTTATGATATTAACAACATTCATTCAATTTACAAAAGTTTGTTGTTATAAATAAAATTGAAATGACAAAAAAAAAATTATTTCAATAAAAACAACTAATTACAAGATAAATATATTTAGTTTTATTCTATAATTGTGTGTATTGTGAACAAATATATCAAGCATATTCTAATGGTACACTAAATTAGTTTTTAATAAATCCTTTAACAAAATTTAAAATGAGATTTAAAATAGTGTTCAAGAATTTAAAAATATTATTTAAAAGTTTTAATAAATCAAATTTATATTTTTGGTCAAGATTTGATTTATTTGTTAAATAAATTTTAAAATTAGATTTTAATGTCCTTCATTTAGGTAAATAAACGAGCCGAGTAAAATCTTATTGAGTCGAGCCACTAAACCTCTGGTGAGTTCATATGTTTTGGGTTCGTTTGTTATCCTACTCGTCTCACCGAAAATATTCCTCGTTCCCAATAGTCGATGTTTGTATCGTTTGCTTCGTTAAATTAACTCTCTCGTGGCATTGATTTCATCCTACCCCTGCTTTTTCGTTTCCCTTCATAGGAATTTAGATTTCAAACCCTAGGACCAAGAACTCAAACAGCTGTACATTGTAGTGGCTACCCCAACTTGCTTGAAAGTTTGAAGTACAATGATTACAGAAATAAATAAATATATATATATATATATATATATAATTAGAATAAAATGATACATGCATGAATTTACGAAAGTGCAAATTGCAAAAGCACCTAGTTATTGACAAGGTGTCAAAAGGGTCCTTCAAATGATGCACTGTCTCTATCTCAAACTCTTCCACAATTTTCTCTTCGATTTAGTGTCAGTCTTTCTCTTCTGAATGACTGAATCTCTCTGCCCAGGTTCTATCTTTTTGACAATGATCATTATCAAGTGGGCAAACTGCAGGGGAAAAAATAGACTAGAGATGAGGTCTCTAAAGCCGGGTAGTAAATCCACCCCAAAATTATCAACGTTTCAGAATTCCAATTTGGCTCCACAGTGGTCCCAAAACCCTTTTTTCGGGAAAAGGGAAGACACCCTTTTCTGAGTTTGATTGGTACGTGTCCAAAAAATTAATCCATATATATATATATATATACACTCACACATATATATACATATGTATATGAAAAATGGTCGGGTGCTACATTTGTATCCATGAATGTTTGGGATTGATCCTAACATGATTGAATGCACTTGTTGTCGATATTCACAATGACCATTGCAGATTTGCCAGAGTTACAAATAATCACTTTTTCTTCGCAAAAATTATGAAAAAAAAAAAAAAAAAAGGCCCAGTTAGCGTCACATGCATGCATAACTTTCTCTGTGCTGCAGGAACTCTGAGGCTTGCATTGCAACTGAGAAATATTGACAGTGACTCACGGCCACCACCGAAGGCTTGATTTCTCAGTTCCAGCTTTTGTCCTCGCTCTGCTCACAATCATTAATGAGGCTTGATTGGTCTTAAGACTTCGGATTCTCGAGGCTCTGGGGTGGCTGTAAGATTGAAGACAGAGGCAATGACACCACAATAAGCACACGACTCAGAAAGCAGTTCCGCCAGCGGACAAAAGTGGCGAGGAAGAAAAACATATTTAGGCTCAGCAATGGTCCGCATTACAGTGCAACCATAATTTAACTGTAAAAGAAAAGTAAACTGTCTGTCTGGAGCAAAATAATTAAATTATTCTTGTGGTTTTTGTTGACAAATAGAAGCCACAAAGTCTACATGTATCTAGAAAGAGACGTATTTGAGGTCTCGAATTCTAATTTTTTTAAAAAAAAAAAAAAAAACTAAAAAAGAAAAAAATAATAAGGATAGCTCCTTAACGGGGAGGGGAAAAGAAAAAGAAAAACTATTTTCATTATTTAGCCCATGATTTGATAATTTTTGTAATGGAAAAAAATAAAAAATAAAAAATGTAGAGGTCTGTCTCGTCGTCGTCGTCCATCATAGTGGGTTGTTGGGCAGGCCCGCCCTATAGCCCTAATAAAGTTAAGTTAGCAACCTTTTATGCATCCCTTTTAAAAAGGAGGGATAGCGCTGGCACATTATGGATCTCACCAGAGCATGAATGATTGCTTGAGTTCTGATTGGGCCTGTTCGGGATAGTCTCTAAGGAAAGACAATATCAAGCAAAGAAAAGTACGAAAAAAGCACAAACACCTGTTTGGCAAGTAGACGAGCTCAAATATCAAATCCAACTTTTATGGTCAATTCTCCTTGATCTGATGATGATATAGCCCACTAAAACCAATCCAATATAGACAAACCCAAAAACATTGCTGCAAATCAAAGGCTTAAGGTAGGTCCCCTGCATTAGCAAACATGGACGTCCGGCTAAAACACGCCTAGAACTCAGGAAAAACATTGCATATGCATTTCTTTTTCAGTGAACAGCAGCTACAAACGGATAGACCAATAATGCTGATAAGATAACAAAGTTCCATTCCATCATGCAATTGCAACTGCAATGAAACACCCACCCGGGAAATTAAGCCAAAGATTTCCAGCACTAAGCTAGCAATCTTTTTCTTCAAAATGACTGAAATGAAAACAACTCATTCAATCAATCAATCAATCAACCAGCCAACCAATGTTACCTCATCCGATAAGGTATATCATTGATCCGAGACAGTAATTGTCGCTTAAATCATTGAGTCCCCAACTATGTTTTCCAACATTTTAGATTTAAACCAGTACAGTACCGAATCCAAGGGGCAACACTCTTCTCTACCCACGTTTATGGTCCTCATGTTTTGACCCTTCCCCCGGATTTCTCACACCAAATTTGCTACATTGGAAATGTAGTTACCGACTGTGCCTCAAATTCCATATTAATTTTTATCTGTCATGTCTTCCAAGTAAAGTGGTCGATCAGTGTTCAAAACAAGTCAACCTGTTAGAACAGCAAATTCAATATTGCTCTTGTGAGCAGATCAGTCAGCCGCCTCTTAAGAGTGATCAGCCACCAGGTCACGATTTCTTATCTAGGAGACTTTTAGGGCTCCATTTTCTGTAAGCCATTTTTGTGAGCCATTTAAGAGTGTTAAACAACCTTTTGTAGCTAACAGTTTGGGTGTAATTTAGTTTTGGGTTTGCCAGGCATCGCCATCTTGTTCTCTCGTTGTTTTCTTCTTCGTTAGAGGATTTTTTTTTTTTTTTCTCCTCTTCGCTCACGAGCGTAGGCTTCAAATGTTTCTGCATCATTAAAGTTGCAATCTGTTTCCCTCTCAAGACCTATTGAAAGTTGCATTTTATATGTCAACCAACAACCCAAAAAAGTGCAATTTTCTTGACAATCCTTACAAAATTCTCTTGATGTGGTAAAGAATGCCTTCTCCTGGTTATGCGAGGTATGGCACATTACAATAAGTTAAACAATTTAATTGAACAGGACAGAGTGCCTTTGATCCCAGGTAGTGAAGACACACCCTAGGATCCTACCATTCCATCAGCAATATGGTAGTGGAAAAGTGTTAAAAAGGAATGTGGAAAGAGTGCTCAGCTTAGCGGATTCAGAGTTCAAAATGTGTGGTTGCTTCTATCAAACCTAAATGTCCTGGTTTGAGTATAAAAGTTAATGGAAAAACTTCAAATAGGCCACCTTCACTGGACAGAGAGATCCTAACATGGCAACCAAAAACCATATTTTATCGTAATAGAAGAGATCAGAACATCAAATGTGGCACTGAAAGCTAATGAATTGCATATATTGAAACAATTCATAACCAGTTTGAGAGTTTGGTATCCAGTGTGTTTGCTTATAACACGCATTCATCCCCAAAATTTTATGGGGCATTACACACAAAAAGAAATAATACCTCCAATGCCTCTGCCGTCTAGAGAATTGCATAATTGCCCAGCTAACAGGTTGCCAATGAAACATCTCCAACAGGTAGCATTGAAAAGGCCCTTAACCTGCAACTTGACCAACTTTCTGATAAAGTACAAAGCTGCACACAGGAAAATTTAGCTTTTTTAGTACTGATCTATTTTCAGTTAAACTCTTTTCTCCAACCTGGATGACACAATTTGAACATGTTTTGAGAAAAAGTAGCTCAAACAACAAAGCTAATGTCATAAAAAGAAAAACATAATAAAGAAAAATTAGATAACCCTTAAACTACCCTACTGGTTTATTCCAGTAGTTCCCCACAAAATCAATAACAGATCCAAAGCATTCATTGAATGGACTAGGCTGAGCTTGAGGCAGACCTTTTCTCTTCAAGCAGACACTGGTGTAGCCCGCTTAGACCTTCCTGTTAACACAATCATTATCATTCTTCAACCTGTGTTGCCAAACTTACCACTCACATTTTCACAATCAATCAGAGCTGTTCCTTAGTAGAAAGTTTAAAAATTCTGATCCAGCCAAATTACACACTGGGTTGCAGTGAAGCAAGTGGAAAATGTCAGGGTGTAAAGTAGAAACTTGTAAGTTTTTCTCATCCAGATATGTGATCCTTCTGCTCTATCAGGTTACTTTAAAGCATGGCTACTCTTGAGCAGCACAAGGGCAAAGGAAAGCTAAAGTCCCATCAAAAGACATCCATCCTTAACCAGAGCAGTAATGGGCCACCTTCACAACACACTTTGTGATTGCACATCTCATACACAAACCTTTGACACATGGGTACAACTACAAGGTCCAAAAACATTTTGCTCGTATGGGTCAGAAAAGGTACTTGTATCAAGGATGAAGAGTGCAGAAGAAATTCATGCCGTAGTTATTGTTCTTGGCCTAATGCAGACTCTCCTCCTATAACTGGAAGTGAATTTCTTGAGAAGCCATGCGTATATATCATGGCAAAACTCTTTTAATTCCTCAACTATTCATCTTCTGTAGCTTCAACCATATACACCCCACTTTATAATCCAACATAAATACACAAATACCTCATTGAAGACCCATAGTCAATGTTTTTATTTTTCACTGAAAACAAATGCACAAATGCTTCATTTACCAAGGATGTGCAGCATCACAGATCTACAGTTAAAAAAAAACAAGGGTCTTCTTCATGATGCTGATCCCAATGATAAAACCATTTATCTCATCGATAGCAAATAACACAGCAATTGACACCTTAGCTATAACACAGCAATTGACACCTTACCTTAGCTCGTACTCAAATTTTAAGTAAAACCAATATAATCATCCAAATCTTCAACAAGTGGTTATAAAATCATCACTCATTTTAACTGCAGTCCAGCACAAAATTATGATAATAATGGGAGCAAGGGCATTGAATTAAGCATCCTCAATTCACAACAAGACCTGGCTTCAACAATTAGATTACAAAGCTCACAACAATACTGATTCCCAATCAGCATCTGACCTTAAAACCAACCCCTTTATGCAGCAAACAACGAAGAGCACAAGCATAGCCTTCACCCTTCCATACCTCCATCATCTTCATTCTAATTTATTTAAAAAACTATCTCCACAAAATAGTCGCTATACTCTTCTTTCTACTTCTGTTCTGTTGTTCTCTAATTCGGGGCCTCAAACCAATGAAACTTTGAAACATATGCCAAAAAAAAATTATATCCAGATTATTGTGAGTATAAGATTTAACAAATTAACAAATACTTGCTCCATTTTTACCTGAAAAAATCCTCAAACCGCAGAAACCGAAACGCAAAGCCACCTTCCAGAACACCAACACACGCTCCAGCCAAAACGTCAAGAACATAATGCCTGCCAAGCAAAACCCTAGAAGTCGCCGTCGTTGCTGCCCAAACATAAACCACCGCCACTAAAGTTCCGACCACATTCCTCTCATCCTCACCAAGCCACCGGTCAACAAATCCGCCACCACTCCCCGTCCTCAACTCCGCCAACGCTGCTCCAATTGCCTGCGATGAGAGTGAAACCACCGTGGCGAAGAAGAAAACGCGAGACGCATGGCCGGAGGGGAAAGAGAAATGGTCCAAGGAGACGACCGGGGACGTGTTGGGGTTATAGACAGGGCGAGAGCGGCGGAAGATGTATTTGATGAGGCCGATAACGGCGAGGTCAAGGAGGAGGCCGAGGATGAGAGGGGAAGCAAAAGGGAGGAGCAGAGGGGAGAGGAGGAGAGCGGCGGAGACCGGAAAAAATAAGCGGAAGTCGGCGGAGTATTCGAGGAAGAGGAGGAGAAAATTTGGAAGGTAAGGATTAAACAAAGAGTGGAGATAGTAAGATAACTTCGTATCGGCAATTTGCAGTTGATGAACGAGAGCCGACTGTGGCGGTGGTGCAGGCGACGACACGGCCATTGGCGGAGCGGCGCCGCGTCAGAGTCAAAGGTTTCGATGTGATTGCTGCGGCGGTCGTTATCTATTGTGGTAGGTAATAGTTAAGAATGAAAAGAATTTTTAAGCGAGAATAGTTAAGGCCAGGCCCATATAATCTATCCAGTCGGCCCAAAATTGGCCCATCATAGGCCCGGACCATATTTTATATTCTTGCCTTTCCATAAATAAACAATTTTTCAGCCACGGCCGACGATCTGCTGTTTTCAATCCTCTCTGCTCCGTTCGATAAGAAGCGAGAGAGAGAGAGAGAGAGAGGAAGAGGGCGAGAGATGTCGTACGATGACGTAGAGATAGAGGACATGGAGTGGAACGAGGAGCTCCAAGCTTACACGTACCCGTGTCCTTGCGGCGACCTGTTTCAGATCACGAAGGAGGACCTCCGCCTCGGGGAGGAGATCGCTCGGTGCCCTAGCTGCTCCCTTTACATCACCGTCATATACAACGCCGAAGACTTCGTCGGCGATCAGTCGATGAACAAGAGTTCCAACACTCACAAACAGCAGCAACCCATCGCCGTCGCCTGAACCCTAAAATTTCCCAAAGGTTTCCTTCTTCTTCTTCTTCTTTTTTTAATCCCATAATTTTGGTTAATGCTTTTTCCACCGAGGATTGTTGTAATCGATAATTATTAAATTTGACTTTCTCGAATGTGATGCTTTTGATTTAAATTTTGCTATGTCTGTCCTCGTTAAAATTGAATATAAACGGCGTCGTTTGTAATTTGGAATCAATCAAAACAATAGGCTGACAATTGGTGAATGGTCCAATCTGAGCCCAATCGTCTGGCTTTTAATTTTCTTAGGATTTCTGTCAACGAACAAAACGTCTCATAATAATATGTTGGGTGTAATGTAAGAACATATGCCCCTCTTTCTTTCTTTCTTTTATTATAATAATTCTATAAACGAATCTAATACTACACTAACACCATATATCTCCTTTCCAAAATTCAAAATTAGAACTTATAAATTAAAGATTTGATTAAGTTGTTCAGTACCCATATTCCCATCTTTTTGTTTTAGGGTATCAAATGAAATTCCCTTATTTGACTACAAATCTTAAATGCAAATTATTCAAAAAATTATGTCACTACACACTGTATAAACACTGTGTCCTGTAATGTGTAAGATTTGTTTGCATATAAAATACATTAGTAGAACAATAATTTCCTGTAGTCTATGCCTTGAAGTAAGTAATCTACGGGGGAGATGAAGATAGTCAACGCATGTCAAAATTCATAAAAAAAAAAAAAAAAGATTGTAAAAATATGCTTCAAAATTTTAAAGTGATGGATAAGACATAATGGTGGGAAACTAGCATATGTATAGATTTGTCTCTTTTAGTTTAAGGCTTCCAAACTTTAAAAAAGCATTACTATACCTATTAAACTAGTTGTCGCCTTGCTAGTAAATTGTCTTCTTTTGAGAGACAGGGAGAGAGATTAATGGGTAAATTTAATTCATCGTGTGGTCATAGGTTGATTAGGAAATAGTGCTTATAAAACAAAGTCAATTGAGACAAAGCTGTTTCGAGTTTCCTTTTTTTTTTTTTTTTTTGGGTGCCAATTTTCTAATATGTGTAACATAATTTTTTATGCCTTGATTGGGAATTTCAGTTTAATTATCGATTTAGATTTAACTAGTTGAATAAGTTAGGTTACACTTTAATGCTCGGTCTTTTCTTTACTTCAGTGACAACATTGAGTAACAAAATTCATTCAAAAAAAAAAAAACAGAAAATTGATCATGAAAACGCGAAATATAATATTGTTTACACGCGTTCATATAATTTAATTATAATTATTAATTATGTATAAAAAATTATAATTATATATTTGTGAATTTATATCTTTCAATCATTTTTTGTTTTTATATATCTATAACATTTTTTAAAAAAATAATAAAAATTTGAGGCACTTCTCCCAATTAAGGCAATAAATAACAAAGTTCCATCCACAGGCACAAAGTGCCAAAATCAGACCAAGAAACAAACACTCGTGAACAGACAAGCACAGCATGCTTTCCTACGTCAGGTTAAAACATGCAACAACCGTTTGAGGAAAAGTGGTGGGAACTCTTCCGATGTAACGCAATTCCCGGGGCTCAAATAGATTCTGTAGACGTGAGAACAAAGGCTGCTCCACCAACACTGGCCCATGCCCACCAAATATCTATAGCTCTTGTGCCGAATCAGTTGCATTTCCCTTCCATCAAACCAACAAATGGGAATGTTCAAAAAACAAAATAAATAAATATAAATATATATATATATATATATATGGGAATGTCATAATACTCGTGAGTTAAATAACTAAAAGTTTGACAAATATTAGTACTTCAACACTTAAATCAATTGAGAAAAAGAGTGAATAATATAAATGCAGATATAGGAGGCCGTTGTTATTTATATGCAATAGGCTCAATGTCAAAGTCGCTTAGCGTAACAGTAGAGATTACTAAACATGCGTGTTTGTATTTAGAACTCGTGGAAAGATGATTACTAAGAGGTCGGGACAAGCTCGTCAAGCGAACTGACATTAAAAAATTCAGGTCCTTAAACAGAGGTAGAGAGTGCGATAAGCTCGCGACGGACCAGTAGGTAGAAGTCACCAAGTCCTAGTCCTTATTATTATACTTATTCACTATCAATAACCATATAATAATAAAAAACCCACGTAACCATTTTATATATATATATATATATATATATATATATATATATATAGAGAATAACCCGCGTAACTGATGTTTGATTCAAATCTCTGGCTATTATTACCAAACGGGTTGTTTAAATCAATCACCAATTTTCAAGATCTGGACCAGCTCGGTGTTGGGTATTGAAAAGAAAAAAGAACGAGGGGCCATAGAATTATGGTTAGGGTTTACACATATCAATGTTGTCGGCTCCTAACACAACTACAAGTCATTATCCGGAATGCGCACCAAACTTTTTCAACAGGGACGTACTACCAGTAGCAAGGCCCTATACACTTTCAGTTCAAGTAAATTCTAATTTAATGGTCTATGGTCTATAGTGCTCTACAAGTGGATGATTTTTAAATATTTAAAAAGAATGATATTGTGGAAGATGACTTGCCGTTTTACAAGCTTTTTAAATTTCAGTGCTTTTATGCATTCTCTGCCAGTTTCCATTCTCTTTCTATCCTTCTATTCCCAACTGTCCCCACTTCAAACTCCAATGAAAGATTCCACTCAGTCCTTTATCAGACTCTACAATATACCCACATTTTTTTATTGCAATGGAATTCAGGATAAACTAGAAAATCCACTGCTTGCGCAATGACAGAACCAACTTCAAAGATTCTAGCTGTCCCAATTACGCAAAACAACTCCAGAACATGGCATGGTTCTTGGAGAACACATGCTCCTGTTAACAAACAACACAAAAAAAAAAAAAAAAGTGGATTTGCAAACTCAGCTTCCAATCAACGCAATCTTGTGCAATATTTGTAAGTTAATATTAGCTATAGCCCAATAATAGCCTTTGACAAAAAGTATTGATGTTTATAAGATCTTGTGCTTTATGTAGTTGTATTGTGAGGTATGACAAAAGACCAAATCTATAATATCTAAATTACAATTGAATAATTTTATGGTTACATCAAACCTCGTTCTTTAATGTGTTTGCTGTTGAATCAAAGTCAAAAAAAAAAAAAAAAAAGAACATTTCTTTCAAAAGAAATCTTGGTTAGTTGCTAGACCTTTTTGGTTTTCATTTCATTTCTTCCTTTTGTTTTCTTTCCCCTTGTCAACTAGATCTCTGTGTAGCTGAATTAGAGGACAAAGTGGAAAAACATACAAGGGGTCCATGGAGTTTCTGTTGCAATGAAGCATCAGCACTCGCCAAGAAACACTGTTAGAGATAAATGTTCCTTTGATTTGAAGGAGCAACAAAGGCATCAAGCGTCCAAAACCAAAGATGGCAGAGCTGGCCTTTAATGGAAAATGACTTGACTAGAGTGGGTGCTAACCAAATTTATAACATTTGGAAGCAAAAATTAAACTTCGGACAAATGGGGACACTGACAAGAAATCTCATTCACTTGGAAACAGCTGCAGGCAATGCATTATGTATATAATTCCACATATTTTATGACAATTTCTTTTTACTAAAAATAGAAAGAAAAAAAAAATGTAACACAATTATAGTATCTGATACAGTAGCCAAGCTATGGCATTGACCAAACTTTAAATAATCAAATTGAATAACTTAATATAGCATGAGAGTCACACCTTTTCGCTCTTTAATCAACCAAGTTTAGCTTGGTTGGCTATAAAATCAAAGCCCTTAAGAATAGTTTAGGTGATTAATCACAAACTTACTCAAATTTCTACAATATGAGAGGTTAAATATAATGTACGAACAAGATAATTTTTTTATTTTTATAAATGATAAAAGAAATTTATTGTATTCAGATGAGTCCATGAATTTTTTGGGTGAAATTGAAAAAGGATTTTCTTGTTAACAAGATTTTGACCATGTTGGTATATAGTATTTATAATTTTCTAACAATATCTTGTTTTTTTCTTTTTTTTTTTTAATACTATTTACCCTGACAAAAGGGGCATATTCGTCATTTCAACTAATGTCCATTTAATATCGCCATGTCCTTTTCATTCCATTCTTAACTAGAAAATAAAAATAACCAAACGAAAATGAAACGCCAGACAGAAGAACCTCAGTGCTGTAGAGAGAGAAAATCAAGAACTTGAGAGAGAGGGAAAGGGTGGGGTAGATCCGATTCATGGCGAGCGGGTGGGTCAAGTCACTGCAATGTAAATCAAGGGCGTTTGAAGACGTTTTTAACCCGGCTCCGATACACCTTATAACCAGCTCCAGTTGCAGAAAGAGTGCTCAAAACATCAAAGACGTCATTGAAGCCACCACTGGCGACGGAAGGAAGCGGAACCCTACAAAACCCAGAAACCACCGCTGTCACCAACAAGACAAAGAACAAAAACCCGCCACCATTTCACAAAAATCAGCCAAACCCGAGGCGGTTTCGACCTCTGAACACCGTCCTCGGTCTGTACGCGACCACCGTGACCAGCTCGTACCTTCGCTGACTGAGCTGCCTGTGGGCCACCCTTCTCGTAATGTGGTGGTGATCATTTTTCACACGAGCTGGTGTAACAAATCATTCTCGGGTCGGATCGATATTATATGTAAGGTACAGAATGGGTCGAGAACCGTAGCCCGGTTCGAAGAGTATCGCGAGATTGTGAAGGCCCGTGCCGGTTTTTCAGCGGGACCCACGTGGAAGGAGAATGCGAGGTGCGTGGCGGACGGGAACGAGATGATGCGGTTCTACTGCCTCGGAGACGTGTGCGGGGGCGGAGGAGGCGGGTGGGTTTTCCCGGGTGGAAAAGGCGCGGCTATCTGCACGTTTTCCGGTAGTGGTAAGGCCCACGAGAGCGCCGGCGGTGGAAGGGGCGGGAGGGCCATGCTGGTCTGCCGGGTCATAGCGGGCCGGGTCTCGAAGCAAATCGGGTTCTTCTCATTGTTGGATGGGCGGGTCGGGTTTGACTCGGTGAGTGGAGAGAATGGCGAGTTGCTAGTGTTTGATTCCCGTGCCGTTTTACCTTGCTTTCTTATTATCTATAAATTGTAAAAAATAAAAATCGGAAATTATTTTCCTTTTTTTTTTTTTTGTCTCCCATCATTTTGCTCCTTAATTTTCTAAAATCATTTTTGCATTCATCGACACATTTTTTCTGGGTGAGTGGAAATTATTTTTTTATGGTTAATTCGTGTGGTCTCGAGAAAAATTGTGTTGATAAATGCTAATTTAATATATTTCCATTGTAATTCCGTTGTTAATTGTTCATTAATTAATTTTCCGGCTGTTATTACTTTGTAACTTCATTTTAGTGAAAATAATTAAGAGCGTTTAATTTTGTCAGAATTGTAAGCTCAATTGATGATAAGTGTTTAGTTGTTAGGTATTGGAAAAGAGGAGATGGTAAGTTCAAAAATACAGTAAAGAGGTGAAATTAAGGGAGGTGAAGCAATTTGATTCCTTGATCTCTCTTAAAATACAAAGTCTTTAGTGGCTGCTTGAACTAATCCAAATGATCTTTAGACATGCATTTCAACTTAATTGCAATGAACAGTTGATAGGCAACATCATTTTTAACACCTGTGGTGTCACACTGGCATCGCCCCCACTAGCTAGGGTTTAATATTTTGATGATGAGAGCAAGTTGCAAATGGGAAGCAAAGCAATAAAACCATGACGAAGATTTAACTACTTGTAGCAAAAGACAACATCTAGATCAGGTGTGAGAGCAGGAATACGTGCTCCAGTGGTAACTTTCCTCTTGTTAGCTTCACAAAAGTATTAAATATTTCTTCCATTCTTGTTCCCTTCTAAATTCCCTTGTTCTTTTTGTCTCTCTAAACAAAATGTGGTAAACCTTCATTCAGCAGCAAGGCATCTATCTAGAGACTTTGGCTTTGGTTAATTGATGGCAAAGCACAGAGCGAGTCAAGCAGTTGAATTGACTTGTCTTAGGAGAAGGTGTTAGTTACTAGGTCACTAATATTTATGGACAAGATTCAAACCATCTTTCTATTTTGTGTTTTATTATTTCTGTGACATCAGGTGTGTGCCACTCATCTTCATTCAGAGCTTATTTCAACAATTGTAACTCATTACACCCATTTTCTTGGTAGAATAATTAAAACCATAATTTAGTTTTGTTTGCGTGGAAATATGAAGGAGTGAAGCTATTTATATGATGTGAAAGAATCTGAAATTTTGTATTTAATGGTGTTGGATGAATTCAATTGTGCAGATTCACATTCATACATTTTTTTTATTTTTTATTTTATCTACAACAACTACAATTTTCGCAAGGAGCATTCACTCAAAAGTTCAACTACCTCCCTCCTGTCAAAATTCATCTTCCACAATCTATGTTCATTGCAATTACATTAAATTTTTAAAGATTGGTAATATCAGTACCTGAAAGATGAAGATGGCCAAAAAAAAAAAAAAGAGAATAAAAGAGTACCTGAAAGATGAAAGTGTTTTGTGTCATCCTCCGTTATCAAGTGCTAATGGAGTACCAGAGCAATGATTAAAAATGTAGAATTTCAGGAGCCCTTAGGAGCTATTTCTGAGGGGCTTTTGAGATTCAAACATGCCTCTTTGAAGCTTTAGAAGCCTTTTCATGATGGACAAGGCACATCGGCTGCATTACGTTCCTTGCAATTAACAATGAAGTTATTTATGTAAGCTTTGCAAGCCAATCCTGCCTCCAATTGCATTTGGCTGCACTAATTATTTCTGCGCAGGATGTCAATTCATCTTTCAAAAGTTAGTCATCTTGAAATATGGATATTTAGGAGAAATCATTTTTAAAACAACACGATCCCCTTTTTGTTCCTCTTTCAAATACATATAAATAAAAGTGATTCATATATATCACATTAACAAGATAAGGAAGACGTAATTAGAAAATTTAATCATTTTTTATTTGAAAGAAAAATTGAGATTCCTAGAAACGTGCATTTTTCTCTGAATCCAAGCTCTTGCAACAGAACCAATCGGTGTTTGGTGGGAGTGATAATAACTTACTAAGGGTGGACTCCCGTGGCAATCCCAGCCTCAAACACCCAAAAAAACAAAAAAACAAAAAAAACAAAAAAACAAATAGAGCATAAATTGAATGTTTCTTTGCTAGCAGGTAAAATTTTCTTAAACAACTCAGCTCACAAAAATTCATTAATCATTGAAACAGTGGAGCTACAGAGAAACCCAAAATCGAAATGAAAATGAACAAATAGCATCCCCTCTAATTGACACTTCGTAGTGCTTCACCGTTGCAAGAGCATGATATCAACAACGGCCACGTTTAGTGGGCTTCGACGAGAACATAGAGCGGTTTGCCATTTAATCTCTCGCGACCCTGCAACATATAGAAACATATAATAATGATTATCACTCGAACAGCCAAAACAGGATTGTAGTACTCCATTAGCCTACACACTCGCTTTCGATAAAGGACACACAAAAGTAACATCGAGCCATTAAAGAAGATGGAAGAGAATGCATACCCTAAGATCAGGTAATTCAATTACGCATGCACATCCGACTATTTCTGCTCCAGCACGCTCTGAGAAACAATTATTTTGCGAAATCATCTAAAAGTTCAAACGTAACAAATATTTGAACAACATCACGGACAAACCATAGGTTCAGAAAAATAGTTGAAACAAAATAAAACCAACGTAACAAAAACCACCACAGTATAAACTTTTAATGGTGAAAAAGGAATTATGTATTGCAATATTCATCCCTGTCAAAAGACTTTGTGTAGTTACCCAGTAAATTCATAGCAGCACACAGAGTACCACCAGTAGCAATCAAATCATCAACCACCAAAGCTCGTTCTCCAGAATTGACAGCTCCGACATGCATCTCAAGACAATCACTTCCATATTCTAGGTCATACTCTTCTGAAATGACTTTCCCTATTCACAAGAAAGAGCATTTTGAGTACATCATAAGTATACAAACATGTGCAAGCGCAACCCCATTATCTTTGAAGTTGAGATTGTAAGTTCACATGAAGCAGGGACATCACAAATGAAACCAAATGCTTCGAGTAGTCTGCAGTTTGACGCATCTAGCATTACTGGATTGCACACATACATTTTCATAAGTTGTTGCTTATGTTACTTGACACTGCTCTATAACAAGACTCAAATTATTTTTGAATGCCAGCCAGGGATCCAAACTAGCCCTCTTCCAGAGCTCGAATATACAGACTATCGTACACAATCAAACATGTTATCACCTGTGTTGTTAGGACCAGACCGGTCATCGAACCAGAAAAGTTAGTGGTTTAAAGTTTAACCGATTCAAGCAATTTGACTGAAATTTGAACCAATGTATAATAATAAACATATATTTATAAAAATAATAAAAAATAACAATGATATATGATATACTTTAATTAAAAATCAACTTTTTATTAGTTAAATTCAAATGTTTTTAACTCAAAAAAAAAAAATTATGAGAAAGACTTGATTGTATAATTTAAATAATGTCGGGGTTGAATTATAATTGTTGATATTTGTTGCTTAAACCAGCCTGACTGTTTTAAACCACTCAGATAGCACACTATAGCAGGAACAATGCAATGCAATACAATGACAAAAGAACTAAACAGACAGTATAGAGATGCTGGTAAGTTTCAATGATTGGCATAACATATAAATCTTATGACTGCAATGAGATATTAATAGAAAATAAGATAAAGTACCAGGCAACTTCCTTGGTTTTCTCAAGGGAACAAATTTCGCTCCAATTGCCAATGCGATGGGAGATCCAAATATGAGTCCCCGAGCTTCTATCCCTGCAAAGAAAAAACCTTCATATTTCAGAAATGTAGAAACTTCAGACAACTTCCAGAAAGCCTGTCACATAAGCTTGTTATAAGACCATTAGTGGCAATTCAATCGGCAAAACAGCAAACCAGACATTAACCAAACTACAAATTCCATCACCTGATTCATAGAATATTCTGCTCTCTTCCACACAAGGGTTTGAAATGAAGGTTTGGGCTTTAAACATATCATAATTACCAGAGACTTAAAGCAAGGCCAACAAGCGAATTACACAACAGAGCAATTAACATCCACACCATCAACTCTGCATAGTATAACGCACTGTAAGAATAAGATGAACATAACATGAGGGCACACGTGAGCATAAATTGGTACTCAAATCTAAACTAAATGCCCATCAATCAACAGAAGGCAAAAACATCAGGCCCCACTCACAATTACGCCAATTGATCCTCCAATCTCTACTCAGCACCGACACTGCCCCCCCCCCCACCACCTCCCCCAGCGCAGGGCACCAATCACTACCTATGTAACGTACATCAATGCCAAATATTTGACGTGTCAATTGCATATTTGATGTGTTCAAAGAAAATGAGAGGAACAAAAATTATGAATATGCAATTGAGCACATAATTTCAGGTATAAGTACATTAACCTGAGCTGGAGACATTAAAATACCAAAGATTGTGGCATTTTGGTCAGCACTTGTTTCCATTAAGGTTATGAAAAAACATGGAATGCTCTTGTTTTTTTTGGAGAACAAAATCAATAATTTCTCATTATAGGGCCTTAGCAATTTCAGCATCAACAGAGGAGGTTTCAGTCTCCCACGGTGTGGGAGCATCGTGTACTGGGATACCCTTTTTTATAATACTACAGAGAAGGTTTCAATGAAACAACCTCTGGACTAGACTGTCGTATAAGGATTGAACCATTAATTATTTCAACCATCACGAGGATCCATTGACATTCAAATGAAAAGGTGCTGGCACCACCAATGGAATGGAATCAAAGGCTTAAACAAGTTAGTAATGATAACCTTTAAATGAAAACTTGCTAGCATCACTGAAACAGACTTTTACTTGAGCAAAAGCAAATTTTGCAGACCAGCAACATTTTCTGATGAAATTCTTTGATGGACTGCAAAATCCCTCTGCAATTATGAACGTCCCATTGCCAAAAAAAGAAAAGAAAAAAAAAACAGAAAAAAAAGATTAGCCTAAAAGGCAAGCGTAAGACTTGACGTGGCTTTTATGGTATGCCTATAATGCATTCAGTGTGATCCCTGTTCTATTCGCAAAATCCCAAGGAAGAATGCACCGTACCTAATTCAGTGGATAACATCTATTGGATGGACCATGAATAAAAGCTTGTAGATCAATATATCACTGGGAAAAAGCCACATTTTTTTTCCATGCGTGACCATAATTTGTAACAGAAGATGGCCAGAAAGTACAATGTTTCTCACAAACACATGCAGACAAAGCACACACTTTAGGACAAAGCACATGTACATTGAACGTTGACCAAATCATTTTTGGATTGATGGACCCGATCAAAATGAGGAACAAGGCTGCCCTCAACAATGAGCAAATCAAACTTTTTTTTTACATATAATACATGAAATTGCAAAGAAACTATATTAAGACTGAAATGTATTAAACAAAAAAAATGTTAACAACGATCAATCAAGCTAGTCCGGTTGACCAAAAGAGCAAAGCTCGGACAACACATTTGGGGTTCAAACCCCAGCTCGGAGCTCATCGAACTCACAAAATGTGGCTTTAATTCTGATATACCAAAGAAAAATAAATGCCTCCAACCAAAACAGTATGACAATCACAATGTATGGTTAAAAGAAGCCCAGAAGG
The DNA here is from genome assembly GCA_021464305.1 of Kandelia obovata. Taxonomy (NCBI): domain Eukaryota; kingdom Viridiplantae; phylum Streptophyta; class Magnoliopsida; order Malpighiales; family Rhizophoraceae; genus Kandelia; species Kandelia obovata. The sequence continues at coordinate 3,799,545 of CM038484.1, read as the reverse complement.
CAGCAAAACAAAAATTCATTTTAAACTCCAAAATGTCATTCCTTTTTTAGTATAAACTCAATGTTAAAATAAGATACAAGAAACTGTATAAACAAGACGTCAGAATGAGATCAAAACATCAAACAGTACAATGAAGGAAACCCACACTATAATAAAGCCAAAAGATACCCGCTCTAATGTAACTCGCATGAAATGGGTCCACCCCTTTTTAACAAGTAGGGGGATCCAACACCAACCACCATCCACCCAAATAAGGTTCTAGCACATGCCCACATCAACAACAACAATAACAACAAAAAAAGGCAACAATAGAGAGAGAGAAACGAAAGAGAGCAAACCAGGGCCGCTCAAAGGAAAAATAATAGAGAGAGAGAGAGAGAGAGCAATCAATATCACACCCCACTAACAAAGCCAATTATTCAAATAAGAAATCGATCTCTAACAAGGAAGAAAAAAAAAAAAAAAAGGTAAGCAGACTAAAAAACCACAAATGCAGAGACACATAATATAGACATAGTTTCTTATAGTCTGGTTGCCTATATAAATTTTTTTTCTCGTGCTTCCATTCTATTGCGAACCACCCCACTAAAAAGCGTTCGTAAAAGACAACGGAAACTTATGGGATGGTGCATTTTTTGCTTTGTTAAGCAAATAGACCCCAGCACCATCGGACACCAATCAAAGTGCTAAAAGGTTGATCAAAATGTCTTGAGCCAAATCTTTAAGCTCCAAAAAATAAAAATAAAAATAAAAATAAAAAGTCTGACACTAAAAACTCAAAAACAAAAGCAAAGTTTTTGGTGTTCTTTAAGGTATTTCACCTGCAACAGCCGAAATGTTTTCGCCCTTGTATCGCTCCACAAACAAATCAATGGTATCTTTGAATGCTTTGGGATCCAACAATAGAGTCGTGATATCTTGAAACATAATACCTGCCATAGAACCATGATTAATATTCAAGAAAACATCAAAGAAAATAAAAAGGCATGGATTTTCTTGGCGCCTATCATTCCAAAAAACAGGAGAACAAGGAAAAGATTGAAGCTTTAGCCATTAAAACTCAAAAACATTACTGAAGAAAATACAATTCTTTGGAGACAATAGAAACAGGAAAAAGATTGAAGCTTTTTAGACAGTTGTCACAAAACATCATCTCCTTTGGTAAAAATAAATTAAAATTGTTACAAGATGAACAAGAATTTCCAAGTAGGAAAAAAGAAAAAAATAAGGGGGGAAGAGAGAAGATTGTCCCATTTACCAAAGCTTAAAAGTGAAGCAATTTTTTTTTTTTTTTTGGTGCTCGTTCTACAAGAGTTTGAAATAATCCTGATCAGACAAAGAACAGAACACAATGTTGCAATTTCCTTGTGTGCATTTTCCAAGCAACCAAGCAGATCAAACATAGTATAAGAGGCTACAAAAAAAATGATAGAAAGATAAAGATTGGAACACACACAAACAAACAGAGACACCAAAGGCAGAGAGAAACCTGGTTTGGGGAAATTGGGTACCACGCGAATCTTAGTTTTGATGTCATTGATACGAGGATCCTTGTCTCTGTAAGCCGACATTGTACCTGCCCCCCTCTCTCTCTCCCTCTCTCTGTATATATAGGCCTTATGTCCTTAGAGAAGAGGAAGAAGAAGAAGAAGAAGCAGCAGCGACAACAGCGCAGCGGCTATAGGGAGAGAGGAGACGCAAAGGGACAAAAACAATGTACTTAATAGAGAGGAAGTAACTTGAAAATGGATAGAAACAGAAGTTAGAATCACAACGGTGATTTCCTTGTTAATGTTATGATTTTTACATTTTGTAGTCTTTTGCATTTACTTTTTTAAATTAGCAATCATCTTAATAATTGAACCTTTTTAAGTGAACATAAATTTAATGAACTTAAGTGAATAGAAAATAATTTTATATTATATTTTTATTTTTATATTATATTAATATGAATTAATGTAAAAATATAAAAATATAATATAATTTTTTTTATATATAAACTTAAGTCCATTAAATTTGTATGAAGAAAATGAATAGAGTGTGATAAAGGAGAAAATATAAAGAAATAATAAAAAAAAGATAAAAAAATGTAACAGAAAAAATAATAATTGCTCTAAATACATAGTTGGTTAAATTTTAATAGAGAAACTTTTTTTTTTTGTCATTTACCTTTTTTTTATTCTTTGTTGAGAGTAATAATTATTACATGGACGACTCAAGACAAGTTGTATGTAAGTTTTGGACTTCTTGTTTTGTTTATCACTTTAATATTTGTTGTCATGCATATATGTGATACTCTTTTTTCAGAGAGATGGAATATTGTATGTCTTAAAGTATATATCAAGAAAGGAAAAATAAAACATTATAACACTAACATAAATAAATATAAAGTTTCTAGATGCGTTTGATATATATATATATATATATTATTTATTTATTGAAAAGTAGCTTTGTATTAGCAAGATGACCTTTAAAATTTTTAAATTCAAGCATGAAAGTATAGAGTGAAAAAAAAAAAAAAGAAGAAAGAAAATAGGCAACTTGGATAAAGGAAAATCTAGCTTGATGCTTCAACAATAATTGGCAATATCAAAGAATAAATTGGACCTTTCTGGTAGCTAGAGGGTGGTTTAGTGGTCCAATTCAAGATGATATAATGAATTGAAACAATTTTCAACCTCCATTGCCCAATTTTATGATGGTTGGTCACAACTGGTTCATCGTCCACTAATCATGGGAAATGTCAATTTTTATCCTTTTTTTTTCTTTTTCTTTTTCTTTTTAAAGCGATTAAGATACCTTCTTAAAATTGGACATGTCAATAGTGCAAAAACAAATTTCTACCTTTAGATGAAACTTGTTAATTAGCCGAAAAGAAAAAGCAAATCCCTAACACCTTCTCTTTTACCATTCACCAAACAAGTCCCTTGTTTTTTTTTTCTTTAATTTTGATTTTGATTTTGAAAATTAAGCAATCCAAAATATAATTATATATGTAAATCATTCAACACAAATAATTAAGTTTAAGCTATTAGGCATTTCGTGAATATATAATACAAACAAGGCCTTGAGTTCTCTTTGCATTACGTGGAAATTTACAACTTAGTTAGAAAAATCGAAGTTGTGTTGTTTGAATTCAAAGCTTCTTAGTTACGAATCTTTAATATCAGGTTGAAAATTTATTTAATTTAGAGATTTTGAAGAACAAAAAAAAATTAATTATATGTTAAATTCTAATAATACATTTTCTGGGAACAACATATTCACGTATTTTAAGATAATAAACGATTTTAGCACCTGGTTTTTGGATATCATTCATGGCTTATGTATTTTTCTTGATGGAAGTTAAGATAATAATAATAATTAAATAATAATAACTCTTTTGGTAAGCTCGTTAAATGGCTTCAGTTTAAATAATTTGAAAAAAAGTATTTTCTACCAGCGAGATAACATAAAATAAGAAAAGATAAAAAAAAAAATCGAAGATATTGATATTGAATCCTATTACACAAAATAGTTAATTTATGTGTCTTTTCTTCCTTCATTTTAATCTCACACATTCCTTTATGGAATTTAAACCTGACCTAGAATCTTAATTATTTGTAATTTATTTTGATCTATTTCACTTTTCTCTCAGGAAGCTACATGCAACAAATGACAAACCTTTTGCTAATCGTTATTCCAGGTTTTTTTTTTAAAAAAAAGTCTTTTATATATCTGGGTGAATAGTTTCTTAGGACATCTCAATAGTTAAAATGTTTTAAATTTATTTTCAAAATCTCAAATATTAACTTTTAAAAAAATATATATAAGAAAATATTTTTATTTGATAACTTACGGCTTAAGAAATCTTTTAATTAATAATAATAATAATAATTATTATTATTATTATTATTGTTAGTGAATGGCATTAGGTGGACAAGCTTGGGATACATCCGAAGATATCACTGGCATGGCGATATTCTTTTCGAGAAGCTTTCTGGTAGTTGTCTCTTACTTGACATGTTGGATGCTTAAAATAATATTGATTTTGAATTACCGATTAATTCTTTGCTTGAAACATCGTTAACTACTAGATTCCACGATAATGCATACATATGTGACATTCCATTCCATACAATGATTGGCATAATCCAGACATGAACCAATTAACTTTTGACATTAAACAATCAGCTCTTGAAATGCCTGAATTGCCAATGACCATTACATATTTCCTTCAATAAATGCCCAATGGACATATAGTAAATGTCCATCTATAAATATGCACCATCCTTCTTTTATATATATATATATATATATATATATATATATATATATATATATATATATATATATCCAAAATATTATATAAATACTAGTGGATGTACAAAAATCCACGCATTATACTAATAATAGAGACAATAAATGTACATTTAATGGTCTTTAATAATATAATGCAATTTCGTACTAATTTCTTTTTCTTTTTTTTTTTGTATATATATAATATTAATTATTATAATTTTTTTTAATTTATTATTAAAGTGAATAATTTTTTATTAAAAATTTTATTATAACATTTTGTAATAAATTAATTTTTTATTTTTAATATTTAATATTATACACACACACATGTGTGTATATATATATATATATATATATATATATATATATATATATTACTAGTTTCATGAATAAGGTTGGTTTAGATTGCTCATGCGTTAATTATGTCTATAAAAAAGAAAATCAATTATGTCAACTATCATCTAAAGAAAGTAAGTAGTAGGTTGAATAATGTTTAATATGTGGCTACGAAGCACTGTATAGTTCAAACTCAGGACCTTTTTCTTCTTTTTTTTTTTTTTTAGTGAGTTTTTTTTTTATGTCCAATTAAATCGGAAATCTCTATAGATAAGTGCACTATGTTGCTTTCAAATCTGTATGGCAATATTCTGTGGGCAACCCTCGGCCCTATCCCTTTCATATGTAACGAAATATCCTTTCTGGCTCCCAAACGGCATTGATTGATAAAAAGAAAATTAAAGAGCATCCACCCAACTTGCTGTAATTAGGAAGTGAATTGAGCTCTTCTCCAGTTAGTGGTAACGCCAGCTTTTGGTCATGTAAAATTACTAGCTTGAATGAAAACGCACGATTCAGATTAAAAAGCAATGGAGAGAAAAAGTGATAGGAGACTCGTTAGATCGTAAAATATACAAAACTTAAATCTAATACTTCATAGATCAATGTATAAGCTTTGGCCACTTAATATTGGGTACCTTGAAAACATAATGCAAAAATAGTTCAATTCAAGGTTAGTGTAAAATGACCTATCCCCAAATTCCACTAATACTGCATTTTGATCACTTGTCCATTTTGATTCAACTTTATGTTTTGTACCTACAATTTCATCCTTTCGTCAAAACAACCCCCCCCCCCAAATCAATTTTTATTTTTATTTTATTAAGTTAATCAAAAGTATCAAATTGTGGATACGAAAATTTCAACCGTTTAGCCTCTATATTTTACTTATATATATTTTTTTTCTTAAAGTGTGATCTTGCTTTAATTTAGATACAATTAGCTTTACACAGAAATCATTAAAAAGTTACATGACACAAAATTACAAAATATTAAGATATATATGAAAATGACTTATCAATTAAAATTTTAAATTTTTTTATTAAAATATAGTGTCAAATTACGAATTTATTATTTACTTATACTCTATTAAAAAAAAATTCTCAGAATTATATAAGGTGTTAAGTTTTAATATTTAAAATTTTAAGTATAGATATAATATTTTAAATTAAAATATTATATCAATTCTTTTATTTTTTTAATATAAAATTTTAAAATAAAAATATAAAATATTAACCCTTTTAAAGTCAAAAAAAAAAAAATACTTCCTCAAAGTTTTTTTTTTTTTTTTATAATCATCAAGTGGCAATGTTCATTTTACAAATTAGGGTACTGCATGATTAGAGATTCTTTGTTTATTGCTCTTTTTTTTTTGTTTTTAAATTTTGTGCAAACAATGCCTTTAATGTCTTTAGGTGGCTACGACTCTTCAAGATTTTGATTAGAGATACGTTGTTGTCAAAATTAATCATATACCATGTAACCCATTCAATGGATGCATTGAAACTACGGGAGCCTCTATATGCAACGACTGCAGCAGCGGCAATTGAATTAAATATTTTTCACTTAAATCTGTACATTTTTAAAATTATTTTGTTCAAAGGAGCTAAAGAAAATAATTAATACACTTTATTATATACAATATAATTATAAATATCTATCCATCGAATCGTTAACTAGAAAAATATTTTGTATTTTTATCTAGCATTATATTGTGAGTTTAGGACTTTGCCTCTTTCCCCCCCCCTTTTTTTTTTTTACTTAATATTAAAGTTAGATGATATCGTAATATAATTTGCAAGTAAAATATTAAATTAAATTTCGGTTGAAGGCAAAATACGAAACAAATTTGAAAATTGGAAGCAATTATCTGTCTGCGGCTTGGCCCCTTTAAAGTCGAGCATTGTATTAATCCATTCCTTTGTTTTCTTCTTTTTTCCATTCAATATATAAAAGAAAATTACTTCTTTTTTTTATTAATTTTAAATCTATTATGTCTTCAAGCCTAATTAATACATTTTATTAATTCTAATATACAATTTTCATATAATATAGTCACGTAGTGGAGTAGAGTATAAATTTAATATGCATTTAAAAATAATTTAAAATATATATTCTATTAATCAATATAAAATATATATCATATTTATTGAACGATTTTTTATATGATCAATTTATATAATGTTGTGTGTTACTTTGAATCTTTATGTCAAAGGATTAATAAAATTAATTAGTTAAATGTAGCTACATGATTGTTTAAAAATTAAATAAAATTTTAATGGGATATTTGAAGGAAAAAGAAAATTCGTGGTGCATTTGAAAAACGAACAGTTAATGGTTTTGTTGGATTAATAATTAATTTTAAAAAAAAAAGTCAAATGGGAAAATGTGGGTCCCATTGAGGACAAGACAATAGTTACGAGTTACAAAGAGGGAAGGGAGACAAAAGGGCACGTGGAGTTCACGCGCAAGGAATGGATCCACCTGGTCTCTGTTTCTGACGTGGCCGGTATGATCTGGTCCCACATGGGGAATTGCGCGAATCTTGACAATCACGATGATTGATGATGATGATAATGATTTATGTCAACCCTCCAAAATTTTGTACGATTCAGATATTCTCGCCCGTCCAACCGGCGACAGCTCCTTTATCGATGGGCCCACCCGTGCAGTGGCCGTTGTGCCCCCTCGAAATTATTTCGGATTTTTGTTTCATCGTTAGAACCTCTCTTTTCATTTTTATTTTATTATTGAACAAGTCTACATTTAAATGGATAAATAAAAATATCAGGTAGAACATTCCCATACAATATAAATATATATTATTTATTCTGACTTAATATTATAATTAAATTGTAAGAGTTTCTATTTATTATATTTTTTATTTAATTAAATAAAAATAGTTAAAAAGAAAATTTTCAAATTTAAATTTATTTTTTGATATATTTGTAAAATTGAATGTCACAAAAAAGAATAATATTATTCAAAAAAAAATATTACATTCATTGTCATCACACACTCTTATGAAAGAAAATATAATGATGGCATCACAATTAGTATAAGAAATCACTTGTAATGATGACCTTCTAATGTCTAAAAGTTTATTTTTATTCTGTTTAATGTTGGGAGGGACAAAGAAGCTGTGAGATTTGATCCTCAACCTCCTAGTGATAATTTTGAATTTAATTTTTTATTAAATTATTTAATAAAATTAAATATATATTTGATAAATATATTAATCTTTACTTTTGTAATAATATATATATATATATATATCAACAATCAAGGGGACGAGTAATTTGTGGTTGCCAACTAGAATAATGTTTTAGCCTCTGTCAAGCAACAGTCCCCGTATTTGATATTTGATAATATGGAACTCATAACAATCGTTCATGATACGTCATGGACAGGATGGGCACTTGAATATCCAAATTTCAAAGAGTGAGCTTACCCTATCCTCCCTCCCCCCCCCCTCCCAAAACCCTGCTCTGAGAAAGCGCCAAGCAGTAGGTAGAGGAGGGCTGTTGTGCAAGCAGCCTAGGTTAGGGTAGAAGTACTATGATGCTAAAGGAAAAGGAATGGTTGTGATCGTGACCATAAACAAATGTGCCAGACGAACAACACTAGATTAATGTTTACCTTAACATAAAGGGGGATCTAATCCTCCATCGTCACCCTATCCCAAACCCTTAGAGAGGGCAAGAGTGGCTGCTTGGAATAGTCCAATTGTCCAAGTGATTCAATTATAAGTTATCTAATTAAAAAATAATAATAAGAAAAGTTAAAACAATTTTTTTTAATGTAACATATAAAAGATGTATAACGATTACAGTATAAAATTATCAAAATTTTTTATGTGTTAAAAAAGAAATTTTTAATGCAAAATAAAATATTATATAAAATTATTTTGTATCAATAAAATTATGTATTTATTTAATTGTTATATAATTTTTATTAGAATAACTCATGTGTGCACTGACTTGCAAAAAAATTAAAGTACTACATTAAAAGACCTAAACTGGCAAGAAAAAGGGTTACTGTTGGATTTGGTATTGATACCCTAAAACGCAATTTAGACACTCTATTTATTAATTTAATATTTCCGTACATTTGAGTTCAAGACTCTGAACATATCTTTATTGGAAGATAGCGCAAAACACCAAAGATCCTATTGCCCCCACTTTCCCCGTACACCTACGAGGCACTGCACACCGACGAATGCAAAGTCTAAGGGGACAGTCACCAAGATGTACCTTTTGCCATATTATTTTTTAAGCTCCCCCCCCCCCCCCCCGCCAAAAAAAAAAAAAAAAGAATTGCTATTTGCTGGTGTAAGTAACGCTCAGAGAATCCATTTGCCTTACGGTTGTGGTGGACCGTGTGCCTGTCTGCATTCACTCCTCTAGGGCATCTCTAGACTGACTTGACCCAAGTAACAATCAATCCGAAATTTGAAAAAAGATACCTCACATTGCAAAATACTTTTACACTGTGAAGAGAACTTGTTGCCTTTAAGTATTAAACACAGGCAGGTTATATATATATATATATATATAATATGGGTGTCATTACCTAACATGTAATTGATTTAGCCTAGGAAGCAGAATTTCTTTTTGGTTGTTGTTGTTGTTATTAAAAAAAAATAAAAATATTATCTCACAATTTTGTTAAAAAAAGATTATATCAATTTAAAAAACAACTTTTATTTAATCTTATGGTGACAACAATTAATCTCTTTATTACTTTATCACAATATTTAATGGTATTCTGATGTGCATAATGTTTGTACTATATTGTGTCTATATCTCTATATGGGTGTGTATGCGTTATAGGATTTTGTAGTGGGTCATATTTTTCTTTAAAACATTTGTAAGATAACTTTTAGCATCATAATTTAATAGTTTTTTATTTTTTCCTTATCAAACAATCTTTATTTTTATTTTTACTTTTGCATATTAAAAAGAGAGAGAGAGAGAGAGAGAGAGAGAGAGAGAGAGAGGAAGGGATAAATGAGAATTAGTGGCAACGCCATGCAGACAAGTCAAATTGAGCTGTTGCCTTGGAAGGACGAGTGCATTGAATCCCCTTGCAGGAACAATGTCTGCTATCTGCGAGATCTTGCAGACCGTATTACAATATAATATGTAGACAACGATTTTATTTTTATTTTTTAAGGAAAGAAATAGGAAATGCCACCTCTCTTCACTGCATACTGACAAAACTAAATTATACATTATCCTTCTATAAGTAAGCAGCTTGTAATTATCATTTGATTGACCATTATAATGGGAATTAAAAAAAATATACTGATGAATATTTTTAATTTAATTTTAATTATAAGTATTTAAAAAAAAAAATTCACTGTTGTTTCCGCATCATCATGTAGTCTCTCTTTTTCCGCTTTCCATAATGCAATATTGATGCTGCCTTGAAAGAGTTGCATTTCTTTGGGAATCTACAACTTAAGTTTTTTATGCGAATGTAATGTGAGTTTATAAATAAATTAATTAATAAATTAATTAAAATTGTTAATCGTATAAATTTAAAATCATAAATATGCAATTTAATTATTATAATTGTACTTATTGTGAGAACGCATGACTAAGGATTCAAATACTTTGCATTCACTTGACGTTTTTCTTTTTAAGAATAGAATTGAATAAGGTACTAAAGGTGCTTTTATTTATTCCAAGACCAGAACAACTGGGAAGACATACATTATGCTCTTTGAAAATGGTTTTCTACTAAAATGATGGAACGTTGGAACGCTAAAGCAGAGATTATTGACAAGCAGCTTTTTATCCCTCTGTGTAGGGTAAGGTTGATTGTTCATTTTTGAGAAAAAAGTCAACATGGACGCATATTCTACTTCATGGGTAGAGATGATCATTAGGGGGCAGGTGTGAGGGTCAAACCCATATCCGAACCCAAAATTATGCATTATACCTGAACCCGTTCCATATCCGATCAAATTATATATAAAAGAATGTTTTTAAAAATAATATAATTTGCAAATTATATATATATATATATATATATATATATGGGGCTAAGGGTTAGATACACATAGGACTGGTGCTATACCAATACCATCACGTCCCGTCCCATTTAGAGAATTGAGTTTTGACCTGAACTCGATCCAAAGACCCAATCAACTGGGTTTGACCAATCAACATCGAATTGGGTTCGAGCTGGTACCCTAAAAGAACGGACATTTTTGCCATCCATATTTGGAGGTTTGTAAATTATCATCATTCTCAGTTCTTTCATGTATTTATGTATGTATGTATGTATTTATTTATTTATTTATTTATTTATTTAATGAAAAATGTTAAAGGACACGAAAAAGACTCAGTGAACAAAACATAAACTAACGACCATGAGGGATAACAACTCCAATCAAATCGTGTTGAAGTAATTCGAGCATGCTTGGTAGAGGAAATTCACAAATCTCAAACTGTTTGTCTGACGTAGCTCCAAGTTTAACAATAAAATCAGCGCAGTAGTTATCTTGTTTTAGTGTGTGTTAAAGCCGGCAATCCCAAGGTAGTTTTATCAGCCTCTGACAATCAGTTATAGGATGGAAATAAAGTTCATAATTCCAATGAGCTTTTGGTAATGTTTTCGTGAGCAAGCTTGTGGAATTCTTTCATTTTGGGAGTGAAGCTATTGCAAACTGAATTCCCATTTGAAATTTGCATGAGTAGACCACAGGTTATTGAATTATGATCATTGCTTTAGAAGCAACTATATGTTATATTTTGTCACTTGAAAACAGAAAAGCACTTGATTTTTTAAAGGGCAATTGTATAAAAACTTAATTTGGATAATTTTGCTACATGGGAATTTTTTTTTTATTATTTACTCCCCTTGTGAAAGTCAAAGAGCATGAATAATATTGGACCTACAAATTAAGCAAGCGTCACTGGTGGCTGAGAACAAAATGAACACATGATGACCTTTAACCTTATGGAAGACCTTCCATTGTTTCTACTCAAATAAGTCATAATTCACTCACGCTATCTCTCTCTAGATTTATCATTTCATAAGCATTAAATCATGCTTTGAAAATTGTTTCTCACAAAAGTGAATCCATGATGCAAATGTAGACTATAATGACCAGAGGATCTTGAACAAACGTAAGTGAATAATGTAGAGTATCCGATGACTGGAAATTGTAGTCAAATCTTATCTTAAAAGTTATGACAATCCCATGAGAAGACAGGATATGACCAATTCCTTGTTTCATAAGTCAGCCTACAAATTGAAATCAAGCATCCAAGTTGTGTCCGATAGTCCAAACCTTTTGAGTACATTCAGCAAACTTATCTAGTGGTACTGTTTTTTGATTTGAAAAAGCTAATAGGATCGAAGAGAAAGGAACAAGAGTTGTTTTATGACAAAAAAGAAAAAGTCCAAGATCAGATCACCCTATCGTTAATTGTTGATGTAATTGCATTAAATAAAGGAACTTTAAATTGTTTCAATATTAAAGAGGCTAATCGTAGATTGGGAGCTAAAAAAAAAAAAAAAAAGGGGCATCGATGACCTCACATGTTGACATTCAAATGTAATTGTTGATGACAAAAGAGCATTTCTCAACTTTGAATTATTGCATCTTTTCATTCATTTTGGTCTTGTGATTATTATTGATAATGAACACACCTATAACCTATAAACCAAACAAAACATTTGAAGCATGATTAGTCCATTGAAAATGATATGATCACAAGCATATACGTTAGGATCATGGATAAAGATTGTGACTAGGAGTGTTATCTACTAGATCATAGATATGGAATTGGCCTGGCTTTTTAGGGTCAATCATTTGACAAATAGGACTAACTCACCCAAAGAAAATATATTGAAATTTAATATATTATTCATTTTAAAATTTTGTCAAACATATTAAAATTTTAAATTAAATTGTTTTCTTAGCGCGATAAAATATTTTTTAGGAATTTTGAATTTTGAATTTAAACGAAATTGTGTTCAATTTTCATAGACTCACAAAGCACGTTAGAGCAGCAGTATTAGCTCAACACATAGGAATTATTGTTCTTTTTGGCATCCTTAATATAATGACTTTGCTCTGAAAAACATAATTGGAACTCTGAAATTACCATTCGGTGACATAGTTATCAATGCAAATCTGGTCAATGAAACTATCATTACACAAAGAAGAGAGAAGCTTATGCCTGGAAAATAAAGGAAAGAAAATATGCTTGATTTCTGTGCAATAATTCTGGATTTTGTTTTTAGAGCAGAAGAACATTACGCTGCAAAAGTTGGTTCTTTTCTGAGGATCATATGGGAGCCCATCTGGTGTCATTTTGATTTGTTAAATTTGAATATCATCAAGCTGGGCAATTGAAAAGAAACAAAGGGTGATCATGTTCCCCTTCATAAGTCACAACAAACGTGGTTGGATCCTCCATGGATCGCTCCACATGCTTTCTTGCAGGGCATCCCCTCAAGCTACTGCATTTGTAATAGCTCCTTTGAAATCAAAGAATAACAGAGAATGTGAGAACACTTCTCTTTTCTAATTTTAGACGAAAGGTGTGCATTATCAGATAAAAAGGCCAATTTATGCCGAAAAAAAAAAAAACATAAACATTTAATGCCGATTGCTGACCATGAGAAATCAGTCTAGCTTTAAAAAGATTTTAAACCGACCTACTTATTTCTTCTCCCGCTAGCTAGTAACCCAAAACATAGAGAAAAGCTGCTATGCAGTCCTATGCTGCTAAAGCAAGGTCCACTTAGTTACTATTGCCATGTCTTTTCATCGTTGACTTGAGGACCAAAAAGGAAAATGGACACCCTTTACCGGTATCTTTAATAAAAAAAATTAATAATAATTATTTTTTTTAAGAAAAGAAGAAGAAGAAGAAGAAGAAGAAGAAGAAGAAGAAGAGAAGAATTTGAAAAAATAAAAAAATAAAATTGGGTGGCTTTACCTAGGATATGCAGATCCTTTTATGGGCTTTTGCCCATATTTTCTCCAGGAGTGTGCATCAGGAGCTATATCAGTTACTTTAGTGCTCAAACCTGGAACCCGAACCCGAATTGTTTTCTTAATCCTCAATTTCCTATAATTAACACATGAACATGATATTCAAGGTAAGATATAATAAAAGTAATTATTATCAGCTACGAGAACATAGTCTTACCAAACTCTAGACTTGTGACTTCTTGTTAATAATCTTACCCTTAAATTAAGGCTTACCCTTTGGAACAACAATTGGATACTGTAAATATTCTTCAATAGCAAGATTATTCCATTTGCCATAAGAAATTACCTTCGCTTTGAACAGTGACATCCACCAGTTGAGGCTAGGCATTTTGTGCTGGCATCTTCGCCATTCAACCTGCCCTTGCTCTTGCAAAACAATGAGGAAGCGTCTCGAGAAGCCATAATTTCTGGTGATGAAAGTGGAATTATTGGCTTATTGGTGTTGCTTACATTCAAGCCAAGGACTGTTGTATTTGTCTGCAATGGGGATTGGTTCACCCCAGGGATCAAATTGTTAATAACATCTGCTTTGGTTTCGGACTTCCGCTTTTCCATGCTGGAACCACTGCTGAGGATCAAACCAGTGGTTGATTGAACAATTTGTAGAGGGAATGGCTGTCTAATTACTGGGGTTTGAGTCAAGTTACACTCATAACCATGAAGCACAGAATTAGGACTATCCATGAACTCAACTGGATTGATGTTGTGGCAATTTGGCAGAGGACCTTTCCTGATTCTTTTGCAACCTAACTGCATTGATCCGTCCAGGAGGGCCAGTATATTCTGGAATCCATTGACTGCATCTTGAGAAATCAGGCTTACTTCTTGAACGCTTCTCTTTTGATTTTGATCAGAAATACAACTAAACAAATGATGAGCTTTTCTGAAACTACTCTGAGCAACCTCAGCAACTTTGATGTCCCATCTTGGGGTAATTGAAACACAGGCCTCTGAAGCCTCTTTCATAGTCTAACCTGGTATGTTAATGTACATGATAGAGCCTCAAATTATGAGAGTTCAAGCAATTTCTGCCACAGGATATTCCAACTATTGTGGACTCGGAGCATATTTTCAGGCAATAACCATGTTCAAAACTTGGTTAGCAAGTAGCTAGGTGACAAAATCCACTAGGCAGTAGCCAAACTGAATAATCTTAATCCAAGCATGGAATACGATGAAAGAAACCAGAGAAAGGATGCAGGAAACCTAAGGTTACTGTAATTGCATGCTGATGTTGCTTGCTTTATCCAGGAAAAAAAAAATAATAAATTTTTTATGTTTAGAATCAAACCTCAGACCATAGGATATTTCAGGAAGTTCGGTCATCTGCTAGTTTCAGGATGCATTTTTCTGTTAATTGCAATATCCCATCTTCTTCTGTACTAATTTCCTTACTCTAGATATCCTTCTAGCATCACAATTATGGCAATGAAACAACTTAAATACTATAATTACAATACAGGTAAACAAGAAATTACACCCTTATGGAGAATAATATCATATTACAGTTGATATTTGTACCATTAAAGGAACAAATATTTAATGTGATGTCTTCATTATCCAATCCTTTATGTGGGTCGTGGGGGCATGCAGAGGTGCATAAGATGAAACACAAAGATTCAAAGATTTAGGTGAATAGTTTTGGCTTCATGTGGCAGTATTCCACTTGCCCATGAATCTAATCCACTAAGCAGCTAACCAATCAAAACAGTTGAAGCAGTCTCCCTCACTCAGGAACTTGCACAATTGGCTTTTATCCATTATCTTTTAGTGCCTTTTGCTTCCACTCTTCCCATTATTGCATTGTTTATGATTTTGTACTTAGCGCACTAAAGAAACCATATCAAGAGCAATCTTACAAATCCAACTTAATTTGATTCAATCTCTTTAACACCCAATTTAAATATTGCTTTTTAAAAGTCTATTTTCTGAAAATTCGAGTCAGTAATTAAAGCCTATAGTCGACAAGTCCCCCATTTTCCTGAAGAGAGAAGCAAATGTGAAGATGGGTTGGTCAGGTAACTCCACCAAATCAAAAGATTAGGCAAGATTAGGCCATGGTCCACCATAGGATGGACCCTCAGGGCATGTTCCTCTACACAAAATTCGATACAAGTTTAGATATATCAACTTTGAAATGTTAGCTACTAGAGTTGAATGGGACTCAAAATGAACCTATACATTCCATTATTTCAATGAAATCCAAGATCACAACAAGCTTGAAAGCTAACAATTACCAATTATCTCGAAGTTGGCCAACTGTCTCAACGATTGTAACATCAACGATACACAAATCCGTAAGGCTACTGCCTCTATCTAGTCGCCAGCAACTTACAATGTGCAATCCAAAGAAATTTTCCTGTGTCAACGTATTTGAGACTCATGGGTGCATATAAGCCTTCTTTGCGAGTCATATTTGCTCTAGATTCTTATCTTCCAACATATTTCTTTCTGCCAAAAATTTTTAATTTGACTTGCAATTCTAGACTGAAGAGAACAATAACAAACTGAAGTTACAAGGGGAATATCAGAGAAGACTGGTAGTTTTTAGACAAAAACA
Source organism: Kandelia obovata (assembly GCA_021464305.1). NCBI lineage: Eukaryota > Viridiplantae > Streptophyta > Magnoliopsida > Malpighiales > Rhizophoraceae > Kandelia > Kandelia obovata. The sequence goes on along the minus strand of CM038484.1, from coordinate 3,783,349 downwards.
CATCAAGTGCTGGTGATTGCATTGCATGAGAGTTGAGCTTAGAGCTTCTCAAGTCATTGCCACAGTCCAGCTTATATGACAAACAGCAAACTTTTCTCTACGATAAAATTGTTGGCCATTAGCAAAATGATGGTAAAAAACACAACACTTACAATGTTAATAAACCCAATCCACCACCCCGCACCCCACCAAGAAAGGTTCTCAAAACAAAGCGCAAAAAAACGAGTATCTATCTGTAAGTGCTTAATCCTAATTTCTAAACATGAAAACAAATCAAAATATTGGCAATGATTTGTAGATCCCGAATGAATTCATGTTGAGTTATAAAGCCTGTATTCAATTTTAACTGAGCTTTCTTGAAGAATTTCTTCTTATGGGATAATTGCGTCTTGAACGTCGGCTTCTCACTGATGGAGACCAATTCTCTCCAATATTCCCCATCTTTGCTCTGGTTTTACGGTACTCTTTTGATCTCAAAGCTCCTTCCATTACGTTTATATCTTCGTGAATTTCATGTACAGAAAGGCATACAAGCCCAGGAAGGATCTCCCTCTGGAAATCTTTCAACCTCCTTCCGCGTCTCAACTTCAGACCAAAATGCTTTGTCTCTTCATCATTGACTTCTAATTGCTTTGATGATGCAGAATCATCATTCAAGTTGGTTTCTGTAAGTTGGAGGGTAAATAATTCAAAAGAATCAAAAGAATACTGCGGGTTCTCCCTCTTGTCGTGTTTAGTGTCCTTGGATCCTGCTTTTGGACAAGGATAACATGCTGAATTATCCAAGGACATACTAACAAGTGATTCAGCTGCTTGTTGGGTCAAAGTATCCACTTCAGCAGATTCTTCTTTCTTGTCGGAGCATTCAGTTTTTAGGTCACAGCTGTCAGCAAGCCTTAGGTCATGCTCACCTGATAAGACATTGCCAACTTGAGCTCCTATATTGGCTCTTGAATACTGATTAGAAACGTCAGTTGTAATGCAGGAGTGTGCTGTCTTTCCACTGTTCACATCGTTGTCAGAAATGGAATAAGACTTGCATGATACTGGAGATATGTTGCCCTGTTGATCTTGAACTTTGTTTTGACTGTGATCAGCACATGAAAAGTCAGCATATTCTAAATTCTTCTGGCCTCCTGCTTTTCCTACAGCTATAAACAACTGTTGTGACTTATGTGAAACATCTTTTCCAGGATTTGATACCAGCTCAGCATTCTTTTGATCACTACTGCATCTGCCAATGCATTCAAACATGCCTATTGGGTGCCTAGACCTGGAATCTGGAACCATAAGGCTCACCATCCCAACATTTCCTTTGCTGCAATTGGATATTCTGGTAGAAATTTCTGTTGTCCCACTGGCACTGTTTAAATCCATTAGAGCAAAATTTTCATGGTTATCTTCTTGAAGTATGTCTGAGTTCTCGCTTGAGCATTTATGGACTTCGTTTTTCCAAAATGTGCTTGGACAAGTTCCCTCCTGAACATCACCAATAAGTCCACCTGAGTGATCAGCTAGGCTGGCTGCATTTGGAGCGGCCAGCATGGGATCATCTGAGTAACAAGAAGAGTCATCAAGATCTTTGTTAAGATCCAAAGGCCCTCCCTGATATGAAATATACTGTTTCCTTTTGACTGAAAGACCATTGTCTGGGAAATCATCATGGCACTCTCTAATTCCTGCATACAAAAACAGCTAAATCACAATAATAAGCATATGCTTAAATTGGACATGGTTAAAAATCTAGAAGCACAAAGCCAAAACTATAAAGCTACAAGTAAACTTATAGGGGTGCAATTGCAAATACCATTGCTAGAAAAGGTTTGCTCTTGGCAGCATTCAGTGTGCTGTTGAAAAGAATCACTTCTAAGAACTTGATGAAATGAATCTTTCTTCACATTGGTTAAGATGATTCGATCAGAGATGTCTGAAACTTGTGATTTGAGCTTGCCTTTTGAATTTGTCTCCAAACCCGCAATTCTGAAGTAAGGTGTGCATTTTGGGTACCCATCAGACATTCTCTCAGCTGATGCTTCCAAATCAATCACTCTTTGAGAGAAACAACTGGTTTTCTGACCAAGAGAAGTTGCCATTGTACCTCTTGTTTTCTCCTCGTCGATGCCCAGAGACAGCTTCAGCTCCTCTGGCACAGAAGAGATAGGAACATGAAGGTAATACTCAGATTCTGCAGGCTCCTTTATGTGATTCCAATCATTTCCTTTTTTGGTTCGATGCTCCTCAACATGATTAATGAATTCATCAGCAGAAAGCTGAAGATCAAGTGAACTCTGCTGAATCTCACAATATGCACCCTGGCTCTCTTCCAAAAACTCCCAGCCCCCCAAAGGATTTGAGCCCTCCTGAAAGACAGGCCCTATTACATTCACTTTTGAAAGAGTATATTATTGCAGCTTTTCTGCTCTCTAGTTTAAGTCATCAATGAATAATAGATGCTCTTGATTATGCTTTGACATGGTAGTAGGTCCAATAAAAGTTCTTGCTACAAAAATGTAAAATGAGAAAAGAGCAAAGAATCCTAACATGGAACATAAAATTCTTCTCCCCTCCATAAGGTTCCATATAACATTTTCAGAATTTGTAGCTTCATTTACCTTGGACACTGACAAAAATCTTGCTTCTTTGGCCGGTGGTTCATGTCTTGTTAGACTTGTAAGTGGTAGCAGAAAAGATTGTTCTTTTGAATCAGGTGAAGTGTAGCCACAAAACCCAGGGTAGGTAAGATCCTTCATTACTGATTCTTGTAGCCTGTATAACCGATGGAGTTCATGGACCTGAAGAAATATCACTAACAATACATGTTACTGCCTGCTTTTGCATATTATGACTACCCTTGACAGGAACAGCCACATTGTTGGATGTAACCCAACACTCGAAAACCCCCAGTTAATTTAAGAAGGCAAAGCAACAAGTGATAAGTATTGCCAAAAGTCAAAATTTGTTTGGCGCGCCAAAAAGTTGGTCCAACCCAGTTGGATATTACAATATCTAACATAGCTAATAGCAAGTAGTGGCCCCAGGTGAGGTCATACCTGTTTCCTAAAAACAATCTCCTGCTTGATCATTGTCAGCTTCACTGCTTCTTTTAGTGTCTCTGTACACCTTGGTAAAGAATTCAGATCCAAATCTCCTAGCATCAGCATTTTCTTCTCACAGGAACTGAACAAGAACTTAAAGTCTGCTCAGACTCTTCATGCTTCAAGACAACTAAGCCTTGTTACGTCTGATAACTTGTGCTCCTTCCCTGAAAAATTCCATAAAGCTGCTAGTTATAGGATAGGCAGCACAATAGTTCGTAATATCAATGCGTCTAAGAAAAATTTCGTCCACCAAAAGGTGCCAAACCAATGTAGTCTGACTATCTGGCACTAGACAAGTGATCAATTATGAATTTTTTTCTTTTAAATTCAAACCACGTGAATAAATTGTAGAATACAAGTGATTTTATTTACAAGTCGAAATGACAGAGAAAAGACTGATTCTGACTATCAGAACATATTAGTGCGTTTCAGTATGCAGTCTTTTAAGCTTTTCAAATAGCTTCAGCATATAGTAATTCGTCACAGATGTTCAAGTGCCAGCATTCATTCACATAAATCATCACATGTCTTAATTCTGTTTTGACCATGCAGGCCATTTCTTGCGCATGATAACAGCAACAGTAACAGTTCGCCAAGTAATTCACAGCTCAAAATTTTGTTACAGGAGGCTTTATTCAAGTGCAAAAACATGTAATCTAGATCCACTCTGCACATGCCCCCAACAAATTGGCCAATGCCTTAAAGTATTCACTGGAAAATTAGTTTCATCACTAGCCCTCTATATCCTTCCTGTACCACTGCATTTTTGTTCCATCACAAGCATCTTTCTGTTGAGTCTAGCAACTATATGACTGGCAGTCTCCATAAACAAGCTAAAATTCACTATTATCCACCAGCCCTTTCCTAACACTTAACAGGGAGTATAGGGTCTGACCAAGGAAAAGCCAGATGCGGTTAGCTCATGAGTTATGAATAGCAAACAAAGTCCCCAAAACTTGGGCAATTGACTCTTAGTAATGCAATTTTGAACTATTCTATTTTATTAATTCTACCCATTTTTCCATACTCCCTTAAACCAAGTTATCAATGTAACCAACCTCACATACTTCCTTAAACCAAGCTATCAACTTCAATTTTCATCGGCTTCTGCTCTAAAATCCTCATCTATCCACATTGCTTGGAGGTTAGTAAACTTCGAAGATTCCAAACAAACTGCACTTTACGTACAAATTTTCTAAAAGATCTCGCATTATATCACTGCATTTAAAAGATATAACCAACAACTTGGTAGCCACCATTTGAAAAAGTGAAGAATTAAAGACCTAAGAACCTCAAGCTGCAATCTTGTTATCTTTTGACAAGTCAAACCTTTTAAAGTTTTTTTTTCTGCATTATTATTATTTTTATTTTTCATTCTAACCAATAACGCTAACAAGATCAAAAACAAGGGACATTGGTGCAGTAAACAAAGACCCCACATAAGACAAACTATAAAACGACAGAAACTTCATTAAAGAAATGTAAATCCCACAAATGCCAGAGACAGAAACAGGGATAAAGAAAGTACCAGGAGGAAAAGAACCCCATAAACATATCTGATTCTCGTTTTGCTGTTGTTTCTTTGCAACCCCAGGAAACGAAGGAAATGCAAATGATATAATGTTATATGAGAGACAGTAAATGACAGAGAGAGAGAGAGAGAGGAGAACAAAGAAATATATTGTCAGGAAAAATAAAAAGGAATAAGGAATCAGATCAGCGGGGATGGAGAACCCATGAGAAAGATAAATTCTTTCTTAATCTCTCGCTCCTGTCCACCGGAGAGACTAATAAGCTCAGTAGTTTTTGTGGGATCATCATTCTCTTTTATGGTAATCATGATTCTCCCTCTCTTTGTGTCCACCCCCCTCTCTCTCTCTTTCCTACTGCTACTATGATTCTCTCTCTTATGGTACTGTGACTCTCCCTCTCTCCCTCTCCCTCTCCCTCTTTCTCTTCTTTGCTACATCATTTTATGGAAAGTAGTTGTCATTTGTGTTGGCTTTAAAGACAGACGACAGTTTCCAAACTGCAATGCCAGACTGATGGTTATTTTATGACCACATTGCACATTCTCTAATTACCATTCTGTCCCTTACACCTTTATTTTTTGTTTATGTCACCTTGCCACCATGTGGTGCTTACAGAACTGATATTTTACATAGTGCAGTTTCTATAATTCACAATTTCCAAAATAAAAAAAAATTATGTAGAACTAAAATTCGATATGGGAATGACCTGTTAACTCCATTCGTTGCATCTTTTTTATTAACTATAGTCCACAAGTCCCTTTCTGAATTGCAATTATAATTAAGATTTAATAATATACATTTTATTTAACTATATGGGACTATTGTGCCCTATGCACAAAAACCCTTTTTTTTTTCTAGGGAAGAGCATCTTATGTTCAACAAAATTAATGAGAAGGTGCAACGACTATCATATAGTATGTAAATATATATATATATATATATATATATATTATGTGATAGTTGTGGTGCATTTACTCGGTGAATATCTTGTATTTAAAAATAATAATAATAATAAAAATAGAGTATGGGACCCATTGCCCTGTCTCTATTCCACGTACCTAACTTTCTATTTTTAAGAAATTGTCCTTTTTAAATTACAGATTTTTGCACACCTGGTGGGAAGGTGCGTGCAGCATACGTGCGGCCTATTGTGGGTTGTTCATGGTGGGTCCACCCGACATCCGACGAGGTTAGGAACAGCACTTTTCGAGCCCATCTATGCAGGGTGGTGGGCTGCCACTGGCTTGGCATATTTCAAGGTCTCTTTCTCTGTAGGACAGCAACCGAGGAGCGTTTTGCCAGAATTGTCATGTGCAATCTCCTAATTTTAGTACAACTTATTAAAATATTGTAGATAAAAACATTCTATTTTGTATTTAAATTTTAGTGTTTTTATTATTTTTTCATGATTTTTTTACTCTATCTTGTAATATATATATATATATATATATATATATATATATATTGTCGTGTACATATCACCTTACGTGATTTTCATTTTCTATTATTGGAGATCCTACGGGCTACATGTTGACGGGGGCGGAGGGCAGTCTAATTACAATGACATTTCTTTTTAATAAAAATTATTGTATTTTCAAGTAAATAACATTTTATTTAAAAAATAATAATGCGTTGTGAAAAAATAAAATAAAAAAGCATACCTTGAAATACATATTGTATTGAAATATATATATATATATACAGATTTTCTAAAAAATTTACTTGACACGTAGTTGAAATAATTAAACTACGTAGCGCTCTTTTGTATCATTGGACGAGAGTCAACGGGAGATGTTCTAAAATCAATGTTATTCAACGAAGAAAGCTCATTTATGTTATAGAATCAAAACGTAGAAAGGGAATTCTAAAAAGAGTTGAGCGGAATTGTCTCGTATTCATGCACGCAAGCTGTAGTAGAAAATGTTAAAACAAGAGAAATACTTGAGAAACACTCAAGTTTATTAATTTCAAAACAAAGGATAGAAAGGGATGCTTGCACCGCGAATTCTTTGATACTAATGATGCTGTGTTGAATGCTTGTGTTCTCGAAAATCTTGCAGACAGCAAGAAAGTGTTCGTGGAGATGGAAGGGTGGCTTTGTGTTTTTTTTTTTTCTTTCTTTTTTCTCGAGCAATGTGAATGTTATTGCCTTCCGATGTCATGAACATACCATGTCATGAATGCCAGTTCACTTTCAGCAGTTAGTGCTATGGTGACAGTGAAGAAAATTTGAATTACTGGATGATAAAATCATGATTGCCCTTGTTCACAAGGTGCAAGTGTCACTGTTCTTTGCTTTGAACAAGTTACATTGCTGGTGTTTTTGTCTGTCCCAGTTCACCTTGTACTAACCTCAAGGTCCACATTGCAATTTTACTCAATTGAGAACGTTGCAGATAAACAGCTCTTGCTGCTGCCTCTCACGCCTCACAGTGTCATGTTCTCTGTCTGATTACCAATTTTTTGCAGTTTGACGAGGCCCATTGGCTTGCCGCTCTAGGCCAATATTTGTACCATCACTGCAAAAATAAGAAAGAAAAGTGTCAAAATTGACATGTTAGTGTTGATTTGGAAGAGAATCAATAGTGTAAATTGTATATTCGTGTTTATTACTTTTTTCTAAAAATTAATTTATGTGCAGTATTTATATTTATATAATTTAAAATTTTATTTTTTATTTGATATAAGAATCAAATCATATTTGAAAATTCATCTATTATTTTGATACACGCGTCACATGAGACTAATACTCAAATTAATTACAAACACTTTGACAATTGAGTTAACTAAATTTTTAATTTTTAATTTATAAAAAAATCAACAACTTACTTAAAACAACTAATAAAAATATAAATTTTACTTAAAAGGAAATAAAATTATTATTATTATTATTATATTGTTGGGAGGACAGTTTTGTAAGCACAATCATCTATGTTATTATCATGCATGTAACATATATTTTTATCAATGTTTAGACCACGAAAAGCCCATAGACAACTAAACCTTTTTAACTTCACATAGGGCTGAGGACTTGGAAGTACCCGACGCAAATTAACCAGCATGCAACTATAAAAATAAAAAAAAAAAAAAATGAAACAAGCCGCAAGTCAGCTTACCTTACTCGGTTCATCCCAGCAATGAAAAGCAGCCACGTATCCAATAAAAAAAAAAACATTCTTCGATCCAATAGAAATCAACGGCTCCTCCGCTTGCCTGTCAATAGCCTGTGCAAGTGTTAATGCTGCGTACAGAATCTTCGATGGGGTCAACCCATGTAAATCAAGACTTTGGAAAGGAAATATTACATGAACACTATCTTAATTGTTACCTTTTATTTATAATTAGTAATATAAATGTGTGTGTGTGTTTTTTTTTTTAGTTTATGGTAAGAGTGACTCAATCACATGGAAAAAAAAAAAAACGGAAATTTCAAGTCCTTTGTGAATTTGTATCTAATCATAATAGAACAATGGATTTTTTTTTTTCTTTTTGAACACTTCAAATTTATTGAGTTTGATTTATAAAGCTATTTTGTAAATTTGGGTAATTAGACTTGACCAAATATTTTGGTTGTAGGTTGGTTTCAATTTTGAATTGATTGTTTCAGTCCATGAGATGAAGGAATGTAATTCAACAGACATTACAATTCAGTGGGAATTGGCAATTTTGTTTGGTTTTTAATTTTGGTTGGATTCTAATTTTGATTAAGGGTTTAGTTTAGTTGTATATTAGAATTGTTCATATTATTTTCCAAAACAATAGGACCTTATAAAATTGTCGTTCTGATTCCAGTTGGACCAGAGGTTGCACAGTCCAAGTTGCCCTTAAGCCATAATTGGACCAACTCTCCTACCGGTTTTGGTTCAGAGCCGAAACCATGGAGCCGATGCAGTTATGGTTCTGATTAGCAAAGCATTAAAATGATTGAAAGCGCTTTGAATGTGTGTGTGTGTGTGTGTGTGTGAGAGAGAGAGAGAGAGAGACGCGGGGGAGGCATAGAAAGCATAGGACTTTCCACAAATTGGATTGGCATAATCGCCCGGCTTTCTGTTTCGTTGTTAGACCCTCCTAACTTTGATGTTTAAACCCTGAACCTGGGTGTCTTTGTCTGCTGTGCCTATTAGTCTCTTTTGTTTTTTGTTTAACAAAGTTTACTCATGTCCTTAAATCCCGCGTGCAGTTCTTTTGGCATTCATACTCTCTCACTTACGAGCCACCAAAGTTTAAAGATCCTTACTTTCTCTCTCTTTCCACAACTACAACATATAGTTTGATTTGTATATGTTGTAAAAAGTGGTAACAGTGAGTGTTTTTTTATGGCAAACGCATATGGGTTCCTTAGTCCTTCGGTTCCAAGCCTGAGGAGGAAGATTCAGCCTTTAACAGGGAATTCCGGATCTGGGTTTTGCTCCAATGAGGGAATATCCAAAAGGGTAATGTGCTCCAGCACTGCTGAAGGTGCAGAGAAGCTTTCTCCTTCTCAATTCCGAATTCCCAGGTGAGTATTTGGTGATTGAATCATTTCTTTCTTCACTGAATTGGAAAATGGGTCCTTAATGCACAGGGGTCTTCGTTGTGATGGTGGATCTCTTGTTCAATAGGCCCGCTTGTTTGTTAAAATGAAATGGAAAATTTATGTGAAGATCATGGCTGGAGTAGGTTTTTGCTTTTGAAAGTGACGAAAAGGATTCTCCTGTCAAAGTGAAAAAAGAAAAGGTGTAATCTAAGAGAGAGATCCACAACATAAAGTTTTTAAAGCTAAAGTTGAATATGGTTAGGAGGTGTAGAATGCATTACTGTTCATCTGGATTGCAACTTACTTTTGGTGGAGGTTAGCTTTCCAAGCATATCCTAACAGTCGATATTGGAGAAGTTTGGTTTGAGCAGTTCATAGAGCTCTGAAAGTCTGAATGAACCATGTACTAGAATTATGGATTAAAAGTTCCCAAGCAATTCTATGGACTATTGGTTTTAGGCATCTCTACACAATCTCCTGGTTGGATTTTCTTTTTCAGATTATGCTGATGTGAAGATAATATAATTTACGTAGCACAATTGATAAGGGACAAGCAGCTAATTTAAAAATATGCCAGAAATTAATTTAGTAACACCATGAGTTATATGCAACATCGAATTCTGTGAATGAGCAGACAACAATTGGAATTGGTCCAACACTCTGAAGGTGCATTTGGCCCCTGGCATTTCAATTTTCTCTTTAGAGCTATGGTTTTGCACTACCTGGGGGATACAGTTGGTGGATTTTGGCAGTTTGAAAATAGCTGCAGAGGCAATCTCATCTGTGAAAATTTCCCAGATGGCATGTAGAAAGCACTGAATGATTTGGAGGAGAACCAAACTATTGATTATAAATGCCAGAGTCTCTTAGGTGAACCTGTACTTGCTATTTAGCAAAGGAGTGATTATCTGGTTGAAGTTTTTCCTATAGGATTTTGTTTTTTTTTCCTACTTTGCAAAGTGTTAAATTTCAATCAACTCTCCAAGGCTTGAGTTGCTATAGATACATCGTGAAGGGATAATTTCTCTATAAGTTCTACAAAATTGGACATTTTTGGTTCCTGTTGATCATATGAATGCTCTGTACCATATGTCCTGCCTCAGAAGAACATGTTTTATACTATTTGTAACCCAAAAAAACTTCTTACAACAGGCTTACTAGTAAAGGATGCAAGTTAATTGGATGTGGATCAGCAGTACCAAGTCTTCAGCTTTCAAATGATGATCTTGCAAAAATTGTTGATACCTCCGATGAATGGATATCTGTTCGCACTGGGATACGGAATCGAAGAATTCTTACTGGTTGGTACTTTCAGAGCAATTTGGTGTCATATGTAGGATGGCTACCAAATGTTTGGAATTTTCTGCTTTGTTTTGTGGCTGCTCATCCTCTTAACCATAGGTGAAGGAATTCACAGTGGTGATTTTGAGCTTAGTGGGTTTGTACTTGTTAATTTGTCCCCTTGAACTATGATGGTGTAATTGAATAAACTACTTGGGCATCTAGATTATAGGGAAACATATCAACAATGGATTCATCTTGTGGTTGCTGGGTCTGTAAACATTGAAATCCATAAACATCAAAATAGTATTTTGTTGGTCATGCTTCATAATTCCAGGTACTGATAAAAACAATGGATTCATCTTGTAGCCGCTGGGTCCATAAACATTGAAATAGTATTTTGTTGGTCATGCTTCATAATTCCAGATACTGATTTTGTTCTCTAGAAAGCTTTTGTTTGTAGAGGGTTTCATGCATGACTTCGTTCTAGAAATCTATTTGTATGCAAGCCATTAGCAATCTGATTCTGATCATTACATTCCAGGCAAAGATAGCTTGACTTTTCTAGCAACAGAGGCAGCAAGAAAAGCTCTTCAGATGGCAGAGGTTGATCCTGATGATGTTGACATGGTATTGTTGTGCACATCCACACCAGAGGATCTTTTCGGTAGTGCTCCTCAGGTATTTGTCTATAGGATGATGTAGATGTCTGAAAATAATATGATAGTCCCTGTCCTTGATGCTTAGCTGCATGGATTCATTGTTCTTTAAAATCTGCTTACTTGGCACCTTTATTTATTGTTTTTTATCTGGATTTTCAGATTCAAAGAGCATTGGGTTGCAAAGGGAATCCTTTGGCCTATGATATTACAGCTGCTTGCAGTGGATTTGTGTTGGGTCTAGTATCGGCTGCTTGTCACATCAGGGGTAATAAGTTGTTGCTTTGGCTGTGATAAGCCTTTACTGCAACTTCCTGTATTGAAACAGATTTAACTTTATCCATTGTGATTGTAGGAGGTGCATTTCAAAATGTATTAGTAGTAGGTGCTGATGCTCTTTCTCGATATGTTGATTGGACGGATAGAGGGACCTGTATTATCTTTGGTGATGCTGCTGGTGCTGTACTAGTGCAGGTATAGTCTATGGTTTCTGCTATTAGATTGTAGCCTTTTTCTGTGGATTGGAGTCTTTCTTGATACCCTTGGCAGAACTCCTTTTTTTTCACTATCTGCCCTCGTGTCATCTTCCCTTATTCGAGATTGTTAATATTTGATCTAAATTTGGGATGCCATGTTTTGATGTCTTCCATCTTATTTTAGCGAGATTTCTCTTCTGCTTTTGTTGCACATTTCTACGATTCCGCAGGCATGTGACAGCGAGGAGGATGGCTTGTTTAGTTTTGACTTGCATAGTGATGGTGATGGCCAAAGGTATGTGTTTTTTACATTCCTTAGAGAGCAAAGCAGGTGATTCTTTCTTCTATCAATCTGATGGAGCACATATCCTCCTTTTATGCAGGCATTTAAATGCCTCCATTAAAGAAAATGAAGTAGATCATGCATTAGGCTCTAATGGTCCAGTTTTAGACTTCCCTCCAAAAGGGTCCTCATATTCCTGCATTCAAATGAATGGAAAGGAGGTCTTCCGTTTTGCTGTGCGATGTGTGCCCCAATCCATAGAGTCTGCTTTAGGAAAGGCTGGTCTGACTGGATCTAGCGTTGATTGGTTACTGCTTCACCAGGTCTGTTTACAAACTTCACTTGTATGAGGATAAAACTGTGATGCTTTCTAAAAGAGACATGCTAAGCACTTCAAGATCTAATACAGGATTTGAGTTTGTAATTCATTTGTTGTCCATTGTCCCTATAACTGGTCTGCTGTCATGTTTTTTTGGCACATCAGAAAGAACTGGTTTGTCATCATGGAATAGCACAATGACACATAGGATTCCACCACTATCTGAAAGTTGAATTAAATAGTAGGGGTTTAGCTAAGTTCTCACAGTCAAGAGTGAGGAGAGTGGTCGAAGAAGCAAGTGGGCTAGGCAGATACCCTCCCCCAACCAACTGTAAGATTTGTGATGTGATATAAAGAAGACATGGGCTGAGTTGTTCTCCCTGGCCCTCCTGGTGGGCCCTGGGGGGGTGCTCATCTAAAGCCCAATTGCAAGACATTTGGACCAGCTAGGAAAGAACATGCAGAGGTGGAGATTTACAAATGGAAATAAATGTCTGGTGGAGAGTAGCAAAGCAAGTGGCTGCAAGAATTGAATTATCGTTTGGTGTTATAGAAATTTTGAAACCCAGGTAATTTTGCATTAGCTTGCATTTACAGCAATACGAGGTAGAGAGATTACTGAAACTGTGAAATGATCAGCCAATTATGAGATGCTTGCCATAGGTGTACCGGTGTACTCAAACAATGAATGAATAACAGAGGAGACTTTTCTGCAGGCAAACCAAAGAATCATTGATGCAGTCGCCACTCGTCTAGAAATCCCACCGGAAAGGATCATATCTAATTTGGCAAATTATGGAAACACAAGTGCTGCTTCCATTCCACTGGCATTGGATGAAGCTGTTCGAAGTGGGAAGGTGAAGTCAGGTCAAACCATTGCAGCTGCAGGTTTTGGAGCCGGTCTAACATGGGGCTCTGCAATTGTTAGATGGTGTTGAAATCTTGTTTTTACCATCACACACGAGCAGTGCAAAAAGAGAAAAGGTTACTCCATGTAACATGTTTTCACTAGCTTCTTGCTTCCTCTTGCACCTATAGTCAGATAATTGGAGATGTTGCATTTGTAAAATCTCCAGCATGTCCTTTTTGTTTTCTGTTCTGTTTTTTCCCTTGGATTTTGTTATCCTTAATTTTGGCACTTTGAATAAATTTCATTCTTTTTCTTCATTTTGTTGAATTACCCACGTCATCAATTATATGAAGATATCATAATACATCAATTAAATGTAATTTTAAGAATTGAGTTAAATAAATAATTTTTTTAAAGGACTTAATTAGATGTTAAGAGGTAATGTTTGGATATTCTGCCCACTCGTTTTTGCTTCAAAACTCAAAACTGAGTTGGTCTCATTAAAATTGTGAGCATATTTGGGCTCTTGGCCATCTGTCTTCAGCCCACTCAATTTCCATTATCAGTAAGGTGCAGCCTATAAATACTCCATTCACTGCCTCTGTTCAAAATATCAGAGAGAACCTTTGTTGGCTTCTCCCCATCAGAGGCCACTGCACTCTTCTCTCTCTCCTCCCTGTCACAAGGCTCAAGTAACCCCATCAAAATTCAAACTTGGAGTTGGATCTTCATCTTCTTGTTGCTCAAAAGATGCCAAGCTCCTCCTCCTCTCTTATTCTTCTCTCAAGAATCAAAGACCCCAAGAACACAAATTTCAAGGACTACTACAAGAAGTGGCTCCACACACTCAAACACACTCTTCTTCCTCTCCTCCACCAATCCCTCTCCACGCCAACCACCACTCCCAATCTCCTCTCCTCCCATCTCTACCTCTTCCTCCACCACCTCCTTTCCTACTACGACTCTCTCGACCTCGCCGCCACTGCCAACCCCAACTATCTTCCCCACCTTCTCTACCCTTCTTGGAGAAACTCCCTCGAAAAGCCTTTCCTTTTCCTCGGTGATCTCCATCCTTACGTCTTCACCAATCTTGTCCGTTCATTTATTGACAGAGAAAACAATGATGAAGATGGTGATGATGACGACATTGAAAATGGCAAGAAAGGTGTGATCTTAGGCCGGTCTTGGCACGTAGTGATGGCATGGAAGGACCCTTCAGAGGCCTTGGTGATCAAGATTGGGCAGATTGAACGTGGGTTAAGGCTGATGGTTCCATCATTCATGGACAGAATGAAAAGGGCACAGGCAAAGTTTGTGGGGAGGGTTGTAGAGGATTGGGTGAACTGTGGGGGGAACAAGGAAAGAATTGATGTTGGGGAAGCAATGAAGGCAGAGATGGAAGAGTTGGTAGGTGTTTTTGTTGATGCTAATCGCCTAAGGAGCAGTATTATATCAGACATTGTTGGGGCATTGGATGTGTATCAGGGGGCATTGTTTCTTGAAGGTTTAGCCCAATTTCTTATTGGGTTTCAAGACCCCCATTTGCTGCATAAATTTGACAAGTCCAAGATTCCAATCCGTGAATGAATTGGCATTGGAAGCTTTCGAAGTTTTTATTTATCTTAGTTTCTTTTACTGCAACAATTTTGGTGGAGTTGTTGAATTGGCTCTCTCTGTCTGCAGCTCTAGCGTAAGTTTCTTAACTGTTCAGTTCTTTTCTTTCTTAATCCTTTGTTTTTATGATATTGGTTCTGCAATGTATTGACTTTCCAATGGGTTAACTTGTTGGCGGGTTATTAGGTCTGTGAATCTTTTAATAGTTGGAGAAAGATTGGGTTTCGATGAAGTTGTTTGCATATGCAGCATTTCTTGTTCTCAAATTGATAAAAGCTGTTGCAATGGGATTTTTAGTCTTCTTTCTTTGTAAGCAAAGTGAATATTGTTTCAGAACTTTTGACTGTGATTTTGGCATGGTGAAATTGCACTTTGATATTACCTCTGTGTGCATGGGAATTTGAATGTGATGTAACAGCATTTCTTTCTCTCTATAGATCAGAGGATAGACGTTCCTCTTTCAGCAACTTAGTTCCCAAGTACTCACCTGAGTTCTATTCTGTTATTATTATTATTATTATTTCTCTGGATATTTGTAAATCTCATGTTTTCCCCATAACAAGGCTTTGCCTTTTTCTTCTCCTGATGATATTTCTCATTTTACAATGGAATATCAGTAATTGTGTGACATTGACCAATTACATGCTTAAGAAGCAGTTTTTCTCAGTCAAATGGTGCATGGGAAAAAAAAAAAGAAGATCTTTTCAGTTTGTCAAATGAGAAGTTTAGTTGAAAAATGGAAAAACAAATTGCTTATATATCCTTAATTAATTGTTTGTATTTACTCGTATGTTTTTGGCATTGGAAAACTAAGTGAATAAAATAAAAAAAAAATTGAATATAGTAGCCTAATAGGTAGCAGTCCAGAGTAATGGTGTTCGGTCTGTCCTCACAGTTGAACAAAGAGAAACGAGATTATAGCTCAAGTTCATCAACTGAAAGCAATGAACCGTGTGGAATGTGTACGGAAGCTTAATCATTTAATATTCCAGAAGTATTTTGCAGGATGTTTCCTTGTTTCAGCATAGTTGAAGGATGCCTACTATCCACAAGAGTTAGTGACAGGGTCATATACGGTTCAATCCTTAATCCCAACAAACCAAACAAAAAAGGATGCATTTGGTGCCGCTGGAATGAAAGAGGGTTCGTTCTAGAATAGCATTAGGCAGAAAGAAAAATAGTCTCCAAGTTTCAAAGTATCTTCCTTAAATTTTCATGGGGGCAAATTTTCTCAATTCGCACCAAACGCAAATGGGGGCCCAATTACATGCAGCAGCTGGATCTAGGAATTGACTCCTGCATTTAAATTTAAAACAGGGCTAATTCCTGATATTTTATCATATCATGGGACTCGTTCCACATGAGGCCCATCAATGTATAAATCCATCCCATCCTAATATGATATTGACTCACCCACCCTGAAAATGGTGTTCAGTGCATGAAATCTGCTTTGTCTAGCCCAGGCTTGCTAGCCGGTCCATAAGTTCTGTTATATGTATTATAGGCATGAAATTTCACTTATGCAAACAATGCTTAGGGCTGATTGAGTTTTGGGGGTGTTATATGTATTATCCTTGCTAGCTTGGATTGCTGGCTTTGAGGAAAGAAACATAAAGGATTCCACAAAACTAGCTATATAGAATTCCTCAAAATGAGGTAAAGTTGGATTGGAATTGCAAGAACAGCTATAGGAAGAAACCCACGAAAAAAAAAAAGAACACAAAAGGATTGCTAGTTTTTTGGCAGAAGTCCTCAAAATTCTAATGGTATTTTTAAAATGAAGAATTGAAGATACATAAGGTTTTGTTGAAAATATAATTGGATGGGATCAATCATAAGACGCAATTTCACATATGTTCTTTTCATCTTTGTTAGGATAAACAAGTGTTTCGGTCTAGAAGACTTGTTTACAAAAAAGACAGAGTTTTATAATTTTAACTTGTCATATTGGATCACAATAAGATTATTTTATTTTTATAACAAAACTCACCTTTCACATACTCATCAATTTTCTTTGGATAAGCTTGTTCTATCCTACTTTGATTAGGTCGTGCATATGTTTACCAAAGAAAAGAATCTAAATAAGTTTGTTAAATGCATACGCACTTAGTTAATTACAAAATGATTAATAATCTTGATAAGTTTGTCAAATGCCTTGATATGTTATTTGACTTTCTCGGACAATTCAACTAGCCAGTTATCATCCGTATACGTTACAGTTTGCCTTTTACTTTGGTTGCTATCGGAATTGCGGTGGCATATACACATACTTAGCCACAAAATTAGTAACACTTCAGGGTCTTCTGATAGCTGAGAGTTTGTCCTCTCTCATTTTTAAATAGGTTATTCTTTGGTCAAATTGTTCATGCTCTTGTCGTCTATGGTCTATCTTCAGATGCTGTAGGAAATTGTTTTGTCCACGAAGGCCATTCGGATTCTGTTATTCTCTCAACTCTTCGACGAGTTTGATTCCAACCAACTTGCTCATGCTTCAGGGTTCATCAAAACCAAAGTTAAATCTCTTAATCAACCAAGTTTCAATAAAATCAAGTAACTTAATTAGCAATCTTCTTGTCCATAGAGGATATACTCAGAGATCGTGATGTTGAACTTTTAAATTGGAGGTCTCAAATTTGAACCAAGGGACGTGAGAAGAAAGCATTCATGCACTGTAAGAGAACTATGACTGCAAGAACGGTTACTTGTCCTTAGGTGCATTCCTAAATCTTCCAAAGGGTTTAATCATATGTTGGACTTTTGATTATCTTGTTTTACACCCTTTTCATCACCGTTTAACAGGTCCTTAAAACAACAAAATCCCAAAAAAAAAAAAAAAAAGAAATGAAAAAAGTGATTGCCAACTGTTTCATTCCCTTCCCTCAACAAAACATTGTAATAAAATCCATGGCAAATCTTCTCTCACATAAGGTGGAGTTCGCATATTTGCATAATTTGTAACTAAAAACGACTTTACACCACTTCACATAAAAAATTCTGTATTAGTGCAAGTTAACCGGTTTTTGGTGCTAATGTTTATGTTCTTTAGGAAAATGAGTATTGACCCCCATTAAGTTCGATATTAAATAATTGACGGCCACCGCGGCAACACGCCATCTCAAATCATCATATGACAAAACAATCCGAAGGGTTCTTTTCAAATTTTGGGAAAATGATGGGAATTTTGCCACGTTGAGCGTACCGCACACAACTTACTGAGTGGCTGACAACACGATTTCAAGCGAGATTTATATATATATATATATTATGTATCAGGCATTGTCGCTTTCAAGCTAGCTAGCAACAAGCTGTCAATTCCCCTCTAAATTCAAAACCTTGTGCTAGACTTTTACGTTCAACTTGGTACATCTTAAAAAGTTTAAGTGTTTCACATTTTCGTTGTTAAAAATTTACATTTATAACTTTGAAATTTTAAATTTTAATATTAAAAAATATAAATTATAAAAATAATTAATTATATTGTAATATTTATAATTTTTTAATTTTTTAATAAACTGAAAAAGAAAACTTTATTTGCAAATATATATTTTATTCTCCTGCTTTCGAAGGAGTAGTAGGTAGAATTGAATGTCTGTCTGTCAGATCACTTGACTGCTAGCAAGCTGCGAGACAAAATTATCAGTAATGTTGACATGATGGTACGTAGATAATCGATGCGACCCTTGGCTCGTGTCTTCTGTGTGAAAAAGGTAATCTTCATCGCTAAGGCAGGCTGGTATATATTCGCCAACCAGAAACCTGGGATGTGCCAGTTAAAGTCATGTGCGTTTGTTTCACAGTGCCACCTTCATGATTCAATTATTAGTATAAATACCTACGTACACGAACCATATATGAAAATCTCATATGAATACATATTTTTTTAATGCAAAACCATCGACTAGTAGTTTGTTGTTCTGCTTGCAAGCAAAGCACCCAGACCAGAAGGCCGGCCGTAAGTGAAATCTTCTGCATTTGTCATAAAGATCAATGCTTTGTTTCATTTTCCCACATTGTCGCCCACCGCCTGGCTTATCACGACGGGTCTCCCTGTGAACAGGTCTATGCATCTAAAAAAAAAACCCTTCCTGTGCATACCCTGAGATTGTCTGGGAAATGATTGAATTTTAGTTGACCTAAAATCTTATCTGAGAATATCCTCACCATTATTTAAAAAAAAAAAAAAAAAGGGTAAAAACCTACACTTCTGTTCATTGTATGGGAAACAACCTGTGCTTGGACAATGCAAGGCCTCAATTAATAAAGCATCTAACAAGAGTTTAGCAATTCTTCATTAAAGTCTATTAGAAGCAGAAGTCTCATGGTAGCACAATTAAATTAATTCCTCCTTTTCATTTGAAACTTTTATCTTTTTTGTTCAGGAAATCTGAACTAACACTTTTGTATAACAAATTTTAATTAATACTAATATCATTTTACCTTTCAAAAAAAAAAAATCCGCCTTTCATGTAGGGCTTGTTTTTTTTTTTACTTTAGTACTTAACACTTGTCCATAATAATATAGAAAATATATCAAAAGGGCTTCTTCTTTAGACATAGAAGCTGGTTAACTTATTGCTCTATTATTTGTCACCGATTCAAAGACTCTTATGCATGTTTAAGCACCCGACATTTATCAATTCAATTAAGTATCTCGTCAAATTCAGAGAGAGAAAGAGAGAATGGCGAAGGTTCAAACCTAATTAGTTTTCAACGGCAGGCTGTACGAGTGCTGCCCCTTTACATTGACTCTTCATCGCGGTCTCTTAT
This sequence comes from Kandelia obovata, assembly GCA_021464305.1. NCBI lineage: Eukaryota > Viridiplantae > Streptophyta > Magnoliopsida > Malpighiales > Rhizophoraceae > Kandelia > Kandelia obovata. Next base: position 3,763,954 of record CM038484.1, on the reverse strand, counting down.
ACACAAAAAGAAACAGAAAGTCCGGGTCAGCACCCAGTCATGGCTTCTCTCAGAACACGTCGGTGCTACGTTTCCTGAGCAACTTCCTCGGAAGTTGTGCCTTCTACAGATACACCCCCACCGAAATCGTCTGCTAGTGCCCATCAAAAGTCTCCATATATTGCCATTAAAAAAACAAAAGAAAACAAAAACAATCTTTAATACGATGAATAGAATTAAATTATTTATTTATTTATTTCCTTTTACTTTCCCTTATCAGCTGCTGCACAAGTGTTTAATGTTATAAATTATATATATATATATATATATATATAAAATAATTAAAAATATAAATATAATTTTTTAATAATTAAAATAATATATTGAAAATGACTACATAGACCGTATTTATTTATTTGTTTGTTTAATTGAAATGAAAAAAGAGTTTTATTTCAAGGAAATCAGAGTTTTAGACCTTATTTTTTACTCTAAACTTAAAATTTGTTGATCATATCTAATGATGCATTTATTCTCTTTTTTCTTTTGCGGTTTAAGTGCAGTTGCTACATGTAGTTTTATAAGTATAATAAATATAAGGCAAAAAAAAAGTACTACACTTGATAAGGGGGTTTTGTTTTTAATTAGTTTAGTTTGTATAATATCTACCACCATCATATTAACTATTAACTAGAAACTACTAAAAATAATTTAATAATTGTCATACTTTAAATTTAAGAAGAGATTTGAAGTTTGAATTTTAATTTTTATTTATAATTTACTGTTTTTAGTCCATATCTTGCATAAAGGGTGTATCAAAAAAGACATTATTACAGCTATTGTACAGCTCATTTGGAACCCCAATTGACTTAGAAAGTCAAGAGGTTGATTCAATGAACGGCTAACCACTTTAACAAAGGGTTTTTGTTTTCGCTGTTTGATTAATTTTTGCTCATGTAATTTCCTAATTCCACGATTTTTTTTTTTTTGGTGCACATGAATAACGACAATGGGATAGTCCTTTCACCTTTGTACTAGTCCTAGTCCCCTTTACAAGTTTTACTATTATTCAGAATCAAGAGGTTATTTAACCGCAGGAAAGGAATGAGTATAGGAGCAAGTATAAACGATTGTAAATAATATATGTTTAGATTCATTAAATCTTGCTCACGATAATTATCATATTATATGTCATAATAATTGCCCCAAATTATGTTTTTATTCATTCCCAACGGATACGTCAATATTTCATCTTCATCTGACAAGAGCCCCATTTGAAAAGAGACCAAAAGATTGCACTATTAATACTTATTGATGATAAATAGTCTTTTTCTACCATTCTTTTGAGAAAAAAAAAACAAACAAAAAACAAAAAACCCCACCAAACTACAATAATGCATGATGCATCAAACATCTACCCTTCTTGAATAACAGCCACCAAACATCTTGTGAGCACAAGCTACTAAATTTTCTCTAATTAACACTTAGTTACAAACACCCCTTCTCCTAGTCAACAAAATCTGTTTTTTCTTTTTTCTTTTTTTTTTTCTTCTTCTTCTCAAAAGGCAAAACTTCTCAAACAATCAAAATTCCCTTTTACAATAAATTCTCGAATTTTTCTAAAAGAAAAACATTAATATACCAAATAGAAAAGTTAGACTAATTCTAAAATAAATAAATACTTTCTATCTCAACCACACCCACGTATATATGGAGCTTACAAGCGTTTAAATGAACCCTTATGCAAATGTAAAAATGAAATTTTAGGAAGTAAGGAGAACACCACACTATTGATGCATACATTTCTAGTTTCTCGGTTATATTTGCATCTCTCGATGAGTTTGATTAATTGAAAAATTATATCTACCATTATTCGTTCTAACTATTATATATGTTAATTTTAGAATATGCAAAGAATTGAAAAGTTTGATCCCACTGACATTGAATTTTGACAGAATTATTTGAACCTCGTGATACTGAAATCAGTGGGGCGCCCCTTTCGGCCATGGTGGTTTGCTGCTTATTGGTTAAGCAATGTTACAGTTTCGAGCTGCAATTAATACACTACTGACAAGTACCGCAAATACAGTTTCCCGAGAAACAAACAATGCTTGCTTGTTTTGGTTGGAATTTGTTCAAGTATGGTAGAGAGATGTCATCTAATAAAGCAGTGTCAAACTTCAAAAACAATTATGGGCCATTGCTGGTTGTCTTCAGGCAACATAGTTTAGTGGGAATTGTTTGGTCACCTAAATTTTGGTTGGTCAGTATGCATGGTGGGGTTCAGAAATGTTGACCTTTACCAACAATGTATTATATTTTATACTTTTATACCTTCTTGAAAGTAAATCAGCAGAAACTTTTTAAGAACCAATTCATTGTTTGGCATGCCTTGAAATCCAAACTCAACCTAATAGAGGTAATAAAGACATTGTAGAGTCTCAGCCTTTCTATGCGAGGGTGTCTATTAATTTATACAAGTAACCAACTTGCAGCGTTTAAACATTGGAAAAACATGGTCGTTTCCGACCTCTCCATGCAAAGATTGCTTTGCACAACTCAAGGAATTGCACCTGGCCTACAGACTGAGTATGATCTTCAATTTATTGATCACGATGAAGATAGGTAAGACCTTGCAATTTTATTATTATTATTTTTTCGAATTCCCACTCAGTTGAAAAAAAGGTACGCAAGTAAATTATTGAATGCTATTAGGGAGAAAACAAAAAGGATAAAACTGAGATGTGACAGGATTGCCAACCTGATTAATATTCATGGGGTGCATCTAAAGTCAAATTTGAAATTGCCCCAAGGTTTGTATATATTATAGGTGGGCAGTGATCTATGATCAATCAACAAGCAATTACTTTCCATATGAAAACAAAAAAGAGGAAAAAGCAAAAAGTTGGAAACAATCTAGAAATCAACGTAATCAAAATCATATAGACAATATAGCGAATGACTAGTTCAATGGACCTTCCCCAAAGCAAGTAGCCCGAGTGCCTTAGCAGTCAAAAGTAACTCACAAAACGAACTTACTTGTGAGCTTAATTTAATATTTGTTTTGTTTTTAGGTGTTAGGTACATTCATGCGGGCGGCCGAGGAAGCAAATCCTGCAGCTTATGGGGCTTTTTTCAAGAAGAATTGTTTAAACGTATAGTTTATTTTTCACGTTTTACAATACCGCACTAATTAACTAATCAGGAAATTTGAATTGGAAGCCTTTAGACAAGAATCTGCGATATTGACATGGGGACCAACCTACATCACCCCACATGGTTGAGGTTGACAGATATAAAGAAACGAGCTATCATTTGCCTTAGATTGGTGCATTCCAATAATTAATGTTTTGGGAGTAAAATGTACCTGTCTAGGTTAATTTCTTGATGATTTAATCATACGTCACAGTTGTGTTGTACTCTAAGGATCGGCCTATTTAGCAAAGCAAACGAAGTGTAAACATTTAAATCCTAAGATAATGAAATGGAAAGGGCAATTTCTGTTTATTTATTTATTTATTTTGTATCATTAGAGAGGGAAAAGGGGGTATTAATGCTTTTGTAGGATCTTGTAGAAGTGTATGTCTCCTTTGCATCTAACAAATTTAAAACCCTATCACTCTAATTTCTTCAAAAGTAACAGTATTAGAGACATGATATGAGCAATTAAATAAGAGCGCATTACTAATAGATGGGACAAGACAATATGTACACATTAAATGTGAATCAATCGACCCATAAAAAGGTCCAGTTATGAGTTTTTTTTTTTTTTTTGTTAACTGTAACAACTTAAAGATAAACTATTGGAGCTCCGCGGCACCGATTCTGTCAACCCGACTTCGTTATGAAGGGTAATTTCTTAATTGGACAAGATGTGAGTGGAGGGAGAAGACTGAGAAGCACACCGAAGCTAGTACTGATATGGGACATCTCTTGATCGCCTTTACAAGTTCGAGTTCAAATCCTTGCATTTTCTATATTTATACTAAAATGTTATTATCCGGGTAATCCTAAAAGTTGAACCCAAAAATAGCTGCCTTCATTGGCACTAATGAGTTATTTCATTTTGTTTTATTTTAATGGTAGATTGCTGTGGCTCATCACAGATTAATGGTGGCTATGGCGCCGCCTGGATCCGACGGTGTCTCTTCCCATTAATAATCTTCTTGTTATGGTGGCAGATGCCAGAAATTTCATTTGGGAAGTCCAAAGATTTTGGAACAGGTAATAATCATAAAATGAAGAATATTACATAGTAAAAAAAAAAAAGTATAGGAAAACAAGCAAAATAGATACTAACTTATTATAATAATTAATTATAATTAATATTTTTTTTATAATTACAATTAAAAATTTTGATGGACCGATATTTATTTTGTATCTATTTGGTGTACTTTATAATCATATAACTCTATTTAATAAGCTGTTATTAAAGATTATACTATTTAGGCAATAGTTGTAAAACTCGTAAATTAATAATTTTTATTTAGAAAACAAGAAAAGAAAAAGAAAAAAAAAAAAGTGTCATTACTTGTACCGTGAGAGTTAAATGAAATGAAGCTTTAGTTACTTTAGGTGGACTAGCAGGTGAATAATTACAAACAAAGTTTAGTCAAGTGAGAGAGGTAGGAGGGAGGGGTCTGTGGGTCTCACGTTCAAAAAAAAAAAAAAAAAATTCTTTTAATTTTTCGTTTAAATTATAATATGTGTAAATGATTAAAATAAAATAAATAAGAATAAGAATAATATAATGGGTAACTAATATTTTTTATAGTTAATTGCATATTATATAATATTAATTTATATATCATATACTTTTACAAAAAACAGAAAAAAAAAACAAAACATTGATAACAAAAACAAAAACAAAAACAAAACATTTCTAAGTAAGTTAACGATTGATTATTAGTGTTCGAATAATATTTACATTTTTCTTTTTTTTTATATATATAGTTTAGGAGTGTTTTGTCTAGTGGATCATGAGATATACAAGTGGGACTCCTCCCACCAGCGCTGACGAGACTGTCTTTAATTAGTATGATGATGGTAAATATGACTATGCATTACTACAAAGCTTATAAATTCATTTTCTTTCGCTAATTAACATAAAAAAAAAAAAAAAAACAAAATGTATACTTTACTGATCACAGGGAAGGAGTCGGGTGAGAGGTCTTTAAGCAAGCGTTAATGTGTGAGGTAATGTTGACCTCAGAACATGTGGTCACTGAGTTATTGGTCCATCAAGCAGTGATTATGGTTATTCGAACAATTAAAAAAATTAAAAATGCAAATGCAATAAAAGAAGAAGAAGAAGAAGAAGAAATTATGGTAAACCCTAACATATTTTAATTACTAGATATCTGTATTGTATTGCATGGTTTGTTGATCAGCTGGTTCATATGAATGCTTACATGGGCCAGTGTGCAGATCATAGGAGCAGTCACTTTCTTTTTTATGCTTAATTTGATAAGTAAAATCGATTGGAGGCTACTGGACTAAAATTATCAGTACACTTCACTATGAATTTTATTGAAAAAAAATATAATATTTAACAAAATAAATTGAATATCTTTCAAAATAATTTACATCTAAAAGTAGACGTTGTCTTCCTAAATATCTAATAAAAGCTCAAATTCAAGATTTTATTTTTTAAAAATAAACGGAATTTCCTTGTTACTAACCTACCGGTGAATAAAATGGTGGTTCTACGAACACAATTATTTAAACCAGAAATAAAAAATAAAAAAAATACAAGGCCAAGAAACAAACGCGACTCAAGCGCTAAATCCTGACCGTGGACTCTCTGTGTGGGCCCACGCCGACATGTAGCCACGTAACAAATGAGCACCCATGACTGATGGCACCATTTCTAATATACTTCTCTGCCCACCGGAGGCGGTAGTTGAGTCAGCACTCAGATTTTGAGTCAGTTTGCGGTGGTTGGTCGTCAATAATTGAGATTATTGTCGAAGTTTTTTAACATTAGGATTTAAGATTTATTAATATTAAAATAAAATGTAAATATATATATATATATATATATATATATATATGATATTTTTTTATTGTTGAAAAAACAAAAAAGTTGCGTTTCACTGAAAAGATATATTTTTAAGCTGGAACTTACCTTCCGATTTTCAATCTTAATGTTTTACTTTTTCTTTTATTATTATATATGAAATTCAAGAAATCATTTGATGTAAAAGAATAAATTGGAATTTTCTTTTCAATATTTCCGTTCTTTCTCTTTTTTTTTTTTTTTTGTTTGTTTCAATTAATGATTTCTGCTTCAACAACCCACAACAGCATTAAGGCGGGCTAACTTGTTAACCACGGCTTCTGTGGGCTATCAAACTCTATAAATTCCCAATGTCTTTGGTCACATTTGCTTCCCTTCTCTCTATTCTCCTCTCTCTCTCTCTCTCTCTCTCTCTCTGCAGGATTTCTCAGTAAGTGCCTTTGTTCCCAGAGAGGTGATTTATCTTTCTCCCTGCAGTCTTTATATTCAGCCTTTCTCATTCTTCCATTATTTTGTCACCCAATTATTGTTTATTTACTATTGTTCCTTGAAGGGGTCTTCAGTATTGTTTTGATTTAAGAACTGCAATTTTTAGGTATCATGCCCTGTTTGGTTTCCAGGAAAAAGAAAGAAAAAAGAAAAAGGAGGGACACCCACGTTGGTTGACTCGTGGATTGGGCATGTTATGCTGGGCCCCCATTTATTTATTTATTTATTTGATCTTTTATTTGCAATACTGTTGTAATTTTTGCCAACTTACATGGACAAAGATTGTCCCTTTGGTGAGATCTGTGTTCAGACTTCATAGCGTTTTATGTCTTTCTTTACTTGTTTTTGTGCTTGAAGTTCAAATCTTTTTCTGTTTTTTAGTTAATTTGAGAATGAAGCTTTATGAATTATGTTACCATTTTGCTATAGAGTTTACACGCTCATTTTTCTTTCTTATTACCTTGGTTTTGAGGCTTTTGGGGTGTAAAGACCATAGTATGTCTGGCTTCCTCCCCCTAATGGCCGCAATTTAGGACAAATAATTTTCCATTTTTTGGGGTCAATATTTTAACCGTATAAATTCATTTCTTGTATGTGGTGCATTCATGTGCACGCGGATTCTACAGAAGAAGATTTTGACGGCCCATTTTTATATTTGTCTTTTATTCTATTACAAACACGCCTTTTCGTGGTTTGCTTTTGGGAAGGTAAATCTGTTAGAGGTTTGGAAACGTGTCCTAATCGCTTTCGCTTGATGTGACCCAATTGCTTTCTATTTAATTGAACAGGGACGTCCTTGTAATGTTAGTTCAATTTAGACGCCTTCCTGTTTATGGTATGATGCAATAATGTTTTGCTTATCGATAATGTGTTGAGTCATTAAAAGGATGGTCTTTAGTTGATTGGTGTGTCGGGGGCGGCAAATGACTCTATGTAATGCAAGCAAGGGCCCCTTGGTGAAGATATATAATTGTTTTATGCCTTACATGATTAAGTTTTCCTGTTTAGGTCCACGTTTTAGGGTCGTTTTGTTGGTTGCCGGGTCTTGTCATTGTGGGCAACATAAGATTTTCACTTTCAACTTTGAGTGGGCGTTCCTGGTGAATAGAGTTCGCGGATTGCTTTTCATAAAAATAATTGTCTTTGCAACTTTGACTTATATAACCCGGAAGCATAATGAAATAACTTCGACATTACACTCTGACTCGCTGATTAATAATTATAATTATTACCCGCTTACTTAAAACTGTGGAGCCTTGATACTGATGCATTGGAGCTACAAGTAAAACAACGTTTCTACCGGCCCATGTTGGTCCACCGGGTGCATCATAAACAAATACAGACAAATATAAACAGATGATCCTTTAAACACTGCACAGTAAGCACCTGTGTTTTGTCAATGTATTCTGTAGAATTCTTGCTGGGTAGATTGGGAAAGTTTCTGAAATTTTTTTAGTGTCTCTCTATTATCTTAATCCTTGGATGCATCTAGCCCCATAATGGCACCCCGTGTTCTGGTGACTAAGACTGGAAATATTTATCAATGTATTTACATCTGGAAATAGTTCGTGATAATATTTGTTAGAGTTAAGTGGTTTAGGATGTGATTATAATCATATATTTATGAATGATAATCTTGTATTTACACCGTTTAGTGTCTGTATTCTTATGTTTCTAAAATGTTTAGTCATCGTCCAAGAGCCATTTATCGTTATTCATATACTTAAGCTTTTTTCCTTGATAGGAAAATGACTTCTTGTGTGCATCTAAATGTAAACATTGATCCAACGACTAATGTGTACGTTGGACCGACGTTTTTTTTTCAGATACTTTAGATGCATCTAGATGATCTTGGAAACAAGCTAAATGTAAAACTTTCAGTTTTAGCTGACAAGAATTTTCCTGAGTTTAAATGTCTAATCTCTCAGTCTATTACTTTTTTAACTGGATTTGGTCTATGTTTTTATTTTGAAACATTGAGAAATGAGAAAGCTGCCTACCTAATTTGTTACCCTCAGTTAGCTCCTTTCTGGGCATTTTCTGGAACAATGTGATATGAGGACAATTCTCACAAGTTCTGACAATTGTGGCCGTATGACAGTGACTTTTACTGGTTTAATTTAAAGTCAGAATCAGGTTAGCAGACATAGGTACTAATTTTGTCAAAGTAGATTATCAATTTTTGGAATCAATCAATAAATGGTCAATCCACCTTGAACAATGTATGTTCATGAATCAGGATGCTTGAATCTATATAATTGAGGCCTTTGATATCCATGGTAATAATTGATGTTGTCGTCACCAATTCTCTGCTCTTCAGCATATACACTCTTAAGTTGCTTTTGTGAAAAAGCAGACTTCTTTGATATTGGAAGGCAATGTTTATGGGGGATATAACTTGGCTCTTTTTATCATTTTTTTGGGCAGGTACATACCATTCTCTTATCAAAAACCTTCTTTGTCCAAGGGATGCCGGGCCACTTTCTTTGAATGTGGTGCAGCTTTGGAGATGAGAAGGTATGTATTACTCTAATAGTTTGCTCAGCAAGTTTGGCTAGTGAAAAAAATAAAATCAAATAATTGAAGCAATTTCCGGATTCAATTTAATGGGGTCTTTTTTGGCTACCAGTTTTCAGGAAGTCTGCACTTGATGGACTGTTCTCCCAGCAGCAGTGATAAGAAAACATTGAAGAGGTGGTTTTTCATTGATAAAAGCGTTGGGTAAAAGCGTGCCTTAGAAGGAGCCTAAACCTGTGTTCTGGACAAGTGTTAATTCAAGTGTTTTCCTGCACTTGAATTGTACTGTAAGAAGTTCTTTCTGTGTTAATTGGATCCAATGGACGTGAAGTCGAATCATTCCTCCCCTGTTCTCACCGATCCTGTACCAATAAACAAGTCAAAACTCAGCATTCATTCCAATTTGCTGCCCTACTCACAATCGAGACCATCTTTCTCCTCTGGCAAGTATATAATTATTCCCAGGAGAAAGCTTGGAAAGCTTGATGATGTTCACTCCAATGGGTGGCTAGATGCTATGATATCCTCTTCGCCTCCTCGCAAGAAGCTCATTAAGGATATCAATGCTGAGGTTGCTCCGGATGATTCCGAAAATGCTTACTCCTCCTGGATGGTATGTAAACTTCATTGCTGTTTGTTTAGAAAGATTCATCCGTGCGTTTATTATGTTCTAGCCTTATTTATTGATTCTTCCTATACGTTTCCAGTTCGTAATTTTTTTCTCTTTTTCCTGGCTTTCAGCTTAAGTATCCATCTGCAATTAACTGTTTCGAGCAAATTACAAATTCTGCAGAAGACAAAAAGATAGCCGTGTTTTTAGATTATGATGGGACCCTTTCTCCCATTGTAGAAGATCCAGATCAAGCCCTAATGTCTGAGGAAGTGAGGATTTTTCGTAACTTTCTGAGTTGTGTCTCTTTGATTAGTCTTTTACTGCACGATGTTTAATCCTTTGACTGGAGTTATAATTTCAGATGCGTTCTGCTGTGAGGAACGTTGCCGAGTATTTTCCAACTGCAATTATTAGTGGAAGGAGCCGTGACAAGGTGGGCGGAGATGTCATCGTTTGAGCAATTAATATTTTGCATTTGCATACCAGTTAAGCTCATTGCGTAGTCCTCGTTGCAGTGCTGATTTCATGCATTTTTCCAGGTCTTTGAGCTGGTAGGACTAACAGAACTCTACTATGCTGGTAGTCATGGAATGGACATCCTGGGCCATATGGACCGGAATGTGTCCAGTGACTATCCGAACTGTGTTGAATCTATTGACCAACAGGTTTTTGCCCTTACGTCATCTCCACAAATTTTCTACGTCCGATGCATTTTTATTGTATTTCCTCAGCTCCAGACTGTAACGAAATGGCGATAAAAGATTTATGTAGTTGACTCCAATTAAATTTGAGATTAACGCTCTGTTATTGTTGTTCCTTAGCTCCACATTGATCTCTATGCTTTTATTTTGTAGGGCAAGAAGGTGATTCTGTTCCAGCCCGCTAGAGAATTTATACCAATGATCGATGAGGTGCATGATTCTTTCAAAGTCGTTCAATCATACACCATAAGAGATGGGAGTTCTAGTAGTTCATTAGACTATCACAGCATAAACTGACTCATTCAAGTTTTCATTGCAGGTTTTTAGAACCCTTGTTGAGAATACTAAAGAAATCAAAGGCGCAACAGTTGAGAATCACAAATTTTGTGTCTCTGTACATTACCGTAACGTAGATAGCAAGGTAATAATAACATGAATTTATCCTTTTTAAACTAGTGTGACATCAGTTTGGACAACCAGTTTTAAGATCTATTCTGTTATGATTGACTTCAGAACTGGCCTACCGTTGCACAGTGTGTTCATGATATTGTAAAAGATTACCCTCGTTTACGATCAAATCATGGGCGGAAGGTACTCCCTTTGATTATTAGATACTGACCATTTGGAGTCTTCATAGACAAATTAGAGTATTGACAGGAATATTTTGACTTGCTTTTCTGTCAATTCAGGTTTTAGAGGTCCGTCCTGATATTGCCTGGAATAAAGGCAAAGCAGTTGAATTTCTGCTTGAATCTCTTGGTATACAATGTTGATATTGTCAGTTATTCCATACACAGCAGGTTGTATAACTCTTCTAGTAATCGGATTTTCTATCAAAACATGTTCTGCAGGACTAAGCAACACCGAAGAAGTCCTTCCAATCTACATTGGTGATGATCGCACTGATGAAGATGCTTTCAAGGTACTCAGTAGTTTAGAACTCTGCAAATTCTTATGTATTCTGCGGCACTCAGAATACCCGGCACAACACTAATATCGATGCTTAATTACATCAGGTGTTACGGGACAAGAATCGCGGTTATGGTATCTTGGTATCGTCCATTCCAAAGGAAACCAATGCGTTTTACTCTCTCCGAGATCCAGCAGAGGTAAACAATTCTGATACACAATCCATCTGTTGAATGTTGTCAAGACATTTATTTTCTTGCTTTTTGGTTCTGATCTGATGGTTAGAACTTCAATAACATACTAATATCCTATGCAGGTAATGAAATTTCTTAATTCCCTTGTGACATGGAAGAAGCTGGGAGGGAGGTGATGGCAGCGGACATCCAATGAATATTGTTAAGAGAAGCATATTATAGTATTCACAATACGAGTTTTTGACATCCTGGAAACATTGTTGGTCATATATCATCATTTATTTTTTTGCCTCCCTGTAATGAAACCTTGTCAGTCTCAATTCCAATTGCTTAACCATTATTGGCTAAAGAGTGATTTCTCAAGCCATCTCATTGGCTATCACATGGAAATTTAAGGCTCTTGTTATTTAGATGAAACAAAAACAATATTAGAGAGACACGAAAAATAAACACGAATATAAAATGTTATGACCACATAATTTCGGCCACTTCTCCTCCTGCTCACACCTGGACATCCATGCTGTCCTCTTCGGAGGAGGATGATGGGCCGCTTAAAGGGTGGATGGCAACCATTTTCGGCTCTCAGTAATATCCATTTTCAGAAATGAAAAGGCTGGCGGAGTCTGCGAGGAGGCATTTTGGCATGGGGCATGGTGCCACCAACGTTTTAACAAAGTGTTTCTTGATGTTATCGAGGCCTTTTTGTGTTTTTTTTTTTTTATTAATTAACTCAAATTTAAATTCAAAATTTTACATCTTACAATTTGTTGTTCTATAGCCAAGTTGAGCAAACATTCCTGGCAAAAATTTCTACCAGGGAATGTTAAGGTCACATTGGAGACTAAAATTCCTGAGAACACAAAAGCAAACACTCTCAATATTAGACTGGTTGATACCTTGTGTGTTTCAGACAAAGCATGAAGTAATTATCTAATCCTTGTTGTGAGCATAAAAAATGACCAAAGCATATAATCTTAACTCTTATCTTTGGTCTAATTTTCAATTTGGTCACAATATAACCGTCTAGAAGAAGTAAATTTGAAGATTTTAATAAAAAAAATTCGTAAAATTAGTATTTTGATTATAGAATAAAGTCACTTTGCCAGTTGACATCAGGTTTGAGAGATAAAATAGGCACATAGATTTGATTAGGTATATACATAATTGAATTTTGGAAAACAAGGAAAAAATAAAAAAAATACTCAAGTTTAAAAGATGGATCACAGATAGTGACTTTATAAAATTTTAATATTATATAAAAAAATTATTTAATAATAATAGTAACTCCAAAAAAAAAAAAAAATCCAAATGTCATCCTCTTACTTATCTAAGGCCTCTTGTTGGCTGAATAACAGTAATAAACAAAACCCAACGTATAACATCCTCTCTCCTATTGAAATCTTCCAACAGAGAAAAAAATGTCACTCTCCTCCTTGCAATCTCCGCCTTCCTCTGCTCCTATCTCCTCCAATTCTCCTTCTCTACACGTAAGTACTCTCTCTCTCTCTCTCTCTCTTGCTATCTGTCAGTGTGTATGTTTGTGTGTGCATTTGTGTGTGAAGTGGTTGATTTGATCTGTGAACTGAAAACAGAGAGGAGGAGAAAGAAGATTTCTTTCCAGTCAGATGACATTTTCATTGCTAAAGTCACAGCGATCTTTCCCTCAAATTCGTGCTTCTTCTGCAGGCTTCGTTTCTGTTGACACTGGTCCTCTCTCTCTCTCTCTCTCTCTCTATATATATATATATACACACACACACACACACACACATAACTCCTCGCGCCACTTTTTTTTTTTTTTTTTCATTCCAATATTTGCTATTTCAATTTCATTTTTGATATATATATATTTGTTGTTGGTAGGTATGAGCACTGAGCTCGATGCAGTGTCTAGCTTCAGTGAGATCGTTCCTGATACTGTCATCTTCGATGATTTCGAAAAGTTCGTTTCTTTGACCTTATTTTAGTTGAATCGAATTGTGTTGCCGTGTTCTTCTATCTGGGTTCATTTTATTTTGATTCATTTATGTCTTTAGTACTCTTTTTCTTTTTTAATTTTTAATGTTCATTGTCTTTGTGATGGTTGTTTGCTGATGATTATTCACAATCTTAGGTTTCCTCCAACTGCTGCCACTGTTAGCTCTTCCCTTATTCTGGGTATCTGTAGCCTCCCCGATACTATATTTCGTGTAAGCACATGATTTGCTACCTCAAAAAGATGATAGATGATTTTGATGTACATTTAGGTTCAAATAACAGATGGGGTCACTGCAAAATTTATTCTTTTCTTGTAGAATGCTGTGGATATGTCTTTGGCAGATTCAACATGTTCTGCTCTAGATAACCCCGATTTGAGAATGTCTTGTTTCACTAATAAGGTTGGTTTTATTGAACTTTAGTTATCATTTGTTGTTGCTTTTTTGTTTGCATTATTATTGATTCGTGGGATCACTAATGTGGCTAATCTGGGTTACTAATGTAGGCTTTAGTGAATGTTGGAGCTGATTTGGCAAAATTAGTGCCCGGCCGAGTTTCAACAGAAGTTGATGCACGGTTGTTCTTTGACACGCATGGCATCATTAGGAAGGTAATGGTTTTGGACAATGGCATAGTAGTTAGTAGTTGGTTTTGTTTACTATATTGGTAATACTTAGCAGTGTGTTGATTTAAAAGAATAATAGAAACTTGTCTCCTTGTTTCACTTGAAAAATGATGTTCAATTGTTTTTCCTTTCTTTGAGTTTACTTTTTAGTGATTTGGCCATGTACTTGCAGATGATATATTTTGTTTTGGGCAAAACACTATGCAAAATTTTTTATGCCACTCATTGGATTGCTCCAATCTCTTTGGTCCTTGACTTCTTACACTGTTGCTCTTTTTTTCTACTGGGAGAGGAGCTGAGGGTGGGAGTTCTACCACAATTAATTGAATTTAGAGATGCTGCAACCTTGTTGGTCCTCTCATTTAAAGGCATATTACATACTTCCTTAATTTATCATGATCAATGGAATATGTGGATCTGGCATTGACTGAGAGCTGACTATTTGGACATTAGGGCTTTAAGATTTCCTTGGTACTGATTCTGAAGTCTGTTAGGCATTCTTTCTTTCCTTTTTTTTTTTTTTTCATTTTTGTGATGAATGACATTTAGTCACAAAAGAAGCAACACAGGCAGGAAACTGAACTTTGCCTTGCTGTGGCCTTTTTGATGAGCAGTGTGGGCATGCATGACAGCTCATGCAATTAACTATGTGGCTGGACAACAGAAGGTTTATCGCTTTAGTTTTTAACCAAACAAATGTGACATGTGTGCATATATTTGTATGTGTTTTAATCCTTTTTGGTCATGGACCAAGATTAAACCCAAGATCAATGGCTTGCGTTCCTTATCATGTCCACAAATTAGTTTAGTTATTCATCAGCAGTTGACTGTATGCGCTATCTGATGGTAGTTTTGTACCGTGATATGCAGGTGCATGACTTACTGAGGTTGTATGATGAAGTTGGTGTTCCCCCTGAGCGTTTGCTATTCAAAATTCCTTCAACTTGGCAAGTAAGTCGTGGAAAAAAATATGTCAGCATTTGACTGTCGTAGAGATCTACACACACTTGAAAGTTGGTAACTCTTTATTCCAGTGTGCCTCATCCCTTCAGTTTTTATTCAGGGAATAGAGGCCTCACGGTTGCTGGAAACTGAGGGCATACAGACACATTTGACTTTTGTTTACAGGTACACATTGTGACTCCAGTCAGAGTAATCCACACTCTTGTAATGGTATTCAAATAAATGTAAAATATCTAGTCCTCCTTTAGAAGAAACATTTCACCATGTGGTGTCTTTGTTAACCAAGAAGGAAAGGGCTAAAGGGGTCAACATGCTGAGTTCCCCACCCCCCCTCCCCCAAAAAAAGAGAGAGGAGATCCCTCCCTCTCACCCAGTTTCTATTTCTCCTCTTTTTCCTCCTTCATAGGATGGTCCTAAACCTTATTTCTCAATCTTTTACGGTCTATGCTCCTCAGCTTTGCTCAAGCCGCTGCTGCAGCCCAAGCTGGTGCTTCTGTTATTCAGATTTTTGTTGGACGCATTAGGGTAAATATTCTCCTTTGCAAATTTATTACTTTTTTTTAGTGTGAAGCTCTTATTTTGTATCTTTTATAAGTTTCATCTGTTCTCCTTCAGGATTGGGCACGCAACCATTCTGGTGACCCTGAGATAGATGCTTCTCTCAAAAGAGGAGAGGATCCTGGCTTGGCCTTGGTAAGTCACCCCTAAAAGAGAAACACAACATACAGATCTTGTGAGTCACCTTTTTCTCAACTGTCCAAATGATGACTTGATATGGTGTGTGGTTTATTAGATGCTTTGCTTGATACTTTGATAAGAAACGATTTTATTAGATGAGTTTCAAGCTGGATCCAAGTCTGACTTCTAAAGTTGGTTGGAATGAAATTTGTTTCTGGATGCAGATATTGTACCTTTGCTTGGGACAAATTTTGTGATGTCAAAATATTTCATTTTTCATTAATTTTTAATTGTGTGTATGGACCTCAGCATCTCATGCACTAATTTGGTTTGAGAATCTTAGTTATGCAGCTTAAATGCCTGGGGAATTTTATTTTTTAAAAGTCTGTCTCTTCAAATTTTTGTGTGAAAATGGTTGAATGTGGATGAGAGTTGTACTTTTATATTTGAATTTTCATTAATATATAGGCTACAGAATATGTAAGAGTGTACCCTGCTATTTATTGCATCTCTAAGATCTCAATGACCAATTATTATTTTTCGAACTCTCATTATGTTTTGATTTCATCAATGATTGTTACCCCTGCAGTTGACGAAGGCTTATAATTACATCCACAAATATGGATATAAGTCGAAATTGATGGCAGCAGCTGTTCGTAACAAGCAAGACTTATTCAGTCTTTTGGGGTAATATGACTAACTGACAAATTATTTTTTTCTTTTTTTGGAGGTGGGGGGCTTGGCAGTTCAAAGTAGGCCTGAGACTTTGACAGATGGAAACCATGACTAGGCTTCATACTAGGTGTTTACTTTTGCTTCGTCTACAGGGTTGACTTTATCGTTGGACCATTGAAGGTATTGCAATCTCTTAAGGAGTCTGTTACCACCCCTGATGAGAAGTATTCCTTTGTCCGAAGGCTATCACCCCAATCTGCTGCCAACTACAATTTCAGTGAAGAAGAGGTCTGCTTTCTATCAAGTCTCTCATTCTCTTGTTGCATTTATGCATCATGAATCTTCTTGTCATATCAGTAGCCATGCTAGACAAGGAGGCAGCTTGTACCTCACAGTCCATCATTGAGAGATAGCAAAGTATACTTTCGTTTCACTTTCTAATCATCATTTTGGTTTTAAGTATTTTGCCTCAACTAACAGTAACTTGAACAGTGAGGCATAAGTGTACCTCCAAGTTCTTTACTATTTAAAAGCCAAAAGAGGATGAACCCTATACATTGTGCCCTGAGCTCTTCACCAACCATTATTGTTTTCTTATGGTCTTCTGTTTATTTTCAGCTTGCAAAATGGGACCAAATAAGTCTTGCAAATGCTATGGGGCCTGCATCTGTGGAGCTTCTGGGTGTTGGGGTGCAAGGTTACATCGATCAAACCAAGCGAGTTGAGGAGCTATTTTCTAAGATTTGGCCACCACCAAATGTGTGAAGCTTCCAATCCATTTCTCAGCAGATCTTGTCTGCATTGAATAAACTGAAGTGCACATTTTTTTCTTCTTCCTCCAGTCCCAGTGTTCTTTGTTAGCCTATCAACTGATGTTTTTTTTTTCACCTTTGTTCATGCTCGTTGTCACGAAAGTATTCTGGCGCAATTGTAAAAGATGCACAGTTAGTCCACAACTTGGCCAAAATATCATGAGGTCTGGCTTTTTCTTGTCCAAGCTCTCTGCAAATGCTTGTGCAACTTTGCTTTATTTCTGTTTCACCTACATGTCCATGCTCCAATGCCCTTTTCCTTTGCAAATGAATGGCATGTCTTCTGTTATCTAAATAATAAGAGTACCATGTGTCATTTTATCTGAATCTACATATAACCTCTATGCCAATCTAAATTGCATGAATATGATTTCATTCGACAATGGCAAGTGGGGAGTGTTCTTTGGGCTTCAGTCCACTGAAGAACGATGGGCGATACATTTCACTAGCAATTTGTTATTAATTATTATTGATAAAATTTCTTTCTTGACTCTTTTTTTTTCTGAGGAATTTTTTTTCGTTCTCATTTACATGAAAATAAAAAAAAATTATATACCTTGTAGTGCTTCACAAATCATAATCGTGTTGTTGGATGATGTTCTTCCTATGCAGAGCTCCGCTTTTACTTTGATAATAACTTCGGAGAAAAAAAGGAATTTCATGATATATCCTCGGATATAGACTTGCAAATACAATTAAAAGATTTTTTGTTTCTGATTTCTAGATTTAACAACTGTCCTCATTCTTGTTATATTTCTATTTCAATATTGACTGGGGAGATGCCACTGTTGATGTTCAGCTTCACACACACACACACACACACACCTATGATTTAGTAGGTTTCATTTTTTCCAACCTAAAACTCTGTGTGCGTGTAGATATTTCATTGGGTACATGATTTTATGTTCATAATAATTATTGTTAATTATGTATTTTAACAAGTGTTTAGAATTCATATAACCCGAGATGCATATTGTCATTGATCCGTGTTCATGCAAGTGTCCTACTAGACACGAACATCATTAATTTGATTATCAGGACGTGATAAATTTGATTCATCTCGTTCTCAGACTTACATTGTATTGTTAGATGTATGTTGGTGTATTTCATCATTAATTATATCTTAAAAGACAATTAACGAATGTGATAATATAATATGTGCATTTCTCTTAATTGTTAATATGTCTGAGGCCAATCTAATTTTTTCACCTCATAATGGGTTTGCAATGGGCAGCAAGCTTAGCTGCTAGCTACAAGTATTTTGGTTCCTGAACTCATATTTCTGGTAACATTGTCCCGTCTACTTTATATACATTTCTTTCTACTGTGTCGTGATCCTAGCATGGTCCTGCCTTCTTTGATGATAGATTACCATTGTTACTGAAATTGATTGAACTATCATCGCTAGGTTTGGGAGGAGGATAATTGTCTCTTTCTCTCCCCTTTTTTGCTGTCAATAATCCACCAAGATCCAATCAGAAGAGCACCTAATTAGCTATCTTCTACTTGTGGCTTTTACTTTATGAGAAAACTTACAGGAAACATAGTGAATTGAACTCTTCTCTGAGGCATCTCTATATATTATATTATATTATTGTTGTTGTTGATTATAAATTGTTTCTTTTTTTTTTATACAGGATTATAGTTAATAATGATGATAATAAATGCTTATTCAAGGATATAAATATACATTTGAAACATGTAAAGATTGATTGTATTCATCTAATGAAGCTTGTGTAGTTCACTGTGTGCAGACAAATGAAGGTTGTCCAGTGGGGGCTTCATATATATATATATATATATACGGAGACCAGCTTCAGTGATAAATAGGAATGACGATTTGATTTTAAAGTAATCAACACGACATACATTCGAACATTTCAAGATTCAGCCAATCCATACGACAATAATCCACCAAAGAGAAAAATGAGATAATAAAGCATCAAGCATGGCAATCAAGACGAAGTGAGGCTCAATACAGATAAGGCAAAAATTATTGGCACACAAATCCAAATCCAAATAAGACAATTTTCTTAATTTTTTTTGAATTATTTTATTTATTAATATATTTATTTAATTATAAAAATTATCATTCAAATACAATTATTTTCAAATGAATTTTCTCTGTACTTAATTTCAATATTTTAACTAAAAATTTAATATTATATTATTAACACAAATAAAAATTACGGTCACCCAAATCTAAATAAAACATTATTATATTTTTTACAGTATTCAAAATATACTAGTTATTTTATTTATAAATTAAAATTAAAATTATTTATTTAATCATAGATTTCAAAATTAACCTTATTCTTAATTTTAATGTTTTGAATTTAAAATTTGATACTATATTTTGAATATATATAATTTTTTTATTATTATGAAGTAAGAGAATATTTAAAAAAATACAAACTCAAATTAATACAATAAAATAGACGTCAAATTATGATCATTCCTAACTTTATGGTGCCTCAATGTTGGGAACATCATTTTCCACAAATTGTGTGGTCTGGTGGAGTGGCAGTCAGTTAATCGACATAGCAAAGCCCTGTATGATACGGCCACGTGGCCAAGGGGGAAAACGGCAAAAATTGCTGGGTCCCATTTCAATGCAAAGGCTGACTATTTAATCTACACAATGGATTAAGTGGCATGCAAACCATTTCAACCTCAAATGCTGGAATGTTTGGTGGTATATTTTTAATTGATTTTTCTTTGTTTTTACGTACAATCCCAATTAAGATTTGGGATCACAACGAGGGTGCATTCAAAGTCAGGGCAGTATAACTTGGACTTGTGTCTAAGAAGTGTTAAATCCCGTGTGTTTATGTCCATATAATAAATATAAATAACGAAGCTCTTTCAAGGAATGCGGGGGTTATTAATGACGTAGTTGGTCATCCCCCCCAGGTCCACCCCCCACCTCCCCCTCTCACTGTTATTTAATATTTGAATTGTTGCACTTTGCTTTCGTCTGTTCAACTGATACCAACTGAACAACAATACGAATGACAAAATTGGTAAATCTTGGCGGCCATTGCATGTCCGAACTGTTGGAAAGATGCACGCACGAGCGCCATTCCAGCAAAAGGGCCATCCAGTAGTAATTTTAAGGTCGATTGGTGGTCACTTGGTCGGGTGCCACTGCTGTTTCCTGTATTTGTTTTTCTGTTTTCTGCTTAATAATGGGAACTTGGTCGGAAGCAAATGATTGGTGATGAGAGCCCTGGCATTCTATGTAGTCAAAATATCTGAAAGTTTGTCAATTTATTTCCACGTGACATTTTCTCTCTCCAATGTTGCACTAATAAAACCACCCAATGTGATAATTTTCGACGTATTTCAAAGTTAGTGAAACCTCGTTTCAAATTTTCGTTATTGCTATTCTCTCCTATGCTGAAATATGTTAAATATCGCTAGTCAAAATGTGCTGAGTTCTAAATTTAATAATTGTTGTGGTCCATGTTTTTATTAATACTCTAATGGTCCCTTCTTTTTTCTTTTTTCTTTTTTACAGAAGGGAAAAAAAAAAAGGGGATGATTTTCATCTTTTCAACAGTTTTAAAAAGGAAAAAGTATTAATAAAATACAACAGCATTGCTCTGCATGAGGGCAAAGAGATGGCTCCTCGGCTGTCTTTTTCAAAAAACAAAAAGGACACAATGTAAACGTGTGAATTTATATTAAATTATTACAATTATTTATTATATATTGATAAGTTTATTATTAATTATAAATAATTATGAGTTCGTGTTTATCACAATCCACTCATTTGCACCCATTTACTTTTTTTTTTTTTTTTTTTAGGAAAGAAAAAAAAGGGGTGCGGCCCAATCAACAGAGAGTTGAATATGCTTTGGATGGCTTCTATGTTCACTTTGTTGACATCATTTCGACGTGGCAATTTCATATAGACTATGCTGCTCCGATTATATCAAACATGGAAGAGAGTCATTAATGATGTCACGACAACAACTAAGTTCATAAACAAGTTTGTGTCAAGGAATAATCGAAGGCCTTGGTTCAGTTTTATTTATATATGTAGGTAAGAGTTTATTGAATATTAATTTGAAATGCATGGAGGATTTATCAGATACATAAACACATGCTTTCATCCTACAGCTTGATTCCAGTAGATATCTAAATGAATAAATAAAGTAATATATATATATATATATTATTTCCGTGATGTAAATGAAAGTGGGAGAAATAAATTACATAAGTATAAATATAAATATATATATGTTTGGATAGTAATACACAAATATTTATAGACATATTGTGGCAATGGGGTCCTTTTACAATCAATTTTTTTTATTTAATTTCTTTTATATTGCATGATTGCATATACTTTTCGTGGGGATCATCTTGGAGTAAACAACTTCCAATTTGACTATTGCCAAATAATGACCACTTACTTGGTCATCTTTGCTAATTGTAATGGCCCACATTTCTAGTTCCTCCTCAACCCTGATCTAGCTAGATACTTTTTTTTTTTAATTATTATTATTATTATTATTTAGTTTCGACTGACACTTGAATGAAACTATCAATTTTGAAGGTAATTTCAGTATTAGTAAATTATAAATTATTATATATATATAAAAATTAAAATAGGCTTGTTGCAGGTTGCTTAGTTGCATCTTTTGTCCAATTAATAACTCAAGGACAAATTAAGATGGACTAGAGCATAGAACCTAACCCTGCTCCAATCCAATCTTTGTCAAAACGTGGGTAATTTCGTGTTAAACATGGACGAAGCTTCCTTGTTTTTTCCTCTAGTGGGTGAACAAATTGACCTAGCCGCAAGGTTGCTCATGTCTAATATGATCAACCTTTATCATGTAAAAAAGCACAAAAAGTTGCTTTTTTTTTTCAGTGCACATAAGTGATAAAAGCATGTCAAATAAAACCTTGTGCCTACATATTTACTTAAAAAAGTTAAGTTAATAAGCAGTGAAATTCATAAACATTATAAATAAATTGAGATCTTCATACTCTATCAATATAGAATTTGATACTCTTACCATATTCTCTTGACCCACTTCGCATTAGAATACCGTGATAAAAGTAATTAAGAGGTGGAGAGAATGAAATTCGATGCTTTTACTACGAAAGATTAAATGTATATACAAAGAAATTTGTACACAAAATATGAAATTTATTAACGATATTGACCAAATTAAATCACAGAAGATTGTACAAATCAATTATATGATACATAATTATAGTCGTTAATTTTACTTTTTTTTTTATGTCGCTTTTTCTACGCATAATTTTAATTAATAAATTTGAACAACAAATATATAATTGATAATTATAATTAAATAACGTCAGCGTACGTTGTGATTTCGCTTCCAACACGTGAGTTGTCATTTCTCAGACCCAAAAATGTCGGTCAACTATTTGTCTGAAGTTTTCCTCTCTCTCTCTCTCTCTCTCTCCTTCTCCCCGTATACCTTGACCATTCGTTCCGACAGCACTCTATATATATAGCAGCCATCGACAATATCAGAAAGCAATTCAAACACATCTATCTCTCTCTCCCTCTCTCTGTCTCTCGCTTCCCCCTTTCTCTCCCTCTCTCTCTCTCTCTCTCTCATAATTAGATTGATATTTATAGTTAATCTCTATAGTGATTATTATTATATAGAAAAGGCAGGGTCTTTACTCTTTTAATCTCCCATCATGGCAGATTCAAACCCTTTTCTTCCAGTAGGCTATGGTCCTCTTCCAGATGGATCCCATCCCGTCGGATCTCCGGTGAGCCAAAGCCGGAAAGGAAAGACGGTTCTGTTCCTGATCTTTTCTGGGTTGTTTCTGGTTATCTTGTTTGTTGGTGTAATGAACATGAATCGAGAGGTGACCAAAACTAGTAGCCATTCCCAAGAAGTTGGAAATGTGGCATTGGCCACTTCGATGGAAGCGGTGAAGCCGGGGACTTTGAGGCCGGTTTCCAGGAGTAAGTTCTCCGGCGTGTCGGAGAAGTCCAACAATGTTCTTGGCGGAGTCAAGGACTTTCCATGGAACAATAGCATGTTGTCATGGCAAAGAACTGCTTTCCATTTTCAACCTATCAAGAATTGGATGAATGGTATGTTTCCATTTTCATATATGTATCTCTCTTTTTTTCCCCTTTTTTTTTTTTCCTTTTTTTTCAAATTGTCTTTATAAAAACGTATATTAATAAAAAAAATTTATTCATTATTCTTTAAAAATTTTTCTTATTTTTGTTGCGGCTAGGGCTATCGCCTTTCTCCACATGTTTGAGAGTGACAATATTTTGTATGGGTTAGTCTTGTGGTCTCAAATTGGGATTCTCCAAGAAAATTTTATCTTTTAAGTGCAATGCATACCGTATTCACAACTTGGGGATTGTCTTTAGAAAGACTCTTCGTGGTCAAAGAAAAAAAAATATTAGAGAGAACTTATGAAACAGAATGAAAATTTGGTGAAGAATTAGACAAAAAAAAAAAAAAAAAGGCACTTTGAATGTTACACGTATTTTGGATCCAAAAGAAGAATTGTGTACACATTTAACATTGAGAAGAGCTAAATCTAGATCAAGAGTTGACAGTTGTCTTGATAAGTGCCCAATAAACTGTGATATTATATTGTTGAGTTTTGATTACATTTTTCCATTTTTGTCCCATTGTTTTTTAAAAAAAAAAAAGGAAAAGCCACGTGGAAACTGGATATGCAGGGTCCCCCACCCCCTTGGTGGGGAAACGAGTTCCTTTTCTTTCTTTTGTGTTTAGTTAAAAAGTACATGGAAGCGTCATTTAGACGCGTCTATGACCGGTGCGGGCTCCATCTAATATATATATATATTTTTCTTTTTCTTTTCTTTGACCCAACCTTATTTCAAAGGAAAAAGAAAAGAAAAAAAAAAAACTTAATGCTAATCCAGTTAACTGGTTTGTGATTTGTGCGTTTGTATTTTTCTGTTTTGTTATTGGCTAAGAGGGCCATTGTTTAGGTAGCAGCCACAAATAAGGCCAAAATTTTAAGTGCGAGAGACTTATTAGGTAATTAAATTCATCAACTTTTGAGTAAATAAAATAGGAAGTAGAAACTTTTTTTTTTTTTTTTTTTTTGTATTTCATTTCATTCTGTGAAGTTATATTTGATTAACTAATTCTATTTTTAAGAAATAGACTCATTATAGTCTGGGGGCTTACGTGACTTTTTTTCTGTTACTGTATATATGAACTAAAGATTTTATAAATTTTCTAAAATTGTAGGTCGTCCATGTAATTCTAACACGTTACAGCATAGATTTGATATGATATATTTTTAGGACAAGACAAATGTTTGGATCCTTATTTTTTAGGGGAGCTGTGGCTTCAAACATGGGCCCCTTTGGTTGGACCAAGAATGATACACTTCCTTCTTATTTATTTTTTATTTTTGTTTATAAGTGTCAGGATCTTAAATCTGAATATTGTAGCCAAAAATTTATCTACTCTATTATCAGACTAGCCTCTTTCTTAATAAGTTGGTTTAAATTTTTTACTTATATATTCTGAATTCCTAATCTTTTTCCTTTTTCAATGATTTTTTTTGCATGAATTGTCCTTTGGGCGGCAATGGGGTATCTGGCTTGTTCTGCTTCAGATCCTAATGGTAAGAACTGGCTCTTGGTCTGTTCCATCTTTTGATGAGGGATTGTCCTTCATCTACAAATTTTTGAGTGGTTAACAATTGGACTGAACTAAAATTTCCAGGCCCACTGTTCTACAAGGGATGGTACCACTTCTTCTACCAATACAATCCAAATGCTGCAGTCTGGGGTGACATAGTTTGGGGCCATGCTGTCTCCAGGGACTTGATCCACTGGCTTCACCTTCCACTAGCAATGGTTGCTGATCAGTGGTATGACAAGAATGGTGTTTGGACCGGCTCCGCCACAATCCTTCCCGACGGTAAAATTGTCATGCTCTACACTGGATCCACTAATGAGTCGGTGCAAGTTCAGAATCTTGCTTATCCAGCAGACCACAATGATCCTCTCCTCCTGAACTGGAGCAAATACTCTGGCAATCCTGTTCTAGTCCCGCCTCCAGGCATTGGTTCCAAGGACTTCCGTGACCCAACAACAGCTTGGTATACTTCTGAAGGGAAGTGGCGCATCCTCATTGGATCCAAGACTAATAGGACTGGAATTGCCTTGGTGTATGATACAGAGGACTTCATAAATTATAAGATGTCAACTGAGATACTTCATGGTGTTCCTGACACCGGTATGTGGGAGTGTGTGGACTTTTACCCCGTGTCAAAAAAGAGTGAAAACGGGTTGGATACTTCTGCTAATGGCCCTAATGTGAAGCATGTAGTGAAGACGAGCCTTGACGATGACAGGCATGATTACTATGCACTTGGGACTTATGATGAGAAGGCTGCGAAATGGTATCCGGACAATCCGAAGATTGATGTTGGCATAGGTATTAGGTATGATTATGGCGTGTTCTATGCATCCAAGTCGTTCTACGATGTGAACAAAGGGAGAAGAGTGCTGTGGGGTTGGATTGGAGAGTCTGATAGCGAAGTTGCTGATGTGAAGAAAGGGTGGGCATCTCTTCAGGTATGTTGGCTTTACTGAAGGAAATGAAATGTATATGCTCATATTATGCTTATATTCATGATCTTAAGTTCCAAAAATTTCATGCTTAATGCATTTTGACTCGGTAGTCAACAATGTAATTCATAGGACCCGAGACATTTAGTTTGGACACTATCCTTTCGTTTTAACAAATTCCTTGACTATATAATGATGTTCTTCAGGGCATTCCAAGGACAATTGTATTGGACACAAAAACTGGAAGCAATCTCCGCCAATGGCCAGTGGAAGAGGTAGATAGTTTGAGATTAAGAAGCCAGGAATTTGACAAGGTTGAGATCAAGCCAGGGTCTGTCGTGCCGCTTGATCTTGAGGCAGCTACGCAGGTTTGTGTGTGTTGATAATTTTTTTTAAAGCTAGACTACAAAAATAGTACAAAGATAACAAAACAAGTTTCTGTTTAGCTTACAAAAAGCACTTGGAAATGTGATACAGCTAGATATCTTTGCTGAGTTTGAGCTAGACAAGAATGCTTTGGAGAGCATGGCAGAAGCCAACGAGGAGTTCAGCTGCAGCAGCAGTGGCGGAGCAGCCCAACGTGGCGCGCTAGGACCATTTGGTCTCCTGGTCCTTGCAGATGGCAGCCTCACTGAACAAACCCCAGTATATTTCTACATTGCCAAAAACAATGGCACACTCAAAACTTTCTTCTGCACAGACCAAACAAGGTACATAGATCATATTTCCTTTTTCAGTTAGTACTTAATTTCAGAAATTCTGATACTTTTATTTTTTGTAATAAAAGACTGTCTAGTGCAAAAGACACATATTTGTGGGGTCTCTCAGTTCATGATTCTCGATCATTCTATCAGTCTGTAATGTAGACTGATTTAATCCTGCTTATAACTTTGTTTTCCATGCAGGTCTTCTGTGGCAACTGATGTTAATAAACTGATTTATGGAAGTCATGTTCCTGTACTGGAGGGTGAAAAGTTTTCTGTGAGGATACTGGTGAGTGATTCCCCAGTTATGAATGACCATCTTATTATGATCAACATAATCAGCTAGCATTGCTCAATTTGCGAGTGTCAAATTAACCAGGTGGATCATTCGATCATTGAGAGCTTTGCGCAAGGCGGCAGGACCTGCATCACATCTCGGGTCTATCCTACCAGGGCCATCTATGGAGCTGCAAGGCTGTTCTTGTTCAACAATGCTACTGATGCCACTGTTACCTCCACACTCAAGATATGGCAAATGAATTCTGCATTCATACGCCCCTACCCCAACTCCAGAGACCAATAGACTGGGAAATCCATTATGGCCTTATCGGTTCTGCCAATTATTTTAGCTGGTTCTATCAATTTTTCCGTACGATTCTTTGCCACCAAAATATGAGAAAAGCATATACATTGGTGAGCTCAACAAGACAAACATGTCTTTCAGTTGTACATGATAAAATCTTCAGCAATTACTTGTAAGAAAAGGAGTCCCACTTCATGAGTATCGTACATTTTATCAAATTGTCAGAACTTGTTCTTGACTCCGACATTCCTGGTATGGTTTTTCTTTCCGCATGCTCAGGCTAAAGTGACCTTAAGAGGCAAACGAAGTACATCTCACATAACCACCATCAAATAAAAGTAAGATAAAACATGATTGTGTGGAGCTTATCCATATTCAATGTTACTTTTAACAATAATTCAAATTTTAGTGGTAGAAAATTTTTATAACACTCAAAATATTCAAATTTTATACCAACAAAAATTTAAAAAAATGGTGTTTAATAAATTTTTATCTTAAAAACATTTGAATTAATGACCTTTACATGTCATTAAAATTATAACTTTATAAACTGTTAATTTCTTCAACTGTTCATTTTCTTGTACAATTTTTATTAATTTTTTTTTATTAAAATTCAAGATGTTAGTAAATGGTTTGTTATTTATTCTAAATTATTATTTTTAACAATTAAATTTTAATTTTTATTCTTTTTTCTTTTTTTTCAAAACATGGAGATGCAATGGGCGAGCTAGTAAATAAAATAACCAAACGGGGCTTAGGTTAGTTACTCTTTGTTAAGCAGCCATGATCCACTTCTTAACGATGGGCCAGACTCAACTCCAATGAGATACTACCAAATTGGACCATTGTTTCGGTCAGTCCAATGACAGGAGAACTATTGAGTGTCTTGTAAAATTTCAATAATGACTACTTTATAACCAAAAAAAAAAAAAAAAAAAGTGAAAAAAAAAAAGAAAAATATAAAAAAGAGTACGTATGCTACATGGTTACCCTAATTGTCTCCTTGAAATAATGTATAATGTTGAGTGATGAGGCACAGCATGGTGATAAGTTTAACTCCTCCTAAGATCATATCGTGGAAACACTCCATTGGTGAGGAGTTGTGCTAATTTCCCAAAGATTTGAGAGGAGAATTGATAAGAAAATAATAATAAAAAAAAAAATGCTCCAAGCATGAAACTTATACTAAAATTTTCAATTGGGAAAGAGGAGGGGGGGGAGGGTTACCTATGTTTCTAATTCTTGCATACACAAATACATGCTGTATTTAATCACCAGATATAATTAAGTAATTATTAAATTTAGAATTTAGTGTAAGAAGTAGAATTAAAACTCTATAACTCATTGCGATCATCACCTGTAATTAAATTCCTTGTCTGTTCAACTAATTGTTGCTAGATTAACAAGTAAATTTAACTGTTAAAGGGTTTCAAAAATACTTAAGATGTGGAGAGTTTGAATTTTATTGTTATAACTTAAGGTAGACACAATGACCTTAATATTTTTTACCGAGAGATGTGATGTAGGGGTAACGTACCTATATCTCATTTTTTACTAAGAAAACACGAAAAAAAAAAAAAGTTATAAAATTAAAATTGAGAAATTTTAACATCATTAAAATCACATTAAATATGCAAGAGAAATAATATTGAATGCAATAAGGCCACGCTCATAAAGTAAATTTAAGATTGCAATATCTGACATCTTGAGGTAAATAATTTTTTGTAACATGTGGTAGCTGGCTACTTGGCTTGTTTTTAACCCTTTTTTTTTTTTTTGTTTTTTGTTTTTTGGTCCCAAACAGTTTCTTTTGTGTGTCTTTAACAATCTTAAAAAGTTTCTTTTGTTGGCCAACAATTTCAGATCCTCTCTCTCTCTCTTTCTCTCTCTCTCTCCCCCTTATCAAGTTGACCCACAGCCCATAAAAATCAATCAAAATCTAGGGCCAATCCAACGGTTAGTAGGTAACTTTTTTTTTTTTTTTTTGTCTGTTCTCTGCAGAAAAGAGAGACAAACGCACGATATCCGTCCATCCCACCAAAAGATGTTGTTTATGATGTGGGGTCCACTAAAAAGAAAGTGTGGCTTCACTGGAATTGGCTGGCAATTTTGTGGTTTTTTTTTTTTTTTCCCGGGAGGATCTGTTTCATCCTATTTTTAATTTTTATAAAGAAAAGTTATTAAATTTAAATAAATTTTTTTATATTTAACTTTAATATTAACGAAATTTAAAGTTAAAATTATATATTTAATATAAACTTTTATTTTATATTTAAAAATAAATAAAAAATTAAATTTTAAACTAATATAAAAATAAACACTTTAAATTATCAACTAAATTATCTCTCGATATTAAATTTAGTTATATTTTTATTTTGATCTAATATTTTTATTTTTAATGGAAGAGTATTAAGTTTCGGATTTTAATTTGGTGCACATTTTATTAATTTATTTATATTTTTATCTCTTAGAATCATCAAATTATCAGGCTTTGCATGATTGAGTGTCAGCTTAAAAGTTAATTTTTTTCTTAAATGAAATTTTATGATTCTAAGAGAGAACACTGACTGTCACGCTCTCTTTCTCTCTCCCTCATTACAGAACACTTAGTTAATAAGTTGCAGTTGTGCTGACAATTTTGTTGTACGTATGTGACTTACGTGATTAGTTGAAATTATGGATTGAATCACTCTCTGTAACCGTCTAAGCTCTGCCATTGATGACCGATTCCGACAGCAAAAGCAGTCCCTCAAAAAAAAAAAAAAACTAGTAAAGCCCCAAAAGCACATAATAACGAAATAGAGCCGTTACTCTCTCTCTCTCTCTCTCTCTCTCTCTATATATATATATATATATATATATATATCTGAAGCACCGGCAGAGTCTACCTATATACTCTTTACGGGCTCTGGGTTCTTCTTGTTGTCTCTTTTGCTCTATCTGATAATGTAAAACGCAAACAAAAAGGAAGCTAGCTTTTGGGTTCTACATTTTGAATTAGTAACCCCCCCCCCCACACACACACACACCACCAAGAAAGAGCTCAAAAGGAATGGCTTTGTGTAGGTTCTTTGCTTTGCTTCTTTTCCATATTTGCTTGCTGGGGAGCTTGTGTTTCGCTTTAGATCCAATAATTAGCTATGACTTTGAGGTCTCTTACATCACTGCATCTCCTCTCGGTGTTCCCCAGCAGGTTTGTTCTTTATTTCTCTCTACTTGCTCGCTGTTTTTACTAATATCATCCACTTCTGCACACCATTTTTGCTCAATCTTTTCCCGTGGCTCAGCTTTATTTTCATTTCTGAGAAATGGGTTTGCTTTAGATTTCTTAAAGTGTGAACCTTTCGCTTTAGATCTGTTAATATTTCCTGTTCAGCGACAGTTTCAGCCTGGAGCTGTGTACTTAGGCTTGTATTATTACAAGGAGCTTATAACTGATAATGAGATGTTGTATATTTCTAGTAATCTCTTCTACATTTGCATTATTTTGCAGGTTATTGCTATTAATGGCAATTTTCCTGGCCCTACCATAAATGTGACCACTAACGACAATGTCATCGTCAATGTTAGAAACAAATTGGATGAAAATCTGCTCATGCATTGGTAGGATTTATTGCGTTGTTCTATTTTAGCTGTGAATTTGATTTTAAGTATGAGCGTAATTTGTAATGTGATTTGATGTTACAACGCGATTCGTTGCTAATGTCTGGGTTATCTTGTAGTGAACTGCAATATAAGAGTTAATATAAACTGATTCCAGTGCTTGGAACTTGATGGGTGTGGTAGGTCTGGAATTCAACAGAGGAGGAGCTCATGGCAAGATGGAGTTCTTGGCACTAACTGTCCAATTCCTCCAAAGTGGAACTGGACTTATCAGTTTCAGGTCAAAGATCAGATTGGGAGTTTCCTTTATTTCCCTTCTCTCAATATGCAGAGAGCTTCTGGTGGATATGGCAGCTTCATTATAAATAACAGGAAAATTATTCCAATTCCTTTTGATGCTCCGCATGGAGATATTGTCATTTTGATTGGTGATTGGTACAAGAGGAATCATACGGTCAGTGTTTGTTAATACTGAATTCTTGTAGATTTATATTTCTGATAGAAGTTTGCAATGGAAAATGTTTAATGCTGGTTTATCTTTGGATTGGTTAGGCTTTGCGGAAGGATGTTGATGCAGGGAAAGATCTTGGGATGCCAGATGGAGTTCTAATAAATGGCAAAGGCCCTTACCAGTACAACACTACTCTTGTTCCTGATGGCATTGACTACGAAACGATTGTTGTCCATCCTGGTAATTCTTGGTTTTCCCATTGAATGAAAGATGGCTATTAGTATCTCCCCAGAGAAAGATGGCTTTTAAAATTCTTTTAAAGAAGGTTTTTTCCGTTAACATTCAAACTTTATATTTACCATGGTGGGCACTAGCTGCTTCCAGTCATATTTTCCATAGAATTCAATCTTGACCTCTTCAGTGTACCATGATTGTTACGGTGCACAAAATGCAGCAAAAGTTTCCCATGTCTAAGTGTGCATCATTGCAATTGTCTTTTGCATACTTGGATTACTACTTCCTAATTTTTTATTTTATTTTTCAGTTAATTGGCTTGTTTACATGAAACAACTCATGCAGCAAACACAATAACAAATGAGTTGAAGCAAAAATAATTTTATAGGTACTTTGGTGCATGGTGTGTTGCTTTCTGAATCTTGCTCAGAAACGATTGTGAAAATACAGCCTAGCATATTTTTCATCTTCTCATTTGCCTCCTCCTTTTAGTGAGAAAGTATCAAGATTCTTTTCATGTTCGACTTGCTTTAAGTTACAATTATTTTTCCAAAGGATTTGCACATGTGGCTTTTGATAAATGTTGAAGGTTAAAACCATTCTAAACCTCCATAGTTGTTGTTGGCAGCATGTTGTTACATCATGGCATACTTCTGGGGCAACATTCACACTTTAAATAACCAGCTTGCTATATTGAACAGGGAAAACCTATCGCCTTCGTGTGCACAATGTTGGAGTGTCAACTAGCTTGAATTTCAGGATTCAGAATCATAATCTGCTTTTAGCAGAGTCTGAGGGATCCTACACAGTGCAGCAGAATTATACTAGCTTGGATATACATGTAGGACAGTCTTATTCTTTTCTGGTAACCATGGATCAGAATGCAAGTACTGATTATTACATTGTAGCCAGCGCCAGGTTTGTGAATGAATCTCTCTGGCAAAGGGTCACTGGTGTTGCCATCTTGCACTATACAAATTCTAAAGGCAAAGCAAAGGCTCCCCTCCCAGATCCACCAAATGATGAATATGACAAAACCTTCTCAATGAATCAAGCAAGATCCATCAGGTGAGCTTAGATTGTATTTCAAATTTTAAACGTACCATGATTTCTACCCAGTTTTAATAGTTTGAAAAAATCATTGGGTACTGTTAACTCCATAAGTTCTTTGCTTGGTAACATAAACTTCCTAGTATATCAAAAGGAAAATCTTCACGGATTGGATTGGAATCTTTTGCTTCTTATATTATTTTGTGTGTAAGCTCAAAAATAGAAGATACCATTAGTGCTTTAAAAGAAAAAAATAGACTTTAAATGGAAACTGGACTTTGTTATTAGTATAGGGATTTGTTGTACTATTATGCAATTTGGAGTGCAGTTAATATTTCTGAGAATTCTGTCCTCAAATTATGCAGGTGGAATGTTTCAGCAAGCGGTGCACGCCCTAACCCACAAGGTTCATTTAGATATGGATCAATCAATGTAACCGATGTTTTTGTGTTGAAAAATAAGCCACCAGTGACCATAGATGGGAAGAGGAGGACGACTCTCAGTGGGATATCATTTGTCAATCCTTCCACTCCCATTAGGCTTGCTGATAAACACAATGTAAAGGGAGTGTACAAACTTGATTTTCCCAATAGGCCACTCACAGGCCCTCCTAAATTGGAAACATCAGTCATAAATGGAACATACAGAGGTTTTATGGAAGTCATTCTTCAGAACAATGACACAAGGATGCAGAGCTATCACCTAAGTGGATATGCAGTTTTTGTTGTTGGGTAGGAATTTGTTTCTGTTCTCTAGCATTTTCTCTAAATTTAAAAAGAAAGGTTATGAAAACATGCTTTAAGAACCTGTACTTCAATCAATTCATTTCAGGATGGATTATGGTGAATGGACAGAGAACAGCAGGGGCACATACAACAAGTGGGATGGTGTTGCACGCTCTACAGTACAGGTATGCAATTGATAGCATTTTGTTGTCTGCCTTGTTTGATTCCTTGAAAATCTTGATCAAACCATGGTTTCAATCATCATTTTCTGATTTATGTTATAAACTAGCAAATATGTTGATCTACTCTCTTGGTGGGAGTGTCATTTGCGATTGGTGGTTTTTGTCAGAAAAGATTTGCTTATATTGCTATCAGAGTTGCCAGTTGGTGTCTCTGATCCCATGGGACAACCTTACAACCATAAGAAGCTGCCACATATCTTCTGTGGATTGTCTTGCTCAACAGCTCATGAAAGCATGAAATATGCTTTGCTCATGACATCTAGTTGCTTTGTAGCTAACTGTTTTTTAATTCATAATCTAACTCGACAATGTTGTTTTTGCTTAATAGTTGAGAATTTCACTCTATCTCAATAGTTAATGAGACATTCTTAATGCCACAAGCGCTTCCAAAAGTACTCTAGTAGCTAGCATAAAATTCCCCTATATTTCATGCCTCTCAAAATTTGTTTACTTTGTCTCTCACTGCAGGTTTATCCTGGAGCATGGACAGCAATTTTGGTGTCCCTTGACAATGTTGGTGTCTGGAACTTGAGAACAGAAAACCTCGACTCATGGTATCTTGGCCAAGAAACTTATGTCAGAGTCATTAATCCAGAAGAGAACAACAAAACTGAGCTTCCTGCTCCAGACAATGTCCTGTATTGTGGTGCCCTCGGCAAATTGCAGAAGTATGGACTAATACTATTTTAAATAGCTATTCTATTTTTCATGGCTGCATTGGTTAATTCTATGATGCATTCATTCTGATTATACATTTTTCATCTTTCAGGCCCCAGGATATTTCTTCGAAAGCATCACACGTAGGCAATGGCTCAAAGCCGTTTTTCACCTTGCTAATGACCATATCTACTACCATTTCTATTTTCTGGTGATTGTTCCTGTATGGCCGTCTGTATCCTACTTGTTGAACCTGTCTTTGTAGTTCAGATCGCGGTTGATGAGTGCTTAGGCCTGTAATTCTAGTCCTTGTTACTGTGCTCTTGACATGTATTTTACAATTTTCTCCTTTAGGGTCCTTTCTTGAATCATCACGAACATCATTCTTTTAATGCCTGTAATTTAGGCACCGATGGCAATTCATTAAGGTTTTAATATAATTTAAGTTCCCAAGAGTGTCGGTTTTACGAACTCTTCTCCTCATGTTTGGACATATTGTGCCTGTTTGCTGTTATAAAAAATATATCTATTAACAATCAAATTTCTTTCTACAGTTCTTTCATTCTCTGGTGGGGATGTTTGAACTTTTTGATGTTAATTCTTGCATGGTTGGGATCGTAACAATGGTAAATCTGGCAGGTAGGCCATGCCAGATAAAACTTAAAGCGCAATGGACCCTTGAAGATGCAAGTTCTTATTGTCCCCACTTCTTTGTTCAGTCTATTGAAGAAGATGTTTGCCTCACTGGAAATTGTCTCTTTTCAGATTGTATGTGATCCCTTTCGCTACTTGATTTAGGTCCTGCCATCCCAGCTGGATTGCACGGTCAATTTGGCCATTTAGTCTTGGAAGAGCTATCGCCTATTAGCCCATTTTCTTATGCTTGTCTCATTTGCCTTGCTGAGCGTTGGCATTATCTCTCGAGTGCCTATCGTCTATCCTAAGAGTGAATAAAATGGAACCAAAATATTTAGTCTCCCTCAATGAATGAATGGAAGTTTGGTGGTATTAGAGGGCTAGTAACGAGGAGCCAGTCTATATACATGCTCTCCTGCCTGCTTTTTAGACCAATATTTGAATTCAAGGATCAGATAATAATGAAGTGATTTCTTTTGAATTCTTTAGACTCGGCACGGAGGATGGCTTGTATTTGGCTGATAACTTGATATGTGGTGTCAAAAGCTGGTGTCTTTTAGTATTATATGACTGCAATATCAAAAAATACATAGCATGGCATAAAATACTCACACATGGTGGTCCAAAAACCAGAAAGAAAGGTGAGGCCCAGCACATCTCAGAAATCAAATCAAATGTACATTATGTGTGCATGGATAATTCTCTCTCCAATATAAGAGACTTGCATTTTGGTCGCAATACTTCTCTTTATTTGCTTTTCAAAAGGCTGCATTCTGCTTTTGCATATGTAGGACTTGAAGATTGAATTACAAGCATTTTGTTTCAACTTTCAACGCCTCAAGATTTTAAAGGTGAAATGAAAAGACAGGCTTCAAAGGAAGCATCGAACGCCCTTTAAAATGAATTATTATTCGGTTGATGTTGTGGGGGGAGGGGGGGGGTTTCCTGTTGGAAGCCCTTCTCTGATGACTAACAGTGCCAGATTTTGGAGAGTTTTTCATCTGGCATTTCTGGGACCATATGTTTGCATACTATGTATGCACAATCTCAACTTTACATGTCACCCAGATTTTGACGTGAAGTTCCAAATTTGGTCCCACTTTCATGGACAAAGAGAAACACATGCTGGCTCAGTGTCCGCCATTTCCACTTTTACCTACAGGCTCTGTGAATATGCCTTAAAATCACTAACGAAGCAACAATCATAAGAGTGGGGGCAACAAAATCAGAATTTGGTATGAATTTATTGCTATTGTATATGTTTTCCATCAATCAAATTTTTAATTTGCTCCAACTCAATTTTTTCACACAGAAAAAATTCCTGACTTTCGCCGTTGCTTGTAGTTGAGCCTAGGTGCGTGACATATGACATTCTTTTAAAATCTTTGCTTTTACCACCAAGTAAGTTAAATCTGGTTTGATATTTTCAATTTTCCAGTAGAAGCCTATATGTGTTCTAGTTTTTACAATCACCATTCTCCATTAGATATTTTTTTTTGATTATTTATTTGTAAAAATTTAATAGTAAGCACAATATTTTGAAAATTAAAACCATGCACTTAATTGCTTCATATAAAATGCAATTTTGATTTTTTTTTTAGAAAACACATTTAGAGGAAAAATTTTCCAGATAAAAAATAAAAAATAATGATAAAATAGAATAATATTATTATTTTTTTAAAATTAATCTTAGCTTTTTATGCAAGAAAATAATTAAAATGCTAGCTCTAGTCTGTAATTATCATAAGGTGTTATATTTGAGACTTGTTAAAATTGAAATAATTTGGTGCAAAAATTTTCAGCACTATGATTCTTATGCTCTGTTTTTCAAGATATTAGGCAAATGAAGTACAAGATGACTGGTTTCTCTCTATTAATAGGTCTATAGACTAGACATGGATTACCTTATTATTATTATTAATTTTTTGGGATCAATGCCAGATTTTATTCAAAGAAGACCCAAAACTGTAAAAAAACATAAACCATCTTACCCTTCCAATTACACAAGGAATTGTTTTTCTTTTTTTTTTTTTTCCCATAAATCTCCTTCCAATCAAATATTTTGAATTTAAACTTGAGACCTCATATCCAGAGATCCAATTAGTTCTTAAGAACGCTTGTGCCTCAGGGATGAAAAATGCTTGGTGGGTTGTGATAACAATTGACTATGTCAACATTTTCTCTCATTCTGCATTGAACCTTTTTTTTTTTAATCCAATATTCTTATTGTACTCACTATTCAATATATATATATATATATATATATTTGCTTATTTTATGTGTTTTGATTATTCTTGATGACTGACACTACAAATTTTACCAAACATTGTGTGGACAAAGTCTCGTCTTAGTTCATTCTCAATTAATTTTGTAACACGTAAAGGTACAGCAACAACAACAACTCGGTGTTCTTTTGCTACTGTCTAGGTTACTTAATTTCATGGTTCACTGTAAATTATTTTCTCATTTTTTAAAGAACACTATTGGGTAGTAATACGCAAAGAGTAATTAGAGGGAAGTACAGTATTTTTTTTTTTACATATAATTTCGTTTATTTGTGGGATTAAATGAAATATGATTAGTCCTTATAAAAAGGCATACAGTGAAGCTTAACAAATAGTTAGTTGAATGGAAAGAAAAGATGAAGCCTCTTTACATATTATTCCATGAATTAAATTTCGTAAAGTATAGAGACCACTTGGCGTTTGACCATTTCAAGATCAGCACCTTGAGCTAATTTAGTTCATAGTCCCTAGCTAGGTAATGACTAATTTTCTTCACAACAATATAACATACTTACATAGACATGTTGAATTTTCAACCCTTTCGAGCTAAGCCCCAAACTATTTTATAAACCTGTATTTCTAGAAATATATTATGGTTAGAGACACCCGGCTACCCCACGAGCCACGGTATGCAAAAAGAAAACTTGCATAATGATAATAAATGAACAAATAAGAACTCAAAGGAATTAATTAAACGATCTTGTTGATTAGCATTAGCCACATTTCCTGAGAAATGTTTCAAACATAGGTAGGAAGATCTTCCAAGCGAAATGGACATTTTGAGTTTCCAAAATTACTTGCTACATAAGCTTTTGACAATACTACTAGAAAACTAGTAAGGGATTGATTGGGTCATGAGGTAGTTCCTAATTACTAAGAAAGGAAGCTGCACTCTTTCTGTGTGAGAGAGAAGAGAGCTCCATATCTTAGTAAGGGGTGACACCAACATTGGCTGAAGCCAAAAACCCATCTTTCTTGAGCATTTCTTCTCCTTCCTACACAGAACAAACATAAAAAGGAGAAGCAATGTTAAAAATTGACTTGCACATTTATTTATTATTATTATTTTTGATAAATCAAATGCTGTACTTTTAATGAAATTTGATTTTCGCTTGTTTCTTTGCAGTGGTTTGAGAATTAATTAGGAGGGTGGATGTGCATAGGGTAACCTGCTGGCGCACATTGGCCTTCTTCACAGTCTGATCAGGCAGGAGACCAAAGTGAATATGAGGAAAGTGGGCCCACTGATGACAAAGCCAAAACAAAACAGGATCAGAAAGGGACCCACTGACTGCAATGCTGCAAAAGTCTATTGCAGAAAGGAAAAAAATGAAGAACCTAGAATGGACATAACTCAAAAAAAAAAAAAAAAAAAGAAAGAAAGAAAAAAGCCCTAATTTGGTAAAGTAACTAGAAACCCACAAATAATTTTCTACCATCTTACATTCTTAGCAGCTGCACTAAAGGCCTCTCTATGGCTGATATCAGGATTTCCAGCCTTGATGCGTTGGATCTCTTCCCTGCAGGTTTTTGGTCCATTCATATTTTGCTTCAAATTTAGCAATGTTCCATTAAAAATATCAGAGAGAGAGAGAGAGAGAGAGATGGGTGTGAATGCGTTGAAGGGATTACTCACTTGATGAAGCGATTGTACGCTGAGGGGACTCTCTGTCTCTTCTCCGGAGCTGGACATGGACAAGCCGACAGAACACAACACGAAAACACAGAGAAAGAGAGTCATTAAAATCCACTTCTTTTATTTCTTGTTCCTTTCTCTCTTACTGTCACTTCAGCATCACCATTTCTAGGTTTCTCTATCTACCTCATTTAGCTACTCTATCAACGATTCTTCATCACTCCCTTTATTTCCTTCCTATCTACATTTCTGCGTGGATGGTGCGATCATAATTGTTAGTTGCAGCTAACAGTTATGATCGCATCCGTCCATAACTTTTCGGTTCTCCTAATAGAACTCAACACATTATTCTCATCTTCGCTGTGGATAATTTCCTCGAAAGAAAAGGCCAAGATGACCAACAATTTTTTTTTTTTTGAATAAATTTTTTTTAATTTGGACAAGAGTATCAGGATGAAAAGAAAGAAAAATACAAAGAAGAAAATGGAAAGGGAAAAGGTTTGCATGCAATGTCTAAACAGGAGGAATGTTCTCTAAATATGCATGAGATGGTTTTGTTTTTTTTTATTATGTAGACATTATGAGCAGCATACTAACACAAAGTGAATGGGAATGGAAAATTATTTCTAAGTTGAGGCTTCGGATGGAAAAACAGGTGGATCATGGTTTTGTGGCAATATCTTTGTTAATCTTATGAAGTTCTTTGTCCACCACAAGCAGATCAAGAGTTTTACAAGTGCATATTGACCAAGTATCTTTAATAAAGTATCCACCAGTCTATCAAAAAAAAAAAAACAAAAAAGTGCATATGGACCATGACAAAGTGAAAGAATTTGGAATAACAATTGCCCAACAAATCACTGCCATACATTCTTGAGAGAATAAAAGCCAATTAATAACTTAGAGTCCCAGATCTTCAAGAGCATTTCATATTCAGGAATGATTCATTGAAGTATGCAAGGAGGAGGGAAAATGCCATGAATCTCACGTCTATTAATAGTTGGTGGCCTTGGGATTTCATTAGCTATCCTGCGAGCCGGAGCACCGAAATCATTATTTGTATTGGTGTGATTGATCAAAAAGTTTGGAGATGGGTTTGCAATATCATCCTGCACCAAAATCAGCACAAAATACCATTTACACAGAAAATATCATTTTGAATTCTGAAATCAAGGACATAATTGAACATGATGAACCACTTACAAGCCAAACATCACATTCACATACTTACCAGAAGACCATGGGAAGGAGAGAAGAAACTGTGGCCCAAGTGAAACTGACTAGCAGATGGCAAAAGCAGTCCGCGCATGTTCACAGGCAGGAGGTTGGTGCAGTGACCACATCGAACTGTAACTTTCTTGAACAAACTTGTGCATGGAACACTCACCTAACAATTACATACCATAACATATGAATTAAAGGAACATGCAACACTGGATGAATTGAGCAAAGCAAGAAGAAATTGACCTAATTGGGTGATAAAAAGACCAATCAAAAGGCAAGAAAGGGATGGTTAACAAATAGAGACAACGAAAAAGGGTTAGTGGTTCTGCTATAATCATAATACCGCAAGGACAGTGTCACAAATGTTGCAATGGACATAGCAGAGCTGCTCCGTGGGAGGTAGGTGGTCCAAAGACAGTGTAGAAGAGGAGGACATGGCGTTTTGATACTTTTGATTCCTCTTTTAAAAACTGATGATGATGATGATGATTGATCTCTGGCTGTTGGATTGATTGGTGATTGATTGATCAGATTGACAGCTTAACAACCCACCCACCACCTTGGATCTTCCCCTTTTTTTCCGTTGAGTATGAAGATGCTGCGAAAGAAAGGTGATCTATTCGATCTAGTAGATATAAGAGGCCAGGAAGACAGAAACCCTCTCTCTCTTTCCCACTGTTTATTGGTCTTGTATTGTTTATAGGTCACAAGCATGTACCCTACCCTCATATATATGTCCATGTGGATTGTGTCATGATACAGTGCTATTTGTCCATCGTCCATTCATGCGTCACATGATGATCATAAGATTACATGTGCTGGGAATTCCCAATCCACGTGTGTGTTTCTATGAGTGTGTCTCACAGAGCGAGAGAGAGAGAGAGAGAGGAGGCAGATGTAGGGGAGGGAAGCTTGGAAAGGGACTTGTGCATGGGCTGATATAGCTTTTACTTAATCACCTGTTGTTTTCAGTATTTAAGAGGGGCCGGCTTTGTTGCATAGTGTGTGTGTGTGTGTGTGTGTGGCTCAGAACCCAGGACCCCTTCTGTTCTGTCCTCAATTTCCGAACCCAAAACCCTAGCACCCCACCCCTCTCTCCCGGACAATAAGCCTCAAAGCCCTCAAGCCCCACTCTCCGCCTGCTTAGGACCTGGAAATCTTCACATCCTTTGAGGTTCTCATAACATAATCATGAGCCATAGCGCACTTTTGATGAGCTTTGGGTTTAACTGCTCATTTTTTAAACCGAGTTTCATTACATTAAAAACAATTAACTTAACAGATCTTAGACATAAAATAAAACATATATAATTAATAATTATAATAATATAATATATACCTATCCTCTAAAGATTGCATTCGATTCACTATAATCTCTTTTAAAACTTAAAATCTTTAAAATCTCTAATTTTTCTCATCTAGCATAATGATGACCAATAGCTTACTTATAATATGATCATGATTAAATTTATGTGTTTTAAATATTAATTTATATCACATTATTATGAGTATTTGATTTGCATTTGTAATTATGATTATGCATTGTGATTTATATTTATAATTATGATTATATATATTAAAAGGTTAAAAATATATAATTAATAATTAGGTAATATTGAGATTTATGCATCTTGATTATATAATTTTATTTATTTATTTATAAATATATTAAGTGGAAGATTTACTTTTGATGATTTGACCACACATTCTCTTTTGTCTTACACACATTCTGATACGTATTTAAATCGGTAAAAACAATCTGTGTCACAGTCTCTCCCACACACACACACACAGAGCTCTTGAAGCTCGCCTGCCCATCCTACTGTCTTTGTCCTTTCCCAAATTTATTTCTCCTTTTCTGTGTGGCTCATGTTAGCTAATTTGGTTAGAACCTTGGCCCATGGTTTCCTACTCTAGGCTCTATGGTTTTCTTTGCAAAATTTTCAAAGCCATTCCTTAACTTGGGTGGTGTCCAATTTTTCATCTTTTCCTTTCTTTCTTTTAAAAGTTCTTTAAGGGACGAACATCATCCATATCTCATTGAGGCTGGATGGGATCAGTACAGTGCGGCCACGCCACCGCCCGCCCCCCCCCCCCCCCCCCCCCCCAAAGGAAAAAAAAAAAAGAAAAGTGAGCCAAATGTTTTTTCAACTAATGGGAATGGGTACTATATAACTCGTATGCAATAGTACCAAATGTTATTGTAATCAGTAAAAAGTTTAAAGTTTGCAAATTTTGTTGGCCTTTAACAGACCATCCGAAATGGCCTATTCAAAATTTGCACCATACCCATTTAACATGTCGAAAGGGAAACAAGACTGAAAATCTGAGGTGCATACTTGAATGAGTACTCCGTCACATCAAAAGTCAAGTTTGGACTTTGGAAAGGGATAAGACTCATTTGTTGGATGGCCACAGAAAAGCAAACAGGTAATTAAACAAAAAGAATTTTATTATGGAAAGACATGTAAAATCGATAGAGTTCGGACACAAATTCACTTTATTTTATTATAACTATTAATTAGTATTATATATATATATATATATATATGTATGTATGTATAAAAAGATGGGACAATTTCATCAACGCTGAGCCTATCATTGATTGTTGATGTCTTAGCCAAGTAGAGTATCTCTAAGGGTTATAACCTGAATTTGAGGCCCTATATTTAATGTAATCTTTTGACATGTGGGCTTTGGCTACAGCTCTTTTGTTGTAACTTTTTTCTTCATTAATATATATATATATATATATATAAAGGAAGGACAATAGGCATCCATTTTGTATTATTATTATTTTTTAGCCCTTACTACCTTTCGTCTAAAACAATAATAACCGTGTAAATTGTAGATTCAACACAGCCCTCTGTGACTTGTATGAGAGACATTGGTATTCCCTGGCATTTTTCTTTTCTTCTGATAAGAAGACTCAAGTTTTGTTCAATAGATATGAGTCACACTACAAAAACTAAGCTAAGTTAGACAGTGAGAAAAAAAAATTAATGCATGAGTTGAATAACGTACTAAATCGAGAGTAGTTGTGATGTCTATAGTCTCGAATGAAATGGATGCATTATGAAATGGGTCCATTCCTCCACCATCATGACAAGAAAGAAGAATTGGAAGCTCTGAAATGTCACGATGGTGTATATGGGTATGACTTACAATTTCAAACAAGAAATGTCATCATGAAAGAACCAACGTTGAACTTGGACCTTTGATAGTTATTTATTTACCATACCTGGGAATTTGATTCTCATAATGTCTCTCAAAACAACATCGAAGGCTTAACTAATTATTTTGTAATCCTTTTAAAGAATTGTATTAAGATCATCATAACAAATGCAAACTCATGATTTTTTTAATTCACTTATTCATAAGTTCTTTTTTTTTGAGTCTATCAAGAGAGTTACTAGGTCATAAGTTACACAATAGGAGGTTACTTTCTTATTTTTCATAAATTCTGTTCCTTATATTTGAATTTGAGACTTTCAACATGGATGTTGGATGAACTCCATTAGGGGATAGCTCATAGATTTGTTAACTTTGCACTGCAAAATTGCTAAAGTTGGGACAGCTTTGGAAGCCATCAATAAAATATGTTTTCCTAATTCAGGTTTTTTTTTTTTAATCTGCAATCTATTTTTTAAGCATCTTGAATGTTTCAATACCAATATTAAGAAATTTTATATTTATCATCATTCCAAGAAACCATTCACATTAAAAAGATTGATGGTAATTATTATACAAATTTGAAGATCGATATCCACACCTTTGGAGGAATGTTATACGTATAGCAGTTATCTTAACACAGAAATGCCATAGATAATGTGCCAACATGCGTCGAAGATTAATTATCATACATTTGACGGAAGTAAATGTGCACAAACAGTCCGAGAAACATTATTATGATATTAAATTAAAGATATATAATATGATTGATGAACATTAATGTAAATATGCACATAAAAAAGTATATACATGCATGCATATTTTTGGACAGAAAGTGAGACCTATCGAAGATAGACATGCAACCATACAATGTTATAAAGTCATCTCAGTAAATATATATTTATATATATGAATCTAGGTGGGTATCTCACTTACGTCAACAACGAGTCAAATTAATGTGTGAAAGTCTCTCCCACTTGAATGATTAATGATATATGAAGTACTATATGAACACAAAATCATAATATATATAAAATATTTTATATAACATAAAATATATTTACATTAATATTTTACATCTCAAATATTAGATGTTGTAAAATATATACAAAGAGTCTTTATTATTTTATTTATTTATTATCATTATGAAATCGATTAGTTTGTTGAAAAATATATAATACAAATAATTTTTTTTTATATTTTATTTTTCATAAATATCGTATTCTAATCTAAAAACTTGAAAGTGGATAACCGAAACTTTAAGTACAAGGGTTGTCTCTTAAAGGTAATATATTGGGAATGCTTGTCCACTCTAGATTTGCTTACACTCAGACAATTTAACAGTAGCTTCAGCACAAACAACTATTGGAAGTGGCACAGGGGATCACTATACCACACTATGCATAAATTTCTAAATTCCGTCAACCACATCTCAGATGCCCTCAGTTAAAAAGCAACTGACAATCAAAATGCCACTTTTTTGTTCTTCTTCTTCTTCTTTTTTTTTTTTTCCCTGCTTCTTTTGGCTCTGCGATGATGATCTTACATCTCGATTCTCCATGATGCGTCATGCGTGCATACAAATTCTGCAACCATTGCATGCATGTATTGACGCTGTCCAATGTACGAACGAGGGAAGAGCCATTAAGCTGATCACTGTAAAAAGCCTGGCGGGAGCTATTTGTTGCTGTTTGTGGGGATACGCGCAAATTCTCTCTCT
This sequence comes from Kandelia obovata, assembly GCA_021464305.1. Classification (NCBI taxonomy): domain Eukaryota; kingdom Viridiplantae; phylum Streptophyta; class Magnoliopsida; order Malpighiales; family Rhizophoraceae; genus Kandelia; species Kandelia obovata. The sequence goes on along the minus strand of CM038484.1, from coordinate 3,719,304 downwards.
TTTCTCAGCATCCCTAGCCCCTCCCGCCCCCCACCTACACACATTCTGGTGGCAGTTGGGCAGCGTGGGGTGGTGTTGAAATCGATAAAGTTGATAATATTGAATGTGGGTACGGGTGTGTGGGTGTTGGTACGAGTTTAAGAGAGGGGGTCGATGAATTGATAGTCTTTTAGCTAGTTAGCATAGCGATCATAAGTACTAATTTAGTTTTAATTTTTTTTAAAATGTATTTCTCAACTTTAATTATTTTTATTTAAATTTTATAACTTAAAATTTTACTTTAATTTAATATTTTTTTTAGTGAGAATAATAGTAATTACGTATTAATATATACTTATAATTTTTATTTTTTTAATTAAAAAATATATTAAATTAGAATAAAATTGTAAATTATAAAATTCAAATAAAAAAATAGTATTTAAAATATTATTAAAAAATTCTAAAAATTTTAGAATCAAATTAGTACTTATTCGGTAGCATAACTATAGACAACCAATACACATATTTTTTGTGATAAAATCTTATATTTGATATAAAAAAAAAAAGAATAAATTTTAAATTTTATAAATGTAAGCGCTACCAGTACATGTTACTTTTTTTTAGGGGAATGATTAATGATTTTATGACAAACGGTAAAAGAGTCGACCCCTCTAATTTCTACTCTTGGATAGAAAAAAAGAGGGGGGTATAGGACACTTCGCTCAGCATTACATTTGTTGGAGCTCCACCACAATCATAAAAGATTTGTCTGTGTTGGTAGAACAAGGTATTGAGGGGCCCAATTATGTGGGCTCCAACAAGGCTGAAGGACATCTTAATTAGGAACCATAATGCCCATTATAAAGTTGGGCTTGTAGATCTCCCCCCCCCCTTTAGGCCTCAGGGGTCATCTTGTTGTCCAGCAATTGTTCCATTCCCTTCACACAGCATAACTTGCACCCACCAAAAACACCAGCCATCCATTCTTTTACCACAAACCTAACTTCTTACATTGTGTTATGTTTGTTAAAAAGTTCATTTAATAAAAATTTTGTAGTAGAACATATTCACATAAAAATCTATGTCAATCTTATACATTAAATAATGCAATTGTAAGAGTTAAATATAATGATTTTAAGGTAAAAAGGGAAAAAAAAAATAGTGGCATCCCACCAGCTCAAAAGAAACAGCACAACACGTGGTGCCCATCCTAGCCAATACAAAAACAAGTGGTCTGAGTGGAAGGAAGACACAGTTGAAGTTCTCCCATTGCCAATCAAATCCTGTGTTCTCCAATCCACTTCTGTTCCAAACTTCCGGATACTTTTTTCCCCTCAGCATAGTAAGAAGATAAAGAACAGGAAAAGAAATTGAAAGAAAAAGAGAGAGAAAAGCAATGGCATTCACTTCCATCTCTCCACTATCCATGAAATCACTTGACATCTCTGCTACTGTGTCAACAAATTCACTATACCATCTGCGCCCCCTTTCCAGGTCATTGGGCACAGTTTGTCACTTGGACACAGAAAGACAAGACAGTGTTCTTGGTAAGTAACTGCAAGTTAATGTTGCATAAGTTAGTAAAAAGTATATAATCTGTTCACAGCTAACTGAATTTTCCTTGAAAAGTAAGGTTGTTCCAGAAACAGATACAAGGTGGATAAAACTAACCCCACCAAGAATTGGAGAATACTAGTTTCAACTGCATTGGCAGCTGCAGCTATTAGCTTTAGTTCTGGTCTGCCTGCTGTTGCTGATCTTAATAAGTTTGAGGCAGCCACTAGAGGAGAATTTGGTATAGGATCGGCAGCTCAGTTTGGTTCTGCAGATCTCAAGTTAGTTCTCCTCTATGGCTTCTGTTTGTGTGTTGTAAGCATAGTTGAGCAGCCTCAATTAACTTCAGTTGCTCACTTCTTCTAATTTTTTCATGCAGGAAAGCAGTGCATGTGAATGAAAATTTCAGGTGAAGTCTTTTTTAATCTCCGATTTATAGTCTTTCCAATTGCTTTAGTTGCTAAGGGTCCTCAATCCAGATAAACATAAAAGATAAGTAGCTTTACGATGAAATTACCAGCTAGGACTTAGAATGAATTCAATCTAAAGTATTGGTTCGTGAATAGGTTCTTTTTTAGGTGCCTACTCTTGCAAAAGAGTTCATACTTTCTTTCAATCCAAGTACAAGTGTGTGAATAGATTCTTTTCTAGGTACCTACCGTTTAGAAGAATCATACTCTCCTTTTGTGTCTAGTACCCAGCCATCTGGGAAAGCATAATTTGAAGACAAATACGAAGATGATATGACTTTCATAATAAAAGCTAAGTACTTAACTGTGATAATGTGCTAGACATTCATTCTACTACTCAATTGAAATTTGATGGTTAGGTGTTCTAGTTTCTCTTCTTCTTTCTGCGTGTGTACTTAACAAGTCTCAATATCCAATGCAGAAGAGCCAATTTCACAGCTGCCGATATGAGAGAATCTGATTTTAGTGGTTCAACATTCAATGGTGCATACCTGGAAAAAGCAGTTGCATACAAGGCAAATTTTACTGGTACGAAACTGGTTGAAATAGTGCTTCCTGCTATCTACATTATAGCCGTAAGATGATCTGCTGACCTGTTCCCACGTTACAAAACTAACTTCTTTCAATGCGTTTCTTACATCTAGGTATTCTCCATAAAAGGAAAATACATCTAAGTACTCCATTTGAACATGCTTACATCCTTTTAAACGTAATATCCATGTAGCTGTTTTTTATTTTGGCTGCATGGCTTGATCTGGGTGCTCTTTTCCTTTGTGTCCATGGGCCATTAGGTGCAGCCATCATTGCACTATCATCCGGTGTGCTAGAATTTCTAATTAAGTAGGGTTCTTTTCCCACAAAGCACTCACCTTGGGACATTGGCCTGATAATTTTCTAGCGATACTTCTGCCCCCATCATTCTCATGCTGTTTCACTTTATGTTCATCCAATCCAATTACCACTTCAAGTACTAATTCACTGTATAACGTGATTTAATATTAAGTTTTCTTAGTGATAGTGAGACAACATCTTTTATATATATATATTTTTAGGGGAAAAAAAAAGGAGAGAGAGAGAACACCAATAAAGAAATGTAAGTTTTTGTGAAACGTGTGATTCCATGTGTAGTATAGTAAAGGCATGTTCCAAAACAAAAAGAAAAAAAAAATTAGTAAAAATGTAACACCACAAATTTAAGTGAAAGCAGACCGTTCTGTTTCCTCTAATTTACTAATACAAAAGGACAGTCCCAGTTGAAGCTGACCTTACTTCCATTTTAATTTCATCATCTTAATGATGGTGGTTGTACAAGAAGAAAAACAAAAAATGAACTATTCAAATTGGGCTTCACTAGAACATATTTTCTTTGTCCACAAAAGTATCATATGGGCTAAGAACATATGTGAAACTTCTGGGTGTATCCTTGAATTTAAAAACTTCCTAGTAGCTGTCTTTATGGATCTTGTTAAGGGAGGCAGTAATTGTTACTCTATTTTGGGGTTGAAATCGAGGATGGATACATATTTTAACTGGCTAGGCTGAAGCAAACTTTTTGGATCCTGAAGGCTATGTGCATCTGTTTGTTTGAATTTTAGTATGGATGGGCCCGGCCCTTCATTGAACAAGCATTTTAGTGTTTGTATGCATCAGTATTTAATTTTCAAACAAAGTCAGTTTGATTGTGAATTTATGATAACAGGTGCAGATTTGAGTGACACATTGATGGATCGCATGGTATGGCTGAATTGCTCTCTGCAATGCTATAGCGTACATCCTTTTTTTTTTTTGTTAATGTGATTTAGCTAAGACATTTGGATCTTCTACAATTATATGATATCTCCATCTAAACATTGGTTGATGTCTTATCTTACTTGAAAAAAAAGGAAGGAAAAGATAAAAAGACAGTAGCCATTGGCGTTGCGGAACAATCAGATGTGATGTAACATTTAGTTCCATGCTGTTCCTGGAAACTTCTTCCAGCATTAGGGACGATTCTGATGACTGACATATAAATCCTCTTCCTTCGTTGACAGGTTCTAAATGAAGCTAATCTTACCAATGCTGTGCTTACTAGAACGGTACTAACGCGAAGTGATCTTGGAGGCGCAATTATTGAGGGCGCTGATTTCAGTGATGCTGTTTTGGACCTTCCACAGAAGCAGGTCTGTTATGTTCTCCATTTCATTTTTGGTTTTAGCTTTTAATTGACTGTAGCTTTAGGCATTGCTACAGTTCTTATGTGGATATCGTAAATCAGCAGTAATATAGGTACAGAAAATTGTGCACTTTCTTATTGAGTCTATAATGTTCCTTGTTTAGCTTCATTAATTCCTCTTTGGTAGAATAGTTATTATCTATGAACTTTTCTCCGTATGCTTCTACAAATCTGTTTTTCACTGGCATTTGATCTTACCGTATAGTTCAAACACAAGTTCTGATTTTATCAAAGTTCTAGGATCTTGTAACTAGTGGGGTTTTTCTTGTATGATTGAAATATGCCAAAATTGATTGCTGGTTGGGATAATGAGAAAAAACACGATTGTTAAGCATAAATCTCTTGTGCTCAAGGCAGAGTTGGGAAATTTGACGAGTCTTGAATTCAGAAAAAGAAAAACTTTCCAGCACACAAGACTCCCATGTTATGGGGTCTAAGGAATGACATCCGGTTTGATGACCTGTGAATCTTTCGGAAAATCTGACAACCTTCAGGATGTTTATTGCCATGTGTGGACTCCAAAACTTTCACACATTGTGTCTATCTGGTTGGTCATCTCTCCATTCTATGATCTATGCCAATTGATTCATATCTGATACATATTCTGCATTTATTCATGAAGGCTCTTTGCAAGTATGCAAGTGGCACAAATCCTATGACGGGAGTAAGCACCAGGCTGAGCTTAGGTTGCGGAAATAAAAAGCGAAATGCTTATGGCAGCCCATCGTCTCCTCTGCTAAGTGCTCCCCCAGAGAAACTGCTTGATCGTGACGGCTTCTGTGATCAAGGCAGCGGCCTTTGTGATGCAAAATAGATTGACAAATCACATCCAGGAAGAAGGAACAAATCGAAAGCAGGTCCTATACGTATGTACATTAATGCATGTACTCCGGGGTGACAACACTCATTTACATCACCGTTGCTTGTTCTGCCAATTCTATTCCTTTCTGAGAACTATCGCATCGGATGATCATATGGTATGGTCCTAGTGGTTTTCATCCTTTTTTTTACTATTTCTTCTCCTTTGCAAATCGGAATGTGACTCTAAAAAAGACTTAATTGATGACTATCAACTTTAGGATGCACATTTTACTCATCCCATTTCGGATTTGCCTACTAGCAAGTTAACTCCATAGTGTTAACCAAAAAAGAAGACAATAGTGAAATAATTACATCAATGTAGTTATCCTTATCTCGTTAGCATAAATTTTAAACCTGGATCGGACCAAAAACCGGCGAGCCGGCGATAAGTTCAGTGCAAGTTAGCCATTAACTGGATATGAAACAACTCGGGGTGAACCGTAATGAACCAGAATAAAATGGCTAACCCATTGACCAAGAACCGGTTGGCTCTGTGGGCCTTAACAGCTTTTGGTGGGTCTAAATTCAGAACCATTGGGCTGAGCCTTCAAATATTGAAAGGTACCAGGACAATAAAGATGGCCACAAGCCCAAATCATTTACAGGAGCAGGATTTCCAAGCCTAGAAGGGATATAGACTGGGCCCAGTCACACATGCTTGCGATTTGCAAATTTTAATTCTTTGTTTTAGGTGGACAATGGGTCGGAACTAGTTGTTTATTTGCCTTATTCATTATCCTTTGGGAGGACCCCCAGAATTTGCTAATATCGATCCCCATGTATATGTAGTTGTTTCACAAGAAAAAGTATTCATTTTTCAAATCTCTTTTGACTATAGATTCTCTCGTAAAATATAAATTTCTGACCAATAAAATATATATATATTTTTTATTCTAAACATATCTGTTAAACGAGTGTTGGTTCTCACTAACTTTTGACATAACACATTGAAGAAGCCAAATTTATGCATCAAGTCTTAATAGCATTGATTTGAAAGATTAATCAATATTTAGTGTCATGACAAATAATCTCATAAAATTATATATATATATATATATATATCCAACAGTTTAAGCCTTGACTAGTAAAAGAGAGATTAATTTAGAAGAAATAGAAAAAAGGAGGAAATGACCAAATAGCTTTTGTAAGTTGGAAAGTTGTATACATGATGTCGTAAGGGCAATGGTGGAGAAGCCTATCTCACCTCCCAAGTCAAGCATCCATCGACCAACTGGTAAAGAAACCAATCAAGTTGCTTTCTCTATACTTTTCGCTTTTTCCGAGGTGGACCTAACAAACCAAGACCTAGACCAAAAAGAAAGGCTTGCGAAACATCAATAGAGAAAAGCTAGGAATTGTTTGTTGTCCTTCTCAAGCATTAGCAATCAGGGAATGTTCCCTCTCGCCCTGTCAATTCTCTCCGCTCCATAGTTTTTTCCCCAACACCATCTTGCATGCCTTGCCACCGCGTAATACTTTTTAACCAAGCAAACTTGTATGAGAAATAGAAATATTACACCCGATAGACGTTTCTTCACGCACAAGAGACAATACACTTTAAAAATTTATTATATTATTATGACAGCTAATTGCATATCTATAATAATTTAGTATATAATTATCTCCACAGTCCTTTGTATCAATACGCGTGCTTTCCTATTGCAACATTCTTTAAATTTCAATCATTTGCAAAATAGGAAAGCAAACGCTTTGTGGGTGTGCACATAACGCATCCATACCACAAATAATCACCTCTTATAGGTTGTATCTCTCTTCTACATGAGGTGAATGCAATTGTAAAGGCAAAAAATTTCATGATCAAGGGAGAATCTCCTATCCTGGAACTAACATTCATAGACCCATTTGCCAGTGTGGCCTGTCCCTTAAGGATACCAATTTAAAATGGAGGAAAAGAAAATCTGACCATGTCAGCTAAAAGGAAGATTCCGGCTCCGGGAACTGAGGGTTTGGGATCAGGGAGGGCACGAGGAAGTATGCTAATAATGCTGCCTCACATGGAGGTGGTTTAACTTCACATGGTCAATGATGTTATTTATCTTACTTAGTCACTAAATTATGCATGATTTTATTTATTGTAAACGCCCATGATTCGCTCAACGCAGTCCACGCAAATTACATCAAAGCGCATGGTTTGCCCTTGTTTAGCGCTCTGCATTGCAGAAACGTTGGGGACTCTTTTATATTTGCCATCCATCTTTCTCTTGGGAAATAGCAAGTTTGGCTAAATACGTGAGCATTTCTCCATACTTGCTATACTTATTATTATTATTATTATTATTATTATTATTATTATTTTAAGTATAACATATCAATAATTTTATGTTATACAAATTTATTTTATTATTTGGATTAAAATCACTTGAGTCTAATTAGAAAATTCTCGACTTTGGGTTCAACAGTCCAACCCATTATGTTGTATTTGACTTTAAGAAAATTTTAAGAAATATAGTTACACTTTTACCAAAAAGCTCGAGCAGCCAGAGGCATTACCATAACAGCAAGAAGATCATGAAAATCTATTTTCAGTTTCTTTTATCACGAATAACCCAATAGGAAAAGGCCAGAAAATAACTGATTTCAAGTATAGAAAGCACAAAGCCCTAATGGATTAAGGACAAACATATTGTCAAACTTAGTCAGCAAGAAGAACCCACTTTGATTTCCATGATTTCCTTTTGTTTAGCAACTCCTTCTGTGTGTCCGAGTGACAAAGAGAGCTAGTCGATGCATGCATGATGAGGTCCATGAGAGCACGCCCACTCATGATGTCGCGTGGCAAACTTTCATTGCTTTAAAGGGATTTTAATCCTTAACTTCAGCCTAAGTAAGAGACAGTCTCTTCCTTGAGTCGAAGTCAACAACAGCTGAACAAACATACTTTTCTTTCATGTTAGTCCTCTTATCCATTATGAGAGACTCAAAAGGTTGCTTCCTTTCCTTTTGGACATTTAAAACCAAGGTAAATTCCAAAACGTACTTCATAGAGTCAAGTTGTGTATGCAGTCTATCTCTCTATCCATATAGCTCTCCATCAACCATTTTTGCCTGTGTCTATGTCTGCTGTCCAACTCTTGCAGCTCAACATGATAAAAGGGCGTTCGAGTGTATGAGGCTTCCCATTTGTGGGGCCTGAGGAAAGGCAGCTCAACCTGATAAGCCAACAATATTTTTTTTGTTGGTCTATAGCTACAATATATATATATATTTTTTTTTGTGTATGACATGGGTGACCGTATGACGGAGAAGCTTCAAGGTGCATTTGAATTCATGTTCTCAAAGGTATGTTTGCAATTCGAAAGCCTATCTACAAGTTCCATGCACGCCCGGTAAGATAGACATTAAGACATAGACTGGCAAGTCGCCAAGAATCTCTGTTCTTGAAAGGGCAGCAAAAGGTATACATAGCTAATTGCATTTGGGCTTTTCTCCCTATGAACTCTTTTATTTCACATAACTGACTTCACTTACAACATCTATTGCCATGCTCCTAGTTGTTCTTTTGAAATTTTCTGCGGAATTTTGTACACTCCCTAAACAGCAAGTCTGATCTGAAACTAAAGCAATGAACCTTGTAAATCACACAAAGAAAGCATTGCAACTATGCAAAAGCACCAACAGTATCAAGCAGTTTTGTTCCCAAACTACACTAGCAATTCATATTAATTTGAAAAAAAAAATTTCTTTTTTTTTTTTTAATGATAAAGTGGAATGGCTATCAGTAAAATGAAAACAGCAATTTTTGATGGGAAAGAGATAATTTTGTGGGTTTCTTTAGGTCTGTTAGCTACCATAACATTTTTATTAGTGTTGGCTAAATTTACTTACTCATTTTTATGAATATAGCAAATACTGATTTTATGTCTTACAGAATTGATTTAGTAATTTTATTTCAATAAATTCTTTTTAATTTTTTTTCACTCATTTATCTCTATTTTTAAATGTACGTATTTTTTTTTTCTAATAATGACTAAAGAAGCATGTTTCGATTCAATTTAGTGTACACTAAGAAAGACTATTGTGAACATTTTTTTTTTCTCTTCTCCCAAAGCCGAGGGGAGAAATATAAAGTAGCTTTGCTAAGGCAAGTTGTTCATAAATACGGGAGTAAATTCTGAAGATAAAAGTGTTACAATCTGAAAACCAAGCAAGATTCAATTCAAGCACAACGACAATAGCTGAGGCATTTCCAACAAAGCTCAGCCTTGTACATACAAGTCCAACTGAAAAAACTAATTGCTTATTTTTCTGTTTGCATCTCTACTTTAGCAAGTAGCTTAATGCCCATCAACGTGAAGGACACATTGAGTTATAGCTAAAACAAGCCATTTTAGTTGTATTATGTACAGCAAAGAGGATCAAAGCTTATTTTCTGATGGTTCCTATATGTAATTAATATGCATATTGGATCCTCCAGTACATATTATATCATATGTGCCATTACTTCCATAGTTCAAATTGGCAACTAGTAGCCGATCTTGAGGCATATTCCTGAACAATTTCTGGCCTTCTGGATTCATTGCTCAGTACATTCATCTGCTCAGAAACACGAAAGTCGACTTCACTGGAGTACTTGCTCTCCTTGGAAGCATCCTCATGACTGAGCTGAGATGCAACAAACTTGTCAAGCACCCGCCAATCGGTCACTTGTTCCACAACTTGCTCATGATTGCTATTGTAAAATGAGCTCAAAGTTTGTTGATGGCTTTGCTGAATTTGTTCTTGCTTTCCATTGGTCCTGTCATAGCCATATGGAACCAGTGGACTGCAATTTGCACTTGCACCTGACTGCGGAATTGTGGGGCTTTCCAACTGAGGAAGCTGGAGGAAAGGATGTGGAGGCAGATTGTACTGCAACTCAAGCTCTTGCTTGCAGGAATAATTCTGAACATATGACGGGTAAGATTGACACATTTGCCGCGGCGAATCCATGTCAGGCACAAATGAAAGCTGATCATCATACCAACATGGTGAATCATACTCTCCAACTTTCCGCAGTGTCGGCATTTTCTTCTTAAACGCTCTACACACAACCCATCCTTCTTCCTGGTGCAATTCAGCATCTCACATTAGGAGGTTTGTGTTCTTGTGAATATGGGAAAATGAACATGAAGATGAACCACTTTGATCGTCACCAGCAGATTAAAAAAGTGCAAAGAGAGAACTGAAGCAGCAAGATTGAAAAAAAAAAAAAAAGATTATTTTTTCTTCTTCTTCTTCTTTTTTTAATTATTGTACCTTAATATTTCGTATTGAGTGAACTTCCCCCTATTATATATAACATGCCAACTTCTATGAAGTTATCAAACATATGCTAAGTACTTACCTCTAAAGAGAATTTACTTCAAAAGCTAGTAGAAATTTAAATTATTGTTAACTATTCTGTATATCTTTTGTACTATCAATCGATCATTAAAGAAGAAAAGGAGTTCCAAGGGAAATGAGAGTACAATAGAGGCAGAAACTTTGTAATTATTTCATAATGAGTTGCAAAGAAAAATAAAATAATATATATATATATATACTTGCCTGAGGAGTTCCATTTTCATTTGTTTCTAACCGATATTCATGCATGATCCAATCTGATTTTTGTCCATTTGGAGCTCTTCCTTTATAAAACACTAGGGTTTTTCTCATGCCAATCAAGCAATGTCTAGAGTAGATAGCCTTGTCTCTTCCTGTAGCTTTCCAAAACCCAGCTTTTGTTGCTCTATTGGTTCGAGTTCCAGTTGGGTACTTCTTGTCTTTATGGCTGAAGAAGTACCATTCATTCTGCTCTTCAGTTCCTAATTTGCATAGCTCTATAGCCATCCAAAGAAAGACAATATTCCATCCATGAGGTGAAAAATATAATTTAAGCTATTGGCTGGAAGATCTTATTTCAATATAAGTTTCAATGAACTTGGAATTTTGGAATGTTATTACCTTGAAGGTCCCATGGCTCAATTTTGTAAAGATCAACATCTTTTATGACATCTAGATCAATCCTCTTGGAAGCAACCTTTTTCCTAAGGTAGTAATCAACAAGCTCTTCATCCGTCGGATGGAATCTAAAGCCAGGAGGAACCTGTGAAAAACTATTCATGGTCTTTTGAGAACCCGGAGCCTGTAATCAAAATGTTGTGGCATCGACCATGATTCAATTCTTCAATAAGAAAATAGAGGACGAACATTGACATTTCACAAGGTCCCAAGATTTTATATTAATGCATCTCTAAATGAAGACTCACTTGCCAATTGTTTGAACATCCAACATGACTTTTAGATTCAAACCCACTAAATTGTTGATGGGAGAATCTATGCAATAATAGGAGATGAGTGTGCTCTCCTATTGTGGAGGTTTTAAGGTACCATAGATCTCCTAATACCACCATGCACCTTCAAATGGGGGCTCACAACGTTATGGTTCTTCTTGGTGTACTAGGATCTTGTGGTTGAAATTTTTGAGAAATGTACCGATTCTATATTCTTCAAATTTATGTACACTAATGTCAGTGTCAATATTCTTCCTTTTGATAAGCTAAAATCGATTTCATTTATAAACGTTTCACAGAACATAGGCCAGTTGCGGCCCTTTCATAAACATCTTGTATTAATATTCACTATACCGGATCTTCCAAAGAGAATTTGTGCCAACCTTTGTAAGGACTACTAGGTATATTATTTCTACAAAGTATGTATTTCATGGAACAGTAGAAAAAAAAAAACAAAGTTGCATAACACTTAGAGAAAACTGAACTGACCTGATGCACTACATGCATACTCCTACATACATAGAAATAAGCATTGTAAATAAACCTTAATTATAGTTTTTGAAAATGTAAACTAATCGGAATTCCAAAACTTGACCGTCAAAAAGGATGACGGTTCAGTAGTCTGATTCAAATATCTTTATAGATATATATATATATCTCAAAAATGTTGATTCATGATTGTTTCTTCTTTTTTTCTTCGAAGTCCCAACTCAAATCAACGAAATAATTGGGGTATTATATTAATAACTATATAAAAATTATTATTAATTATCATTAATATTATTGTCTTGCGGGAGAAACATAGATGACCATCACTTAGGTTTGTCGGCACAAAAGTCTAAGCAAGGATTCCTTTAATTTCACTTATTAAAGAAACGAAGTTCACTAAAAAAAAAAAAAAAATTGTTTTCCCAGAGAAATGGAAAAACGAATCAAAATTAAGAGCTATATTTTGTGAAACAAATGATGGGATGGGAGATCATATATATGGAGATGAACATCAGTATTATAAAACATCATCCAAATGATGTGGAATCTATATATATATATATATATATGCATTATATACTTGACGTGTAAATCTGCATTTTACCCAACTAGCTTAGGTGAATTGTACAAATTTATTTAAACTGATTAAGAAATAACCGGTATCAAAGGGAAAAAAAAAACAAAAAAAACCAAGGTGAAGAAAAGGGAAGAATGAATACTGATGATCGAAAGACAAAAATGAACAGTAAAATTAAATAATGGTTTCAATATCAGAATCAGAAGAAGTAAGATCTATATTCTAATTAAGCACAAATATCTCCAAAAAAAAAAAAAAACTTAATATTTTAAGAACATGACCTTGGATGTACACCCTCTTCACGATTATTGTCATAAAGATGATCTAATCAAATACCCAACCCATGAGAAGGACAATCTCGCTTCTGGAAGTCAAAGAAGTTTTAGAAAACAAAGCTTGGAAAAGGCAAGAAGAAGGATATGAAAAGGTTGGCTTTGGCACACATAGAAAAGCCTAGCTATGTGTAGATTATCATATTGTAGACTCCTTAGACTACAGAACAAGAAATAGTGCACTCAAAACTCAAATCTGATTCTCTGAGACGCTTGTAAGCAAAGAGTAATCAAATACTATAATTTTTAACATTCCCTTTTTTCTGCATCTGCAATGTGAAATGTGATAAATATATTTTTTCTTTACGTGATTAACATTCAAAGGAGACCAAGAACAAACCATCAAATTAATGGAAGCGAATTCGAAAAGCCAAAAGAGAAGAAAACAAGAACGATTGGTCAAGAAGCCATATTGTCAATTTATTTCTATAATTATTAGTTACTGTAGTGACTAAGAAGGAAAGAAGAAGCAGAAGAAGAAGAGGCTGAAGATTGTTGTACGTAACCTTGATGATGATCAATCACCCTAGCAAACAGAAGAGTGAGAACTCCTCCTTAGATCTGGCCGAATGAAGCCAAACCCAAGATGCCACCAATAAGCTTTCAGAAAGCAGACAGCTTCTTTTGTTGGTCTAAAGCAAAAGAGACACTTTAAGCAAGCTTTTGTCACTCTCTTTTGCAACCTCTGCCACACGAACACTGAACCAGAAAAAGTGACACAGAAAGAGAGGATCATAGGAAAGACAAGAAACAAAACAGGAAAGATGGAATGCAAGCAGCCAAAGTGATCCTCGGGAATCGAACTGATCTTCCTGAGAGGAATGTCTAGAAATAGTCAAAAGAGAAGAAAAGATAGAGAGAGATCAGATCCCGAGGAATGAAAAAGAGAGGAATGGGGGAAAGAGAGAGAGTATTATAAGGTTAAATAATAAGAATCAAGTGAATGACAATGGAAATGAAGAAACACTTTGGTGCAAAAAAAAAAAAAAAAAAGAAGAAGAAACACATAGACTCACATGCCCTGCTAATCAAATATATCTATCTTACTCAAACACACACACACACACTCTCTCTCTCTCTCTCATCTATGAAGTGGAAGCTTGATTGCTGGAAAAGCTTCTCGCGAGAAAAGGGTGGCGGATGTATAATTGCTCAGGGTTATGCACTAGAGCAACTTTCACCAGCAACTGATAAGAACCACAAGACAATGTTCAGCTATTATTAAGGTGAGTTTAGGTACAATAAAGAGAATAGATACATCCAAATACACGGAAATAAAAATTCAATAAAATTTTTTATGTCTCTGATACAATTAGTTAGATACTTTTGTTAGGACTTTTTGATTTTATATTCGATTTCTAGTGACCTTATTTTTCATCATTCTCTAAATATCTTAGTGATTGAGATAAGATTTCCAATTCGAATTTTTTTTTCTTCAATTTAATTGACTCCAAAAGAATTATAAATTACAAATAATTCTACAACTATAATCAATTAAAGTTAATGTACTACATTGGAGTCAATGAAAATATAATTGTAGCTGATGCTCACATCGGCTTAATTATTATTAATGATAACCCTTCCGCACAAAAAATAAAATAAATTTATCATATAAGGTGAAATGGATCTTCTTATTAGGGCTTAATCGGCTTTTGGTTTGCCATTCACTAGGAATTTTTTTTTTTTCATAATTGTTTTCAAAAATAGCCACTCAACTCTTTCTTAGGTAAATAATATGATTTTAATATTAGAGAAACAATTATATTAGAAAATATTTGGCTTTTATCATCATCAACTTTGTATTAATCTTTTCACAATCCATATTTTCCTTAATATTTTATATATATATATAATCTCATGACATTGTGTCAAATACTATTAATAAATTTTAAGTTTACCTAAAAATTTAAATTTTTTATTTGAAAACGTCAAATACTTTATTATAATTATATCAAGTTTTTATATTTTAGTAACATGAAATTTATTATTCTTAATGTGTGTTCTTGGCAAGTGTTAAGTTTAATTTACAATTAAACTCAAGTATTAGACCCTATTAACATTGAATTGATTAATTAAACTAAAAATACAGAAAAGATCAAACCACTGAGTGATTAGTATATACAGTGAAGTAAATGAAAATTTGATATTATATTAAAAAATTATTGCACCCAAATATTTAGATTACTGAATAAAATTTAAAACTGAATGATATATTAATCTCTAATACATAATTTGAGGACCAAATTCGACATTAAATTTGGTTTCTTTTTCAAATCTCCACCATATTATGCTATCTTACCCAAGTCTATTGAAACAGAGAATCCTCTCATTGTTAGTGGATTCATCAATTAATTGTTCCCACGCGCTATGCCTCCATCTTTTTTAAACAATTCCTTTCCACATTCTCAAAAATATATATGTTAATAAAATTTCAAAAGTTAACCCATAAAGAACTAATAATTATTTGGTTCCTAAAATGTGCAAATATTAAATTGACATAAATATTACAGTTCTTAAAAATAATAATAAAAAAAAAGTTCTTTTTGAAGTTGGTGGCATTTAAGACAAATAAAAATATTGTCCAACGCAGTCGCCAGCAGCAACCGCACGCGACTTCTGGTTGGTTGGTCCGCGAGTTTCTTTTTTAAGTTTTGTCTGTGTTTTTTTATTGTGCTGGACCCCACGAACCGACCATACATCAAGACAGTGAAACTTAGCCAAATGTATATTAAAAAAAAATAGAAAATGTTATGTGTATAAATTTTCTAATACTTCAATATATATAATAATAATAATAATTAATAATATAAATTATAAACATATATTTAGCCACAATAATATCATAACATAAATATCATTTGAGATTTGCGAAATTTATTACATTCATACGATAAAAATTTAAAAATAAAATTATGGTAAAATTTAAGCAACTTGATTGAACCGAAATTAGAAGAATATATATTTTCTTTTTTCTGTTTATAGGTTTTTTTTTTTTTTGGGTGCAGTCTCTGGGGGGTGGAAAGTGGGGCCCGCGAAAAGGAATGATGTTACGAACTGGGTACGTGGCGGCTAATGGTCAGGCGTGGGCTAGCCCACAATCATGAGGGTCACGCTCTATTGTGGTCCCCATGTTATCCCGTAGGACCGACTCTCTGATTCCTTGAAGGGCCCACTTTCTTCTCTTTTTTGCCAGTGAAGCTGATGCCTTCCCGTAAAGACACATGTAAATTAATTAATAAAAATAAAATTTCCTACTCGTAATTTATATATTACAGGGGGTGCTTGTGCGTACCGTTTAATTAAGCTCAAAATTAATTAATATTCTTTTTCTCCCATTGCTTTTTCAGTTCTCTCGGCTGGGGGGTTATGGCCTTGTGGGCAAAGGTATTGTGGGCGATATATTAGATCTTATAATAAAACTGCAAGAGCTATAGAGCTTTTATTTGTTTTGCAAGTGGTTGGGCCTATACAATTATGTGGTTTAAATCTACTGCAAAACATGTGAAGAAGTGAAGCAAAAGTCAGACACGCGATCCAATTGTCAGCTTGATGTTGCAAGTCCCAATAGGGATTGAATTATTATGTCTTAGAGAAATAATCTTGAAATTTCTATTAAATAGGTTTAATAATGCATATGAAGTTCAGGTCCAATAAGTTTAGAAGGTTGGTGTGACTGAGTTTTGTGTCCACTTAGTTCAAATTTGAATGGCTTGTGAGTTCCTCTCTAAAATTTAGACAAGCACAATTGAGAGAATACTTTGAACATTTTTTGTGCCACCCAATTTGTTTTTTCTTTTTTTCTTTTCCCTTTTATTTATTTATTTTTTCTTTTCTCAATGACACCCCATTTCTTGAATACCCATTTTTTGGGGGGAGGGGGGAGGGGGGAGGGATGAAGACCCATTTCTTGAATCTTTACCCATAAGTGTTTGGCGATCATAGAAACTTTTCTAGGGCACATGAAATAATGTGTCAAGAACGTGTACTAGATGATTTTCACATTTTTTTTTCAATGATCAATAAACGAATATAAGTTTTGGGTTAATTACTTTGTTTTATTTATATATATATATGTACAGATAGATGTTTACTTTCAACTTATAAAGGAGGGATTAGCAAAAGCTAGTGGAAACAAAGTGATAAGTTGAAACGCAACCAATGGTGGGTATGTTTAAATCATTGCCGAAATAGACCCATTATTGTTTCGGTTCCCCACGTTCAGCCAATTGAGGGGCAGCTTCCCGAAATATGTCTCCATTAAATTTGGTAGAAAGTTCTGCTGTACCTTCTCCATCCCCTCCCCTCGTTGTCATTATCTCATCTCCAATGTCCATGACTCTCGTTGGTTTTTTCCGCTCTCTTTGCTAATATTCATGACATATGACAGGTTTCTAAAATCAGGGAATTGTTGATTGACAACTAGTACTCTTGCTAATCAGGAGCATGTTCTCTTTTGTGAGCTCCAATGCCTATCCAACGCATTAATATCCATGATTATTTGAAGGAAATTACTTCATAATCACTTGAAAAAGAGCGATTTGAAATGCACTCAAAACAATCAGATGCACGTTGTGAACGATTGGATGGAAATAATTGTGAATGTCGTGAGTTTGCATTTGACGTAAAATTTAGAAATTACTAAAACAGTATACACTAAAGATCATATATATCGGATCACTTTGAATATGCATTCCATCACTTAAAATTTTGATTTTACCTACAAACCACCCTCTTGATAATATAAGAAATGTTTTATTTTTACTTGGGGAATACAAGACTATCATTATATATATATATATATATATATATATATATATATATAGGAATAGATATGCATTATTGTATAACTTACTATTTAATGATGTTTTAAACTTATTGTTCAAAAAAAAAAAAAAAATCTTAAAAGGACACTGCAAGAGAACTATGCCAAGTTTGAACTATGCTCATTTCCAATCCGGGGATGAGAGAAAAGAAAGTTTATAGGACAGGGGAGATCTTATATTATTTGCTGAGACCACATCCACTCTTGTTAGGGTGCCGCTTGTATATTTATGCAAGTGTACTTTAGACTATTTAAGACCTTTGAAGTAAATATTTGAGCTTTCAATTTCAAAAAAATAAAAATAAGAGTTGGCCATTGCATTCATTAACTCTTGTCAGTGTACTGCCTAAACATAGTCCTTGGCGAACAAACGCCCTAAATGCCTCATTGGCCATTGCATTCATCAACTACATAGCATCATCTTTTGTGATACACTAGTTGATTGGTGGGAGTGACTTTTCATTTATGATTAATTTCAATTTCCACAGCATAAGAGTGAAAGTTATATATATATGACTTTTCTTTTAATTTTATAGTATATAAGTATGCTATAGTGAGATGCCATTTCTCAAATTATGCACACTTGATAGTAGAAGTTCATGTTTCGCATTAACAAAAAAGAGTTGCATTCTCGTCTGGGATTTTTTTGTAACCCGAAAATGTAAAAATCGCTACAACTTACACTATGTGTTGATTGTTGACTATTTAATTGTTATAAGTAGGTTTTTTATTTGTTCTCCAGAACTAAGGTTTAGTGGGGTCTTGAGTGCCCTAGCGACCAGTCAAAGGAGCAAAAACTGAACCAAACTGGCGTTGAACTGACAAGTGTGAACCAAGAAGGGACAAAAAAGAGGGTGTTTGGACAGTTTCTGTGGATCTAACAGAGTGCAAAGTACATGCGCATAACCACGCGGAGACAAGGATTCATCGGGATCTCATTAATTGTCTATGGCTGTCTTGAGACCCCACCTTGATCACTTCATTACAAAAGACTACAAAAAAGAACTTAAAGCTTGGGCACGACACCATTTTATGTTTATGGGTTTTTTTTTTTTTGGTGTGTGAGGATATGAACCCAAAAAAAAAAAAAAAAAACGGAGAGTGATTTCAACATTGCACTCTTGTGGTTGAATCGCAAGACATTTATGTAATTCAATAATTGATATTTCAGCCATATCAATTAAATGTTTCCATGAGTTAGCAAAACAAAGAACCTGTAAGCAAGTAGTTCTCATTGTTTGGCTTGAACCTTTTTTTTTTTTTTTTGTTTTTTTTGGCTTAATCCTAATGCTAATAGGGATTTTACTTAATTTTGTTCCTCTTTCTAATATTAGCAAAGCGTACTTTACTTGCTTCAAGATATATGATATACGGAATATGAAACAATATGCCCCACCCCTCTAATTATCAACAGGATAAAATAATTATATTTCTTTAATCGAAAACAAAACACAATGTCCACTATAGTTGAATGTTGCCTCCAATGGTCAACTGTTCCTGCACAGAAAACAATGCACACAGTAGTATCATCGATTACGGTTTTGTTGCTCAAGGCGTGATGATTAATTATTACAATTTTGGTGTCATTAATTAATATTTCTTTGGCTATATACGAGGAATGAAATAAACAATAATGTCAGCAACAACAGAGACTATGATGATTGTATTTTGGTTTATATGTATCCTTCAAACTACACTAAATCAATGACAACAAGGTCTAGAAACAAGGACAAATGAAGTGGCTAGAGAGTGAAATTTGGAATGATTAGCATCATTCAATTTCCTCTTGAGAAATTTTAGAATAAGTTGGCATAGGGTTTCATTACTTAAAAGAAATGAACTATCTTAACACGAGACATATAGAAGTAAAATAGTACCATTATAATTGTTGATAAATTCATCAACCTTTAATTATATTTAATAATTATGACAGTGTAATGTGATAGTTTTTATAAATTTATATCTATCCTATATCAAAAATCTTAGCGTCCGTGCAACATTTCTGTATGGCATAATCTGGAACTGAAACAGAAATCCAAATGTATAACATCTTGTCCAATGGCCTATAGGGGACCTTGTTGAAAGTGGTTCTGATCATAGATGGAACTGATCACAGAACTGGGTGAAAACAAATGGACCGGCCTGATGTGAGCGAAAGAAACATACCAACCTAAAAGGCAATATCTTTGCACATGAAGAGAAAATCAAACCATGTGTAAGTAACTAAGGTTACTGTACAGCCAAAATAGTTTAACAAACACCTTTAGGATGCGCCCAGATGTGAAACTGTCTGGCGAGAGAATGTCCCACAAAGAAATTAACCACTAAAAATGCCTGTGTGAACCTGTTTGGCAAGAAAGTGCATCACTTGCAACTAACATAATTTTTTGTGGTCGTGCCCCAGGGGAAAGTTAATTACAGTTGAGGAAGAATCGATCCTTGTTGGGATTTTTGTGGGCTTCCCCAAGATAATGCCATCAACGTAGAATCCTTATTACATGAGGCGGCTAAAAGCCTAATGTTGTGTTCATATTTGAAGGTAAAAAAGGGTTACTGTATTTATATATGAAGCTTCTCATGAGACCATGTAAGTGGTTTATACGTGGCATTTGAATTGATGATCAATACGTAAGTGGTGAGATTTAGGATTCTGGTCATTGAAATTGATTCGACATTCCTTTTGATTAGTTTACAGGCATTTAGATGGTGTTATAGGGGAAAAAAATCGATATGAGACAAGCATGGCTTGCAGGATATTTTCCTAAATGCCAACTTTTTTTTCCCTCCGGCGAAAATAACATGATACCATGTTGTTTGGTGCATTGGAAGAGTTATTGGGGTGGTTATTATAATCATGTTATAGCCATTGGCCAACGCTATTAAGATAGATATACTAATTTATAGTGGAATTATCCCATCAGAAAGCGTATTGGTCTGCTTATGAGATGATTTAACCACCATGATCATTCCTAAAATATTGATTGGAAATGATGTATGGCCGTGGATTAAGCCTTCCAACAATAAAAATGAATGATTGTATTTCATTAGAATTATTACCCTGGTGTAGCCTAGATCCTATTTTCTTGTCTTTTCTTTTCTTTTTATGTCCAAGATTGCTGCAGCACACAAATACATACATCCGCATTATTTTGTATGTGCCCCAAGTTTGAAACTTTTAACTTAGAGTTCGGCCATAACTTGCTTGTCTGGTCTTTCTCAATGGCCTTCGTGAAGGCCCAAATTTCCATACAGCGTCCATTCGGGCTTTGAAAATCTTTTCTAGAGTCCATGTGATTGAATTTCGTAAATCCCCATTTCAGAACCTGAAAATTTCAACCATTAATTCAAAATTTAGGGGCAGTCTTTTTACAAATCCCCATTTTGATTGAATTTTGACTAAGCTTAGTTGTATATTCTAAACCCATTTGTACAATGTGCAAGCCGATGGAGAGGAATACCTGAGAATGAAAATGCTGAACTAGCAGTTGCATATAAAATACATTGAATGGACTGGAAATGGAGTTGTGTTACCATTGTTTTAAGGCATTTCCAGTAGTCAACTATGGCCAAGCCAGGCTCTCTCTAGCATGTTCAAGGATGGCAGAACCTTGTTTCGGTCCAAATAACAGTGTTCCAATCAATCTCATGATACCATCCAAGTGAATTCTGTGTGTCATTGTCTCTGTAATCTGCTTCAGGATTTGAGCTTCTTTCCTGATCCATCATCTGCTTCTTTGAACTACAGGACACTGGGCACAAGACAAGATAAAATTTAAGGTGTGTTTTTTTGTAATCAAATACTAAAAATTATTCTTAATGCACGAGACTTACGCACTTGTGGTATGAAAAAGGCACTGTTTAATTTAACCCCATATGCAAATGAGAAAAGATTACGATGAACTCTTTAAAAAATATTGTTTACTCAAATTATATAATATCGATCCTCCAAATGCAATGCAGTGGAAAACACAGAAGTATAATTGACTGCTTGTTTTATATATAAATCAAACACACCTGTCCTCCATCCAAGCAACACTGTGCAGATCTCCTAAGCAAGTGATGTACTCAGGAGGTGAAGCAGGGTCCATGCCAGGGCAATAAGTTCCAAAGCTACTCTCTGGTGCATTTAATGCTGTTGTGACACAGATGTCTAAATTCTTGGGCATAATCCCTTCAAACATGCTTTCACTCTCACAAGCCTCTGCATAAATGACCTGCACTTTCATGGAAAAGCTATATTACCTTTTTCTTTTTTGGTCCAAAGAGGGGAAGCTGCCAACTTTTGAAATTCCATCTTTGAGGCACAGGGTTATTGAGGAAAGATCTTTGTACCATTTCTTTTGTAGGTCCCAAATGCATGTTTCTTCTTCATAACCTCATTGAAATCCATCGCATAGAGGAAAGGCATATTCGCCATCGCTGTACCAAAAAATGAAGAATTAAAAATGTGCTTTGATTACAAAAATAGAGGCAGGTCACCAAGAACTCCAGGGCCTCCATGATCAGAGTAGTACAAGAAGATCCTTGCTACTGCCACCGAGAAGCACTGCATACAGATTCCGAGCAGTGACATGCTCTCCGGTATAACCCTAAAGAACACATCGCCAAGTAAAATGAGTTGCCTAAACTAAATTCGGATAAGATAGAATTGATTTCTACCTAAATCATATTATCAAATAAAGTTTACTCAGATTGATCGCTTGTTTGATTCACCATGAATAGAAGTCATATCCTCGATGATACAACTGGACTATAACCACTCAATTAACTTGTTGGAGTCACTCTTTAGAACATAAAATCTTGAATTCAAATCTGAGTTGAAGCTGAAACAAAATCAAAAAAAAAGAAGAAGAAGAAAGCAATTGGCATTTTAGTTGCTTGTAATTGACCAAAGCATGACTGCCAAATTAATGCAATGCGATAAAAGTGTGCTGTGTAAAAAAAATAAAATCATATCGTAATTAAAAAATTACAGATATTTATTTATACAGAAGGGTCCAAGCAAGTCATAATTGAGAAGGTGGCTACATTTGAAATTTTGTTAATCAATTTACTGAATATTGATTGCTTTTTTCTTATTTTTGCTCTGAATCATAAAATTAATAGTTGATTAAAGTTAAGTACATTCTAATGGAAACGGCTGGAGTAGCTCAGTTGGTTAGAGCGTATGGCTGTTAACCATAAGGTCGGAGGTTCGACCCCTTCCTCTAGCGTCTCTGTTTTACCCTTTTTCCATCTGCTTTAGTGTTTTTTTTTTTTAAACTGAAACTACCAGAACCTTCTCGTACCTTATTTTATTTGCCATTATACCCCTCATCGTCCTCCGAAATTCCGCCATTCTCCTCCCTCTAACCCTTCGTGAAACCTCCCAAGAAAAGCCCTGTTATATATATATTATTATTTTTTATATATATTTTTATTTTTTTATAAGAAACAATAGAAATTAAGCTTTCGATTTGATGGCTGACGAAGCAAAAGCCAAAGGAAACGCGGCGTTCTCCGCCGGTGATTACTCCGCCGCCGTCAAGCACTTCACGGAAGCCATCTCCATTTTTCCTGACAGCCACGTGCTTTATTCCAACCGATCGGCGGCGCACGCTTCGCTGCACAGCTACGCCGACGCCCTCGCCGATGCCAAGAAGACTGTCGAGCTGAAGCCGGACTGGTCCAAGGGCTACTCCCGGCTCGGCGCTGCTCACCTCGGCTTGCATCAAGTGCAGGACGCTATTTCGGCTTATAAGAAAGGGCTCGAGATTGATCCGAAAAACGAAGCGTTGAAGTCCGGCTTGGCCGATGCTCAAGCTGCCGCCGCGGCTTCAAGGTCGCGGGCGGCGCCACCCCCGAGCCCTTTTGGAGATGCTTTCGCTGGACCGGAGATGTGGGCGAAACTGACTGCGGATTCGACGACGAGGATGTACCTGCAGCAGCCGGACTTCGTAAAAATGATGCAAGAGGTTCAGAAAAACCCTAGCAATTTAAATCTTTACTTGAAAGATCAGAGAGTGATGCAAGCATTGGGAGTTTTACTGAACTTGAAGCTTAGCTCTCCGAATACGGCTGATGATATGGAGGTGCCAGAGGCGGAGTCGCCTCCTCCTCCTCCTTCTCAGCCGGAGAGGAAGGCAGAACCTGAGACTCGGGAGCCGGAGCCAGTGGATGTTTCAGAGGAGGAGAAAGAGGTGAAGCAAAGGAAAGCTCAAGCAGTGAAAGAGAAGGAGCTGGGCAATGCGGCATATAAGAAGAAAGACTTCGAGACTGCGATTGTTCATTATACGAAGGCAATGGAGCTTGATGATGAGGATATTTCGTACTTGACGAATCGTGCTGCTGTGTATTTGGAGATGGGCAATGTAAGCATATGCTGCTTTTTTTACTCAAATTTTATGCTTCGCCCTTTTTTTTTTTTGGGTGGAGCTTGAAACTTTGTTTATGTTTCTCTAATTGGTGTTAAGCAACTAGCAGGTGGAAGTTTAGTTGTAGTGTTATTATCAGCAATTTGGAATGCAGGCTAAAGGGATTTATTGTGAACAACTGAACTTGGTTGTGTTGGCAAAGAAGAAGTGAATTTATTTTTTTTCTTGCTTTAAGTCTGGGAATTGGAAGCAATTAGGTAAGAAGCGAGCTTGCCTGCCATGTTAAATCTTGATTTTGAAATGTAAAGTAAATAAGAGTTCTGTTTCCGTTAATAGTAAAATTCTTTCTTTCTTTTTTTTAGCAAGCGAATTGTAAACTATTAGAAGGCTTGTATTTATGCGCCAATTATTCAAATAATGGTTAATCAAATACTAGCTTCCCCTGCATCCTTGTTTGAAAAGCAAGAATTTTTAACCAAATGTGGCTAAATGTTTCTTTGTTATGTCTATCACACCTATGTTTCAGTTGTATGATTGACTTTTGATAGGATGATACTTTCTTTACTACTTGTATGGCCTATTCTTTTTATGCATCAGATACTGCAGTTACTTTTGTGGCTGTTTTCTCAATGGACATGATTTGAATAAAATAATGTTTGAGATATCAGACACATTCATGAAATGATTTTGTGTCAGAGGTGGTGGAGGTTAATCCAGTGGGTGTAAACACTGAAATGTTGACAGGTTGAGGAGAATCCTTTCACCTTTCTGCTGCACCTCCACGCTTTTGATCTCTATTAACTCATGGCTCACCCATTTGATATCTCCATTTAAACTTTAAAATTTGGACTTGACTGCCTTGGATACAGTATAAATCTTCTGACGCATGTTTGGTCAAATAATCCAGTGAGAAGTAGGCTTTGAGGCAGTCCTCTCACCCTTTTTCATTCTATCTCCAATTTTTATACCCTCTTTTTTGCATGGTGGGAATTGTGCACGGTAGGTACATGTATTCAAACTTAACAATCAAATACAACAATAGGGTGATTTGGCATCTGACTTTTTGCTCTCAATTTCTCTAAATCTGTTTCCTACTGTTAATACAGTTCTGTCGTTGTTGATGCTTTAAATAAACCATTTTGGTGTTTATTCTTGAAGTTCCAGCATTATGCAAGTACTTAATGCCCCAGTAGTCCCCTCTGGGGCATATTTACCCTTTTTATTTTTTTTAGGGTTTGTTGGGACCACGGATTGAGCCTTAATACTGAGATTAAAAGCCTAGCAACTCTTCTACCAAACACACACCTAGTGGTTATTTTTGGCCCTTTGGAGCACCCATATTGTGTCTTTGTGGTTGAAATTTAAAATAGTGCGCTGTTTCTGCTTATCTGCATTTAGACAATTTCTCATTGATTATTGTAATTTGTAGTGTGAGGAATGTATTAGAGACTGCGACAAAGCAGTTGAAAGGGGCAGAGAGCTTAGATATGACTTCAAGATGATGGCAAAGGCTTTGACAAGGAAGGGAACTGCCTTGGTAAAGATGGCAAAAACCTCAAAGGACTACGAACCTGCAATTGAGACCTTCCAGAAAGCCCTTACAGAGCACCGCAACCCAGACACATTGAAGAAACTAAATGATGCAGAAAAGGCAAAGAAGGAACTTGAGCAGCAAGAATGTTTTGATCCCAAATTGGCTGATGAGGAGCGTGAGAAAGGTACTACTTTTTACTCCTCTTGAGTGCTTCTGGGTTAATTATAATATTCCCCCCCCCCCCAAAAAAAAAAACCGCATTAAAAAAAGGCACATACACAGACTCGTGTTTACTTAAGGGCATATCCTGCCATTTCTGCTGTGTTTTTTGTGCATATGGTTCACCCAGTGTCTGTTATACAGGTAATGAGTACTTCAAACAGCAGAAATATCCAGAGGCTGTGAAGCATTACACAGAATCTTTGAGAAGAAATCCTAAAGATTCAAGGGTGAGAACACATCTTAAATGTCTTCTTATACTGTTGTTTTGGGAGCCTGTACACTGACTGGCTGGTTTTATGTTCCAGGCTTACAGTAATAGGGCTGCATGCTACACCAAGCTGGGAGCTTTGCCGGAGGGATTAAAGGATGCAGAGAAATGCATCGAGCTTGATCCAACTTTTTCAAAGGGTTACACAAGAAAAGGTGCCATTCAATTTTTTATGAAAGAATATGACAAAGCTTTGGAAACATATCAGGAAGGGTTGAAACATGACTCTCACAACCAAGAATTGCTTGATGGTGTGAGAAGGTATGAATCGAGATGTGCTGGACAAGTTGTGAAGGTCATCTGCATATTCCAATTTGATTGACGGTTTTAAAATGTTGTTCACAATGTTATCAAATATGCTGCAGATGTGCGGAACAACTTAACAAGGCTAGCCGGGGTGACTTGAGTCCTGAAGAACTGAAAGAGAGACAGGTTAGACCATCAGGATTTTGGTTTCATGTTGATAGGCTGAAAGCTTGACTAAAATGAATATGGTCTTAAGCTCCTCCAATTTTGCAGGCCAAGGCAATGCAGGACCCAGAGATTCAAAACATTCTCTCAGATCCTGTCATGAGACAGGTGCGGGCTCACAAAATCTAAAATCATAGCTTCTTTGTGAACTGTCAAGGATTCCCCCTTAACATGAATTTCGAAAACTGGTTTCACTTCTTGTCTTTGATATGTGTTCTTGCCCGACTCTTGCAGGTATTGGTCGACTTCCAAGAGAATCCAAAAGCGGCGCAGGAACACATGAAGAATCCCATGGTGATGAATAAAATCCAGAAGCTCGTCAATGCTGGAATCGTCCAAGTCAGATGAGAGTCGAAGTCCTATATCACTGTGCTGCTTTCTCATCGATGGATTGTATTGGGGTGGCTTGGTTGATAAAAAGGGCAAAAAAAAAAAAAGAAAAAAAAAACATTAATGGTTAAATTTTGAGATGTCCGTTTCACATGAACATAACAGTGCACGTAGATTAATGTGCTCAGAGAACTTTTTGTTTCTCCATCTCCCTGGTGATGTGATGGACTCATTTGATCTATGGTGTTTGGGACAGTTCACTTTTATACCAGTATGAGGATTACAATCAAGATTTTTATTTGTTTAATCAGGGAAGTGTCTTGGATCACTTGTAAGTTGTAGCAATTCTATAACGCCGGCAATTAATTAACTATTTTCAAAAGATTTGAAAAGAATATCCTCCTATTTTTGTTTTGCATTTCCCAAATTTGTTCTAAACATAGGAAAACACGATTAAGACAGCGTCTTCCATGTTGGAATACGAAAAATGGTAATTGGGGTGAGAGAGGCTCGAACTCTCGACCTCAGGATAACTCAGAAGCTATGAGACCTACGCGCTAGCCAACTGCGCCACCATCCCAACTTGATTAAAGATCGAGAATTGTACATACCTCAGGCTTCGTACGTCCCTGTGCCAGTTACATACAATCAATGAAACATTTAAAAAATATATATATATTCATAATTTTGCAACAGCAAGACTAACATAAATTTATCATATCAACCAAAACATAAACAAATTGCATCACAAGCTGCCCAATTATTTGGGAAAATGCTCTCAGTAACACAAGCACGTGAACAAAAGTAAGAAAATCGATCTCCAGCATCAAAGATACCCTGAGAAGATTAAACGGAACAACCCATCACAATTCAACTGAACAGAGGCGATTAACATGTATTCCACATATGGGGGCCTTGATAAACGGCCACATACAACAACATCGCTTCAGGAACGCAGAAATTGGATATTTAAAGGCACAAACTGACTGGTATTTGTGTGTGTGTGTGAGAGAGAGAGTTTACTTTTCGGTTTCCAAAGCAGAAGTGTTTTGAGTTGTATTCTTTTTATGACATATAATGGTGCTTCGTTTGTCTATTAAACTTTGAGATTACTGCTGATTTGTGTTACTTGTTTAATGTAAGTGAACGTGCTGGAACGAACTCTTGACATGTCATGGCGTCGTATTTGCACCAAGTGTTTGTGTTACTATGTAAGGTTGTAGTTGCTTGGATGGTCAGAGCAGCAGCCATTATTGCATGGCCAAAAGTTAAAACCATCCAATTCCTAATTATTGGGAGTGAGTCGACTTAGTGAATGGAAAATTTTTCTCGATTTTATAAATAAGCGCAAGCTTGTGGCTCCCTCAAAAACGATGAAGCCGCCTGAACATAATTAACCAGGGAAGGCATGGACTCTGGTTATGGATTATGGCATGGGCGTGACCATTTCCTTGCTTATTCTCGGAGCCCTTAAATTATTGATAAGATAATGGATTTGATTGAGAACATGTGACTTATATGAATATGGGTCCTGCTTTATAGATGCTCTTGTCTTAACGAGAGTATTGATGCCGCAAAAGGTTGGATACTTTCATATAAAACATGATTAGTATATTAGAGGGTAATCTTTTTTATAATCGGTGTCCTGATCTTTCACTACATGTCAATAATTGCTAATTAATCTCGTGGTGTATGAACATGGTAAGCCCTTTGAATTTTGATATGAAAAAAAATTAAAATTTTTAGGCATTTTTCTAGGCATGACAGTTTAAAATTATGGCTTTGTAATGTCGTTATTTTTCTGTTAGTGGTTAATTTATAGGCCTCTACTTCGAAGGTTGCCAAAATATATAGTCTCCATTTGTGAACGAACACTAAAATTGCTGCCAAACATAAGCAACATAGCGTACAGACAAAAAAGTTGGCCAAAAATGCAAAATATTTGGATTGTCATGACACATGCATACTTATGCACGTTTCATATCAATTATTTTCAGTCTATCACATGATTACGTAATTATGTACACGTTTCCTATCAATTATTGTTACCATAATTCTCGGATATGATTCTAATGTAACAACAATCTAGTCCTTAGATTGTGGTTTTAGAACTAAGCCATGCTGAGGACAACGATCAGCAATATGACTCTTGCTCTGACGTTTAAAACACTCAGACATTTCGACAAGGGTTGACTGATTCCCATTCCACGGGCAGGATGATCTCTAAGATTGGTTTCTTTTGTTTAAGTGGTACTTCTTATACCCATGTACAAACTAAGATTGTGGAAAGTCATTATCGTGGCACTGCTTTGTCTTCTGGTATGTTTCAGTTTCTAGCAATCAAGGTAGCAAATGTTAACTTTCGTCTTAATTTCAGGTTGCAAGCCATTAAGAAATCTAGAGACATTGGCCATTTGTTCTTCTCAAAGATCACCCTTTTCTTTAAGTTTTCAAAAAGATTCATATAATCAAGACAAAATTAAAGGATTGTTGTCTCAAACTCAAGGTCTGATCAATCCATTTGCAAGTAGTTATTCGTTCCTCACTTAATTTTTTGAAGTTATTTTGAATAGATATCCAATATTGTTTAGCGTGTCCTACAAGCTTTATTTTAACAAAATGAACATTACACGTGAAATTGTACAACTAGAAAAAAAAAATCCTCTAATGCAATTAACTAGTTAATAAATGCATTTAGGTATCCAAAGCTAGATACATCAACCTTAATCTTCTTGATGGTATCATTGGTGTGCTTAGTTTTGTGCATTGATTAACCATAATGATATTTATTCTAGTGGATGGGCTTGACGTTGAGGATGAAATTATTCTCAAAAGAAAAATCATCAATGTCGAGCTGATCTATTAAAGAATTTCTATTTTGTAGCAGTGCCACTTGAAGATTAAGTACCCTGGAATCTACGGGAACCATTTCTACACAATTGATTCCCATAAAGTGTAGGCAAATTTCTTGAATCAATAGGGTCACCAGCTTGGCAGACATTAGACGATCTCCATCAAGAGGTCATCTAATCTTTTCTCAATTCCATTAAGCCCTTGGTTGACATAAGGAATCTCACCATGTAGGCCTATTACTAACCGCTCATCATCAAATTGCAATGTGATCAGGGTAACTTGAACTTTTTGTTCAAGGACTCCAAGTAGTTCAACTTGCTTCATAGTGACATATGGTGATGAAAGTAAATGAATGAAGGTGAACGACAATCAACAAAAATTGTTAAGAGTGATTTGAGAATATGATTTACCTTTGGAGTGAAGTTGTTAGACACACGTTGCCAACCAATTCGTTTGAGGCGCTTGCTCTCCATCAACAATGATGTTTTGGTGGAGTAGTCGCAAATGTCCCGTAAAACGCCTGGAGATGGCAAACAGAGGATTGAACAGCTTACGATGGCTGAATAGCAAAAGCTGAAGCAGGAATCGAAATCTTACTATGATATGACTTGATGTAAGACAAAGTTGGAGAAGAAGAGGAGGATACATGTATAACAGATGGAAGAGAAAAGGAGAATAAATTAAGAAATACAATTCTTGATTCATTTCCAATACTCAATTCTAACCTAAAACATTACAAAGCACATCTTATTATAGGAAATTGAAATGCAAAAAGAAAAGAAAAAAAAAATATACACAATTTTTGGACTCAAACATAAACTAGTTCACACACAAAAATTAACAAACTAAGATAATAATTTTGTAATCAATCCAGATTACTACAAATCTAAAACCATGCACACCAAATTCCTGACTTTTCTTATTTAGTCTAAACCAAATCCAACTTCTTGATGCTTCTACATCAATTTGTGATCAAACACATCACATTTTTCCAAACTGGAAGTTTTCACTTCCATAGTTAATCACAATTGTTGACAATAGCCAAGGCATTGCTTGTCAGATGCGCAATTTTGGCAACATTAGTCCCGACAATTGTCTTCACATCCCCATTTACCGTCATGCCCGAATCATCAAATCCGTCCATGCAGGTATCCTCATTCGTCAAAGCGGCGCTAAGCCATGTTTGTATATCATTCTTTACTGGCTCGAAAATTGGTGCCCTAGCATGAATCATTTCTCCAATAGACCTTTGAAGCTCATAAACCGAATCATCAATCATCTCTACACAATCTCTCAATGCTGCAGCCTCTCTGGGATTTGGATCATGGAGCTTGGACAGATTTTTCATCAAATTTGACGTTGATTTCGTGGCCACAAGGGTCACTTGGAGAGCTGTAAGTATTAGTAGTTTTGGGTTGGTTTTGATTTTGTTTGCATAAGGCGAGAGGGAGTTATAGCATAAATCAGGGTAGAGGGTCACGTTGCATGATGTTCTTATGTATTCTGTGTAGATTTCTCTAGCTACTGGCCCAGTGGCTGAACTTGAGCATATGTGGGAGGACAATTGTAGGAGAAGAATAGCTGCTGATGCACGGCCTAGGATTGAAACTTCCATCTCTCTCTCTCTCTATTGCCAATGACTCGAAGAGAATTGGGTGCGGGCCTGTTCGAAGCAAGAGAAAGAGAGACCAAATTTATAGGCAAGATCGATCGAGGGTGTGGTCCCCATCGAAAGGGAATCGAGCAGAAAGCCTGATTCTATGGATGCTGTCGAGAGAACAACGTTGGTAGGGCAGCTGAAGTTACGTGTGAACTCATTGTCGATCAGTTATGAGTAATTACGGTGCTCAGGTTATGTCAATAACGTGAGAGTCGAGACCAATGCTCCCAAAACGCAAACTAGTTACCTGAAATTTTTAGATTTTCGATTTCTAATCACTACACAAAAAAAAAATAAAAAAATAAAAAATAAACTAAAAAAGTAAACTCAAACTAAAGTCTGGCATGATGCCATTGTCATCATCTTATCTTATCTCGTATAACGTTTGCATTATCCATACGTCATTGTCTGCTTGCTTGCTTTCAAACCGGTTAATAACTTGTGTTGTTCAAACGATACAACGATAATTTCTTTTACAACTAAACTTCCCGTACACGGAAAAATCAAAGATAATTGGGTTAATTAGCATCTCTAGGATTGGTACGTAATTAAAAGGGTAAGAGAATGTGTGTATAGAAATGCCCTTTTACCCTGTTAAGATGATATCTATTTTCACACGGTATACATGTAGTATTTATAGGATTTTGTTCGTGATTATGGGTTTTGAAAACGACTAATAAATTTTATTAAATATCATGAAATTTACTCATTTTCAAGTTCAATATAGCTACCAACTCATTGTTCATCGTCCATTTAGTGCAGCTCTCTCTATCAGAACTGTAATTTTAAAGCAAAATTATTTCATATTTTAAACATTGAACCAATGACTTTTAACTCCGTGAAAGAGTGGAGTAAGTTTTAATTTAATTAACGTATGCCTTCTTTTCTAATCATGTAAAATTATAAAGTTTCAACATCCGTGACATTCATATTTTATGTTTTGCAAGTGGCATGCGATATATAGTTATGTATTCCAAGTTTATTTGTGTTTTTGGGATGCCATTTGCATGATTGAATATTCGTCACAGAAATGTCACTATGCATAAAAAGGGATGTGTTCCATGTATAGCCGGCGAAACCATGACTTTTTCAGGTAAAAAGATGTTGCTGCCGCCGTGGAAAGTTGTGGTAATAATGTGCCACTTGTATTTATATAATTACTGTTTACATAGGATGAAAGAATGATGTTGTATGTACGATTCTACACATATATACACATATATGAATAATAACTTGTATAAATATCCCGGCGAACTAGAAAGGAAGAGGGGGCCGAAACGAGTCTTTTCTTCTCGTGATGATTTGTATAATACTTAATATGTGTGTGTGTGTGTGTGTGTGTGTGTATGTAAATCTACTATATTTTTAATATTTTAAAAATAATGATAAATTATCAAAATATTTTTAAAATAAAAATTAAACATATTTTTATTTTATTTAATAATTATAAAAAGATATTTTTCTATAAAACGGCACACAATACAAACACTGTATATTCCAAAAATATCTTTCTTAACTTGATAAGTATTAGATCCCTATATATATATATATATATATATATATATTTGTTATTTTTTAATTTAATTAAAAAATATATAAAAAATGATATGTTTTAATAAAATAATTTTATATAATATATAAATTTATCGACCATTTAATTTTAATATTATAAATTACAATCAAATCATTAAAAAAAAAAAACGCAAAGTGAAACAAATCCGATATTTGCCACAATCTGGCGGCCAACTATTAAAGAAAGAACCCTATAGCCCTATAGGATAGGACAAAAATTATATCAACATCAAAATTATGTAATGCACGCAATAAACAGAAGACTCATGGAACCAAGCGAATGATGCATTGGCCTCTGTCGTCTATCCCTTTCAGGGGGACTGTGAAATCAGAGTAATATAGACCTCAACTGGGCGAGGTTTTTTCCTAGGCTGAACACTGAACATGGATTCAGACACAAAGCTATACAATTGTCGGCATCACTTCGCAGTTAGTTAGCAACTTAAGATCCCTTCCCCTCCCCCCCCTTAGTGCCGAGAGATTTTCTTTCAAATTTTAACCCAGTCTTTGGGATATGGTAAAAAATAATAATAGTAATAACCCAGTCTTTTGCCAACCCAAGCTTCCATGGTCTTTCAACCCATAATCATCAATTCTACATTTTGTTTGTCTAGCCGCTGGCTAGTCAATGGTGGCTGTTGGTCCTCAAATAATGGGAATTAAAGGCTCGCCTGTTGTTGTTGAATACAGGAATTTTTCCCTTAAATTTTCTATCTGGAGAACATTCTTTGGGATTATTTCGTTCATGGCAACATTATCATCCTGGAGGTGAGATAAAAAAAAAAAAAAGACAATATGATCAAATAAAATAAAAAGAACTCAAAAAAAAAAAAAAAGACAATATGATCAAATAAAATAAAAAGAACTCAAAAAAAAAAAAAATGTACTAGGCTTGTGAGTCAAGTGGGCTTCCCACAAAATAATGGCAACATTAGGTCGAGTGGGTTTAGGCTGATGAAAATGGGTAAAAAGTCCGAAATTTCCCGCTTAGCTAGGGCACTCATGAACTTTGATAGCTTTTTATGGGATTGAATACGAAATAAAAAAAAAACCATAATTATTTTCTATTGAGCACTCAATTTAATGTATTTTAAATAAAAATATACATTATAATATTATAACCATGATTCCATGAAAAAATTGTGATAATATATTGATTCTTTTTTCTTTTTTTCTATTCTTACTTCCTTGTGAGGTTGGATCGTATGTTCAATGTTGCCAATCCCAAGTTAAAGGAATATGGTTGCAGTAGGTTGATGGTCAATATAAAACCAACCAAACCTTTAAAATATGGAAATCACTTTAGTGGATAATAGATTGAAATAATGAAAAGAAATTTATATAATTAAATCTAATTAAATTTGAAATTAAGATTTTATTGTTATTGTTCTTGGGAAGGAGCTATAGCTATCTATAAGAGCTAGGACATTGCTTGGCAAATACGCCACTTTTACCACTTGTCACTTGCACATCACTTCTCCCTTCATTGGCATTGCTTGCATACTTGTCACTGGCAGTGCCAGTGGTCATACAATCCAGGATAGGTTGTGTTCCTGCATGATGTTTCGTGTTACTACTAGCAAGAGAATGATCTAGTTGCTTGGACAGTCAGCAGCCATTATTGCATGGCCAGAAGTTAAACTTTCCATCTCCTAATTATTGGTGGTCTGATGATTTATGGAAGGAAAAAATTTCTTGATTTTACAGACAAGCTCAGTATTGGGTCATTTTGTTTATGCGTCAACTCCATAAACTATAATAAGATAATGGATTTTGATTGTGAACATGTGATTTGTACGAATATGGGTCCTGCTTTGTGGACATTCTTGGATCTTAATGAATATTGATGCCCAAAAGTTAGGTGTTTTCATATAAATCATGATTAGAATATTAGAGGCTAGTTTTTTTATGATTAGTTTTCAAATCCTTCACGACATGCCAGTTACCTCTAACCTCATGGAGTATGAACATACTAAACCCTTCAGTTTCTGATAAGGAGAATAATAAATTCTTTACTGGATGAAAAGATTTATATCGCTGACTCAAATTAGATTTGGGAGTCAGGGCTTTTCCTATGCATGATGTATAGATTTATGACAGTAAAAAGGTTGTTAGTTTTCTTTTGGTGATTAATTTATAGTTCTATACTTCAACAAAGGTGGCCAAAATAGTCTTCTGGTGTCGATGAATGACCACCAAATTCATGAGGTTTTGCTTAATTGCCAAACGGAACCAACATACAGTACAGAAAGAAAGAAAAAAAAAAGTTTGACAAATCTTTGGCTAAGAAGCCAAAGGGTGAAGAAAGGGGATCGGTCCCCACCCTTATTTTTAGTGGGGCTATGAAGCCCTACACACTTATTCGCAGCCAAAATATGTGCCTTGTCATGACAGCGACATGCATACTTATACACACGTTTCTTATCAATTATTGTTATTCTATTGATTGATTATGCACACATTTCAATGAGGGAAAGCTCGAATTCAGAACTTTTGGTCTGACTGCGAATGAGTTCTTACTCCGTTAGGCCATAATATTCGGTGGTTGAAATGTGTTTTGCTAGATACATGAATGAACCGAATATATGAATGGACAATTCTATTCTTACTAATAAATCTTGCAAATATATTATACTTATATGCCCATCCATATATATGTCAATAAAATTGAGTCACGGTGAATGATTTTGAAGGATGTACTATTATATATTCATAAGATCTATATGTACATAACAAGAAACTGAATGACAAGCTCAAATAAGAAAGCATGAATAAAATACTTGTAACCATTCTGCAGCTTCTTCTTCTTCTTGAACTTTTCACCTACATATAGCTAAGCACAGTTGTTGACAATAGCCAAAACATTGCTTGTGAGATGAGCAATTTTCACAACATGTGTCCTAACAATTTCCTTCACTTCTGCATTCACAGCCGGACCCCAATCATCAAATCCATCCATGCAGGTATCGTCATCCGTCAACGCGGCACTAACCCATGTTTGTATATCACTCTTTACTAGCTCGAATTCCTGTTCTCCAGCATGACTCATTTCTCTAAGGGACCTTTGGAGCTCATAAACAGAGTCACCAATCTCCTCTACACAGTCTCTCCAGGCTGCGGCCTCACCGGCTTCTGGATCATGGAGCTTGGAAAGATTCTTTATCAACTTTGACGCGGATTCCGTGGCAACGAGGGTCACATTGAGAGCTGTATCTACTAGTAGCATCGAGTTGGTTTTGATTTCGTTTGCATAAGATGAAAGGGATTTGTAGCACAAATCAGGGTAGAGGGTGACATTACATGATGTTTTTATGTATTCTGTGTTGGTGTCTTCAGGCAATGGCCCGGTGGCTGAGCTTGAAAATATGTGGGTAGACAATTGGAGGAGGATAACGGCTGTTACTGCACGGCCTAGAATTGAAACTTCCATTTTTTTTTATTTTTTATTTTCTTTTTCTTTCCCTCTCTTTTATTGCCAAAGACACTGTGTGTGAAGCAAGAGAGAGAGAGTGTGTCCAAATTTATAGACAAGTTGTGGCTCCAATTGAAGGGAAGCAGCAAGCATCATTACGTTGTCAACTCATTGTTAATCAGTTACAATGATCAGGTTATGCAAATGACTTGCCTCATGACTGAACAATATTTCGGAAACTCTGCCCAATTACATGGCTTGCTGCCATCATCATCTTGTCTGGTGTAACTTGAGCATTCTCAATACTTGATTGTCAGGTTGTTCTCAATTTGATTAATATTATGATGGTTAAACAATGCAACGATTATGAACTTTGCCTTTACAACTTCCTGAACACAGAAGAATAAAAATAATTGGGTTGATGTCATTACAATAAGGAATAGCATTTCTAGGATTTGTAATTAAGGGTCCACCTGGTCATAAAATAAGATATAGATTTTTTTTTTTTTTAAGTTGACTCCCATTTATGTAGTAAAGGAAAATAAATTTAAGGCACAATTGAAAAAAGATATATATTAAGTAGAATTCAGTCCCCTGAAATATAGAATGAGGTGTTTACTATATTCATTAAAAAAGAAAAAAAGAAAAAGTAAGTAAATGTATAAAATATCTACCTGTAAAGAAATGTTCTTTTTACCTGTTTTAGATAACGATGTTAGGCGATGTTAGGCGATCGTACTCTGGATATCTGTAATACTGTCAAGATCCCACCTCAGCCCCTAGATTCCAATGCCATGCTGTTTCGAGCACTATGGTCCCGCACCCAACGCCAACAGTAACACATCAATGTTGTCTTGCAATCTCACCACCAATCGATAAACGAGGACAAAACTTCATGCATCAATTAAGTGTCCGTGAACCTAATTGCCTGATTGAAGAGGACAAAAATTGTATCAACTTGCGGACCCACTGCTTAACAAAGAAAAAAAAAATGTTTTTTTTTTTAGGTTGCTCAAGTTAATTACGAGTAAAATAAAAGAAATTAGATGAATACTTGGTTGAAATATATAAAAAAAATAAAAATAAATTAAATTAATATAAGTCTAAAATCATGTATAAATTATGTTCGTAAAATTAGAAATAAATAAATATAACAATCACGTGCACCCAGTAAAGCGAAGACTCCCGTGACATAGTGTATGATACATCGGCCTGTGTCTTCAATCTCTTTCAGGGGATTGTGAAATCAGAATGGTTCTGGACCGAGTGAGGCGTTATCTTAGGCAGGCCACAGAGCATGGAAATGCAGACACAAGTCATCTATCAATGATCTAAACTGGGTTGCATGCTATCTGCTGATTAAGCGATAATCTTTGCCTGGTATGATAGCATTAAAGGGCCCTGTGAAACGATTGATGAGATTTGTTAAAGGCTTTTCAGATGTCTGTCATGGTATCTCAAAATAACGTGTTTCAGTCAAGTGAATTCATTTGGTAATACAACAGGGTGAGGAACTGGTTCTAGAAATTTTCACTGAAATCAGTTTTGATGTCAATCAAAATCAAGTCCTCTTTGGGCTCTCTGTGAACCATGGGAAAAGAATTTAATGTCAGTTAAAAACTGAACTAAAGGGTATAAGAACTTGTACCTAATTGATGGTCCAATATGTCTTGGCTCAAACCTGAGCTTATGGAGTAAACAAAGTTCTATAATAGATGCACTCGGAACCGACACATAGATGATCAATCAATGGTTTGGGCTTATCCTTCTCCGCATGAGACAATATGCAAGCGGATCTCGATCCCAATGGCTTTGTAGTCTCCACCATTTGTGGGTCCAGAAGTCACTCTCGCTACTAACTCCATGTGGCCTTAGCAGAATCCTGTCTATTTTGTTTACTTGGCTATTGAACCTCACATGGTAACAGAACACCCTGTTTGTAGGGACCGGAAACCTCTTGTTTTTCACTATGATTTCAGCTTGCCATTCAGAAATATTGCTTTCCAACCATCATAAGATGTGCTGAGCAGAGTCTCCTGCTTCAACTCCTAGCAAAGACGGATTAATTTTTCTTTTTCGCATTTGATTTAGTTGGGATTTCGATCCTTTCTTTTTCTTTTCTTTTTTTGTTGATTATCCGGAATTCCAAGCTCAACACTGCATTTTTTAACCCTTAAGTACTAGGAAGACTTGAGGACCCCTGAAGAACACGGGGCCACTGATTTAACCTAAACCGTATGTGGTTCTTAAGTTCACTGTGGCTTGTTGGAGAATAGTCAGAGATAGACCTCAGAGATTCACAGAAGATTTATATGGATAGATGAGCGCTATAAGAAAGATATTTGGTTAATGTTGCAGACTCCATCCTTTAGGTTACAGAACCAATAGGGGTCAGATTTGGTCTTCTCATGGAAAAGCAAGTCCAAAGTTGTCAAAAAGAATTTACAAAAAATACTAAATTCACCATCCACACATGTAATTTTTAATCATTTTTTGTGGGTTTAGTCCCCATATTGCAGCCATACTGTCCCCTCAGTTTTCCATGGTGCTTAAGTAATGGTCATTAAGCAATTGGAACGTCCTTCCCAAAGAAAAAGAAAAGCCTTCAACAGTAGCATTAGTCTCTCTTGACTTCTTATCTATACAAAGGTGTTCCGAATGCATAATATTCTCACACTGATTAATTTAAAGAAATGACAAATATATATAATATTACCTTTATAATATAAAGAAACTATTTTTGTGAAAGGAACATACTCTATCACATGTTTTAATAATAGGGTAATTTTATCTTTGCATTATTACACTTAGGTTTGCTCTTCATGACTTTTTTTTCTATCCAACTCCTTTGCGAGTATATAAAAGCAAAAACAGATCAATTGGATTGAAAAAAGCCAGAAACACAGAGACATGAGCGAGTACCACTTGCCTTTGTCTACAGGCACTTGTTGGGGGAGACTTTTCCTGTGTCTTGCCTCCTTCACTTTAATTGGTAACTAACATGAGTGTATCTGGCATCGAAACTCACGTTGTAAGCAGAAAAATGTATTGTTCTTGTACATCAAATTCGAGCATGTATTAAGAACTAAAACCCGCATTGCAAGCTTGCAATTGAAGAAAAAATATATACAAGTGATTGAAAATAAATCAGATTTGGCAAATCATTGTTTCTTCACCCCTTACTTTCCTGCACCAATGTTACAGTATTGCAAAGGAAAGTTTTAACTATTCCGTAAAGTAAGAGATATGGACCATGCTCGCTGCTACTTCACACTAGCCGACAAACAGTAGCTTAATACAAACATCGTTTCTTTATTTACAATTCTATATTATAAGTAGGCTAAGTTTTACGGGCTGTACAATTATCCTGCCAGTCTACTTATTAGATATTAGCATAGTAATACAACATAAATTAAGGCTTACTATAAATATTTTTATTTTTCTCATTTACAAAGTTATCTCTCAATAGTAAAATTTTTTACATTACTATATACTTGTACTTACTATTCTTTTCTTATTTCTGAGTCTCTCACTTGCTCTCTCTTTTAAGTTCTTTGAAACTCTCCAAGGTTTATTTAGTTCATCTCTACGCACAAGGTAATTAAATGTCGTGCAGGTTAGCATGATCAAAGTCTAACTCCGTGACAGGTGGTATTAGAGCAACGATTGAAATCAAGTTACAACTTTGTTTGTTTGAGCTAGGAGCATGACTAGCGAGGAAGGAGTTATTACTGCAGAACAACAGTTTGAGTAATAAGTTCATAGGCGAAAGAAACAACGTATTCCTGCCAAGTGCAACAAATCCAAAATTCCAGCTAAGGAATCGATGGAGTCTCACATTGTTGACTTAAAGAGGAATATCACCAACATGAACTCTGTCGTGAGCAATTTTAGCGATCAAGTCGATAACTCGATTCATGAAAATGCTGAAATTACAAGTGTTATCAGGTCTATGATTAAAGATCTTGATCGCACATTCAAAAAACAGATATGCTCTATCAATCAAAAGCTATCCAACCTACTTAAGTTAATGGAAGGAAAGATTTACAACCTTTATAGGGAGATAGAATCATGTCACCGAAAGAACACACATTTGAGTGGTACGACTACTACCACCATTAGTGCCACTGCTGTCCATGGTTTAAAGGTCCCTAAGCCTGCCATGTATAACGGCACCCACAATGCCAATACTGTGGAAAACTTTCTTTTCGGTCTTGATCAATACTTTGAGGGCATAGGGGTTATCGACAACCTTTCTAAGGTATATAACGTCTCAATCTTCTTGAGGGATGCTACCCAACTATGATGGAGGTGGAAGCATTCCGAAAGGGAGAAAGGTTTGTGTGTTCTCAACACTTGGGAGCAATTTAAGGCTAAATTGTACAAACACTTTGTGCCTCACAATGCGAATATTGAAGGTAAAAGGAAATTACATCACTTAAGTCAAACAGTTAGTATTTTTGACTACATCAAGGAATTTACTACTATCATGCTTAAAATTGATATGTTTGATAGGGAACTACTCTTCCACTTTAAGGACAGTTTGAAAAATTGGGTAAGAGTGGAGCTGGACAGACACAATGTGCAGACTTTAGATTCTGTCATTGCTACTTCCGAGACGCTCATCGACTACTCTTTATACTCCAAGAGTAAAAAAGTCAAACTCCAACAAAAATGAGGGAGAGAAAAACAGGTAGAAACAGGATGCGAGCCGCAAGAAGGGTGGAAACCAAAAATCCTCAAGTATGGTCAGAGTTCTTCAGGCAAACGTAACACAGGTAATCCCTCAAAACCCTACTTCATTTATGATGGACCTTACTGGGTGAAGGATTGTCCCAATCGTAATGCAATGAATGTCATGATGGCAGAACTCAACAAGGAGAAATCCAAGAAAGACTCTTAAACCGACATGAGAGTCATACAACAATTGGATAACCTGTCCAAGCTTTTCTTTCCAACAGTCTCTAAGGAAAAGGGACTTCTGTATGCGGATGTTGCCATCAAAGGAAAAACCGCATGTGCGATGCTAGACACGGGAGCAACGCACAACTTCATGAATATACAAGAGGTTAAACGTCTAGACCTCAAACTTGCAAAAGGGAATGACACCATTAAGGCTGTCAATTCGAAGGCAAAACCTGTCCAAGGTGTGACGCAAGGAGTAGCTATCTGAATCGAGATTGAACTGGTAAGTTAGACTTTACTATTGTTCCTATGGATGAATTTGAAGTGGTGTTAGGTCTTACATTTTTCTGTAAAACTTTAACTTTTCTCGTTTCTACCTCGAGTTCTCTTGTGATTCTCAATACGTGCAAAATCTGAGTGATTCCTTTGAAGAGCATGGAGAAATCAAGACCATTAATGATTTTTACCTTGTAATTCAAATGGGGTCTTAAGTTAGGTGACGACTACATTGCTACCATAAGGGAACTCAATGATGGGGAAGACATAGCAACACCTACCCCTGCATTATCACAGTCCATCCAGAGTGTTCTTGCCAAATTCAAGGAAGTGATGCCTCCCGAACTACCAAAGAAGCTACCTCCTAGACGATATGTGGATCACCACATTGAGCTAGAACTTGGTGTCAAACCTCTTGCCATGGCCCCTTATCGAATGACACCCTCGAAACTCGTTGAATTAAGGAAGCAGCTCCAAGTCTTAATAGAATCGGACTACATTTGATCATCAAAAGCCCCTTTCGGTGCTCCAATCCTCTTCTAAAAGAATAAGGATGGGTTATTACGTATGTGCATCGACAATCAATCCTTGAACAAGGTCACTATCAAGAACAAGTACCAATACCCTTGATAGTTGATCTTTTTGACCAATTAGAAAATGTGAAATACTTCACCAAGCTAGACTTACAATTGGGCTATTACCAAGTCAGCATTACCCAAGGTAATGAACCGAAAACTACCTGTGTGACACACTACAGAGCCTTTGAGTTTTTATTCATGCACTTCGGTCTCACCAACGCACCTGTTACCTTTTGCACCCTCATGAATAAGGTACTTCATCCTTTTCTTGACAAATTCATATTGTTTTACTTGGATGATATTGTTGTATACAACAACACTCTTGAAGAACACATTGATCATCTCAAACAAGTCTTCTGAGTTTTCTGAGAAAATAATTTGTACGTCAAGAGGGAGAAGTGCTCATTCGCCTAGTAAGAGGTAGACTTCCTTGGCCAAAAAATCAAGGATGGTAGGTTGATGATAGATCTAGCAAAAGTGTAAACCATCCAAGCATGGTAGTCACCAACTAAAGTCCCAGAATTACAATCTTTCCTGTGACTTGTCAACTATTACTGTCGGTTTATTAAGGGATATTCTGTTACATCTGCACCCTTAACCAACCTGCTGAAGAAGGACACCACATGACATTGGTTGACAGAATGTCAAGCTTCTATTAAGAGATTGAAGCAAGCAATCTCCGAATAACCTGTTGTGGTGTTACCGGACTACGAAAAACCTTTCAAAATCCACACTGATACATCTGACTTTGTCATCGAGGGAGTCTTGATGCAAGATAGGCACCTTATTGCCAATAAGAGTCGCAAACTAAACAGTACGGAGAGACGGTATACCATCCAAGACAAGGAAATGATTGTCATCATCCATTGCTTGCGCATCTGGAGACACTATCTCCTTGGAAGTAAGTTCCTGGTCATGACCGATAAGGTTGTTACGAGTTACTTATAAATACAGAAAAAACTCAGCTCGAAGCAAGTTCGTTGGCAAGACTTCTTAGCAAAATTTGACTACACACTGCATTATAAGTCAGGACAAGTCAATGTTATTGCTAATGCGCTAAGTTGAAAGGCAGAACTAGTTGTCATGTCCATTAATACGCCAAAGAGCAACTTCCTTGAGTGGATCAAGGAGGGCACAATGCAAGACGCATTGGCCAAGAACCTACTGAAGTTGGGTAATAAGGGGAAGACTCACCAATTCTAGTTGGACAAGGGAGTCCTGACAACCGTGGGCAACCGAGTCTTCGTGCCGAAATAGGGAAATTTGCGGAAGAAAATCCTTAAGCAATATCATGATTTCTTATGGGCTGGTCACCTAGGTATAACACAAACCCTTGCACTTTTTCCAACAACATAACTACTATCCATAAATGCATGCAGATGTCGAGTCCTACGTTCGAACTTGCCTTATTTACCAACAAGATAACGTAGAAAAACAACATTTGGCTGGTCTATTAGAGCCACTACCCATTGCTAAAAGACCTTAGGAAAGTGTCTTAATGGACTTCATCATTCCCTTACCCAAGTCCAATGGGTTTGGAAGCATTATGATGGTTGTTGATCGGTTCAGCAAGTATGATACCTTCATTCTAATCTCTGCTGACTGCAAGGTGGATGAATTCGTTCATTTGTTCTTTAAGAACGTGGTGAAGTTATGGGGCATTCCCAAAAGCATAATTAGCGATAGGGACCCTCGCTTTACAAGTAAGTTCTAGCGCGAGCTATTCAAACTACTTAGAACTGATCTGAACTTCTCTACAAGTTTTCATCCACAAAGTGATGGGCAAACAAAACAAAGGAATGCCTTGTTGGAGCAATATCTAAAGCACTACATTAGTGCCCATCAATGAGATTGGGCAAAGTTACTCGACATTGCCCAATTCTCCTATAATATGCAAAGGAGCGAGGCAACAAGCAAAAGCCCTTTCAAGGTTGTCATGGGACAACAACCCCAAACTCCAAATGCAATTGTTTCTTCCTATACAAGGAACAATCTTTTTGCATACAAGTTTGCAAATGAATGACATGAGGAGACAGACATCACTAGGGCTTGCCTTGACAAAGTGGCCAAGGGGATGAATAAATGGGCTGACAGAAAGCGATGCCCAAAAGAGTACGTGGAGGGAGACT
This sequence comes from Kandelia obovata, assembly GCA_021464305.1. Lineage (NCBI taxonomy): Eukaryota > Viridiplantae > Streptophyta > Magnoliopsida > Malpighiales > Rhizophoraceae > Kandelia > Kandelia obovata. The sequence continues at coordinate 3,675,170 of CM038484.1, read as the reverse complement.
TGGTACTGGTAAAGTTGTTGTCTAACTAATTCAAGTCTCTACACAAAGTGCATAAGGACTTAGTAAAGAGGTATGAAAGGTCATTCTTATTATCAAGCGTGTAGGAAAGGCTACCTACTAAGTCCAACTCTCGTCAAAACTCAAGATCCATAATGTCTTCCATATAAGTCTTTTAAAGTCTTTTCATGGGGACGATGGGGATTCTAGTCGAAGTGAGTCCAAGCGTACACCAACCATTGTAGTCACCAAATTCGACAAGGAGGTGGAATATATCTTTGCTGATAGAGTGATCCGAAGAAGAAGAGTTCCTAACTACACCGAGTACTTGGTTAAATGAAAAGATTTGTCGGACGAAGAGGTTAGTTGGGAATAAAAGGACCAGCTTTGGCAGTTTGTAGATTTCATCCAACAATACAGGAATGAAGGCGTAACAAGGACGTCGCGAGAATGAGTGGGGAAAGGTGTCACGGGCTACCTAAGTATGCTGTTAACCCACTTATTGAATGCTAACTCAATTGGTGCCCAACGCAAAGCAAAGAGAATTCTAGAAGTATGCTTAGATGTCCTTATCTAGAATGCTTCATTGTAAATATCTAGATATTCTATAATTATCCTAATCTATAGTATTTTATAGAATTTTCTAGAACAAGTAATTATAACCACTTATTAAGGAGGAGAAACAATTATAAATACCTTCATTCCTCCTATTTGTAAAAACACATCTCAATAGTAAAGTACTCTATATTGTTATATACTTGTACCTACTATTTTTCTCTTATTTTTAAGCCTCTCACTTGCTCTCTCTCTTGAGTTTTTTGAAACTCTTCAAGATTTACTTAGTTCATCTCTATGCACAAGGTTATTAAATGTTGTACAAGTTAGCATGATCAAAACCTAATTCTATTATATAAAATCGTGGAAGACAAAATTAGTCCAGGCATTACTTACAAATATACGAGCAACACTCTTTTAAGACAAAAATCAAAAATCAAAAGCTTTTCAAGTGATTAAGCAAAGCAATTGACCAAGGCAAGAGCAACACTCTTTAAGACAAAAATCAAAAATCAAAAGCTTTTCAAGTGATCAAGCAAAGCAATTGACCAAGGCAAGCGCATTGCTAGTGACTAGAGCAACATTGATGACCCTGCGCCTGATAGCAGCCTTCCCATTTCCATCCATGAGATGGCAAGTAAAACCATCAAGGCAAGTATTCTCAACAGTAAGTGCCGCACTAACCCAAGTCTGTATGTTTCTCATATGCCAAGAAAAGTCTTGGCCAGCAGCTCGACCCATAAGGCCAATACAGTCTTTCATGGTTGCTAGTTCTGTTGAATTGCATTAGCATATCCGGCCAGGCATTGGACCCACAAAGTAGGGTAGCTCGCGGCCTTGATAAAATCTGTGGGGCTAGAGCCGTAAGCCGCCGTGGCAGCCAAGAACAGGGAAAAAGAGATAGCAAATAGGGAAAGGACAAGCCTTGCCATATCTTTGAAGCATATCAGGAACCGTACGACAGTGAATGAACAAAGGCATTGGAAGTACTTATAGATGGTATAAAAGGTAGTAAGTTACTATTCTAGTAAACTCAAACAAAAGAATCCCACGCGCGCATCGGTCGGGCTACTGTCACCAGCACTTCCACTAACGGCACTAGGAAAACCGTTGCCTGAAATCTAAACCAAGTATTTTGGGAATTAACATTCCCCTGTGCCCATCCCCTCCTTCCTTTTGTTTTGTCTCTCTCATTCTTACGCTACTTGCGGCCTTCTGTCTTTATTATTGTCCTTTTTGGTCATTGTCATACCTTGCAGCAGAAATTGAAAGATTCCAATTCTATACTTCTTTTCCCGAAATTTTGAAACACTACAATTTCTTTCATTCCTTGTAATACCCGAGTCAATCCAATTAAATAAGATATTTTTGCGTGTAAAATGCAAGATTGAAAGAATCGATTTTATTATATATAATTAAAATTTCAAATCCTAAATCTCAACATCCCAAAATTATATATTTTTTTATTTAGTTAATATTAAATATCAATTTTATTAGTTTAATCTCAATTATACTAATTGAACAAATTAAATTTTTAATTTTTGATTTTTTCAATCCAATAACCGATTTGATTTTTAAAATGTTGGTAAAATGTGTAGTCGCCTAGTGGGGAATCTCAGTATACTGAATTAGATGGGTCAAAAGAGCATTAAATATTGAAGAAAAAAAAAAAGAGTCGATGGACTATATGTATTAAAATGATATCTATAAAATAACCAATTGGTCATTGTTACAGTAAAAAAAAAAAAATCCAATCCTGCTCATTGACTCCATGCAGGATAGGGGGAGCTGTTTATGGACAATAATACACAGATCTGCCTTAAAGTTTCTGTTGGATGGTTCTTCAAGGAAATCAATAGTCTAACGTCTATTATTTAGTGGGTGATCCAACAAACTCATAATTATTTAACTTCAGCCAGAGAGTAACCCTAGCAATATAATAAACAGAAACTATGCCATATAATTCTTCCTATGGACAAAAGGCAGGAACTGAGATGATTTGCAATGTCAAAATCTGATCAAAATGGTAACCACAATGCATATTATGAGAAGCCTCTGTCCCATGATAAAACCGGACACTGATACCAAATATAAAACTTTTAAATTTTATAGAGTTAATCAGTCTTCTTTCTTCTTTCGACAGGGTTCAAGTCAATTGTCTTTTTCCTACAGCAGTTCTCTGTTAGAGAGGTCAACCTCCGGCTCAGGCACATTAAAATCCAGTTCACAATTTTAGATAGCAATTGTAGTAGTGGGCAAAATGCTTGCAAGGTTCAACAATTTTTCTTGAAATTTTCATCCATTGCCACAACTGTTATTTCACTACCCTTTCCAGTCAAAAGCAATACTCGTTTAAGCACGACATAATACAGTTCACTATTCATTGCTTTCAGACTTCACAAAAATTGATCTGGCCAATTCATATTAGAATCATGGTCATTCTACAACAAAGTATGGAAAGAATGCAAATATGAATTATGGGCTTACCACCTGAGTGCCAAATTGTCATGTAATTGAGCCGCATAAAGCTTTTTTCATGAAAGCTGCTGCTTCTTTCTGAATAGGATAAATCAAGATAATTACTGAATTTAGGAGAACAATAAGCAGTAAATTGACGTGCAGATTTCTTATTTCTAAAATTTGAGACATGGCTCTGGTGCTCCTCTGCGTCAAACACAAACATGCAATTACACAACTATAACTGGACAAAAACCAGAAAAAATTTTCATCAATACCTCTTACCTGGTTGTTTTGATCGGCAACTGCTTTACTCTCATTGAGATGTGTCAACAAGGATCTGTTGAGTTGATTCTGTCAGCTTGACCATATCCAGCAACTGGAATAGTAAGTAACGTGAAGCACCAATAAACATAATTAAGCGTGTAAAGGAGTAAAGGGAAAGTATTGATGTAAAGTTAATGTTACTGTATTGTGAGCAAGAGTCACAAGTTTGGGTTACATAAACATTCTCTGCATAACCCAGACCCCTCAGCATTAGAGTGTTGTGCACTGGAATAGCCTTGTTGAACATGTAAAGGAGTATTACATTTGAATAACAGGTCTGATGATGAGTGACATACAGTTGGATTTACATCATTTGATGTCAAGATTTTGGTTTTGCTTTTCACTGCCATGACAAGTTTCATTTCCATTCCATCATAGGCTTCTGCAACAAGACAAGGCACCATGTCCTGTCAGTTTGCAGTAAGCAGGCAACAATAACTTCTTCAAATTATAAAAAAGTTCGTGGAAATTGTGAACCTATCTCCATATCCAGCAAAATCCATCAGCAACAACATACTGTTTTAAGAGTGAATCACTGTTTTTGAAACACAAAACAGAAGCTGCCCCAATTATTCAATCTGCAAAATTATTTGTTCAAACATACTGAGACCCGAGAGTGATTACAAAGCTACTAATTAGAATAACATCAAATGTGAAGAGACAACTATATGTTCGTAAAGAACACCTGCAATGGTATATTCCTACTTCTAAATAAGAGTTAAAAATTCAAGAATTCAAAATTCAAATTAAATTTAATCTAAAATTTTAAAATATTAGATTTACAAATTTTTTTCTGTTTATATATTATTTATTTTAATATAAAATTTTTAATCACACACGTTTATATATTCATATTTAAAATCTGAACAAGGTGAGGTGGCCGTTTGACTGTTTGTTTAATTCGGGTTTTGCTTTGTGCTGTGTTGTTTCAACGGTTTCTGTTGATGGCGGGCATCATGACCGTTGGACCGTTTGGATACTGTGAAAGCAATTGGTGGCCCATCTCTTCTGTAGAACAACTCTGATGATTTTAGGCCCAACTTATATAACGGGCCTACTGTATGTAGAATTGGGCCTCTACATAGTTAACATGAATGACTAATTTAACCATGACCAAGTTCTACTTACATTTGGCACAAGTCAATGGACAAGAATTACTTTTATTGTATATCATATAATTTAATAAATATTTTTATTAATCAAGAAAAGAGAAAAAATTGGCATTTTTTCTTTTGATTTTATAAATATTCTCAGGAGCAAGATTGTTTTGTATTAGTGGCTTAATATAATATTTATACTAAGAAAAATACAAAATATACTGAATTTGTGTAAAATATAACAAATGTCATATTTTGCAAATGACTAGGAACCCACTGTGCCTATGAGAACTTGTGGCTACATAATTGTGCCCTCTCTCTCTCTCTCTTTTTATTGGTTGGGGGGGGGGAGTCTGAATGCTTCACATTAAGATCCAATCTTTTGTAAGCCTAAACTGGTAGATTTTAAATGAGACTGAGGGCACCCATTCCATAAGATGTAATCCCATAACTATTCATTCAATGGGATAAAGGAAGAAAATGAGAGAAATGGGATATGTTCAGATAATATTACTTTTAGATCAAAAATATTTTATATTTGATATCTTTTGCCAAAAAAAATAATAAATAAATAAATCGAACTCACGCCATATGATGCCGTTGTCAATCTATCTCTGCTGCATACTCTTCATCTTTCTTTCCCAATCCCAAACCGTCCTTTGTTTTTCTGTTCTTAATTTTTTTTTTTTAATTTTTCCTGAAATGGCGATGAAGAATGATAACAGGCTGTTTTTCAGAGGGGAATAAAGGGAAAAGCCTCCTTCCCAAAAATTGGGCAACAATATTATCTGTGTAGGATGAAATATAAGGTAATAGAATATAATTGTTGAATAATTTTAAACGGAAAATGTAATTCAAGAGAAATTTAACGATCATGCTTCCTTCTGCTCAATCGCATTCTATCAAGTATGGTCTTCTTCTTCTTGTTGTTGTTTATTATTATTATTATTATTATTATTATTTTATGAAGCATGGTTCAAAGTTGAAACCTCTAGTATTTGCTTCAATGGAAATGTTAATCGACCAAAAAGATTATGAATAATTAAATAATTGAAACCAATAGGGGGTTGCATTATTGAAGAATAGCTGATGATCTTCATCAGCCCAAGATACCACCACATTACAAGAAATCGTCCTGGTACAAAAAAAAAAAAAAAAACCTTTAATTTGCTTCACTGAATTGATCTCATGTTTAATGGTCTTTTTCTTTCCTTTTTTTTTTTTCGGTTGTACAGTTACTGCAATTCACTTTCTGGTTAAGGAAATGGGAAAGCAATTGCCTCGCAATTTTATCAAAAAAAAAAACACACACACACACACACACTGAATTTACACTGCAAAATAAATTGGATTACTATATTAAATTTATGAAAAAAAACAAATTTCATAATACCTAATGTATTTATTTCAAGCCATACCAAATGAAATATTTTACATCGGAAAGATAAAATGGACACGAATTTTTTGATGCTGCATGTTAATAAAAAGCATAATTATAATTGTTAAGTTGAATATTTATAATATTATCTTTATACAACATTTTTTATTATTTTTATTTTATTTTTAGTGTGTGTGTGTGTGTGTGTGTGTGTGTGTGTGTGTGTGTGTGTGTGTGAATTTATATATATATATTTTTATTTTATTTTATTTTATTTTATTTTGGCCCCAGAAACTCACCTGCACGTATTAGAGGCTTCTTACATGTTTATTGTAGCCGGATGAAGCGTCAAATTTCGTTGGCAATTGATCACCTGTTTGTCAGCTGTCATGAAGTGTCGCATTGCATCTACCTACCATCTTTATTTAATTAACCTTTTTTTTTTTTTAGGTACATGTTTTATTTACAGTTTATCTTGCCATTCTTTATTTTTTTTTCAACCTTGTAAATATAATTGTTTTGTAGAAATCTTGACTAAACAATAAATGATTTCACATATAGTTTTTTTTTAACTTAATTTCCAAGGCGAGAGAACTCATTTTTATTTTATTTTTTTTATAGTGTCTTGTATTGTGGTTAGTATATATTGTTAGCACGCACTCACTCACAAAAAGTTATTAATTTTTTTTTATATATATAAGACTTCGTATAAAGATAGCAGAGGCTTTGTTTACCTTAATATATATTGTTTCCCATTTGCTGTAATGATATATTATTTCATCTTTAAAAAAAAAAAGAAAAAAGAAAAAAGAAAACTTGCGATTCCAATTCATCCACCAGCTGGTGGACTTCTTCTCCTGTACAGAAGCCAGTAAAGAGTAGTCAATAATTCAGTTCATAATAGTGATTCTAACTGCTAACCAACTTGAAACATTATGTTTACAAGACATGACAGCTGTTTGGAGTTCTTGTTGGGAAAATTGGCATAATAAATGTCGAATTTATTTGGTTCGGTGTTACAATTTATGATCTTAAAACTGCATAATGAAGTGAATATTGCTCATATTCAACTTATCAACCAAAAAAAAAAAACCAAAGAAAAAAGAAAAACTCATATTCTAACCAATTGTTTAGTAACAATTTGGCTAATTATTCCAGGCCTGTAATTGATTATGGTGAGTTACTCGGTTTGGAATTTCAAGTGGTTTGTTCTTAATTACATTGAATATATAACACAATGAATCAAATTACAACAATAATTACACAAAATAAATGAACAAATAAAAAGAATTACGAACAACATATATGTGCAACTAGAAACTGCAAAAAATATAACTAAATTTTGAGAGTACAACATCATCATATATCAATCATTTTGTATCTAAAATAAACATATTACATAAATATTAATCATAATTTAATTTAGTTGCAAATTTATATTCTCAAATTCACCACCAAGCCATAAATCATGACTTTCCCAAATCACCAAATACATTCGATCCTTTTTTCTTCTTTTTTTTTGGGGGGGGGGGGTTTGATTTGAACTTAATGTTTAGTGAAAGTATGGTTTGTGGTCATAGGGTATAACTATAATTTAGAAGTTTGGGTCATTTTCGTTTTTCATATAAGAGGCTAATGAGCCACAATTATTCCTTTTTTTTTTTTTTGGGTCCATCACATATGAACTCACCATATAAAGTGGACCAAACCTAACCAAGAAGAAAGTTTTCAGACAGACAAAGAAGCCAAAGGCACGTTTCCTCTGAAAAAAAAAAAACAGAGAGTGAGCCAAAGACACAGGCTTCTAAACCCATCAAGAAGAAACAACTGATGAAAATGGCTTCCTCGACGAAGATGTTGTCTTTGTTGGTGGTGATGGCAGTGGCTTTCTTTCTCAGTTGGACAACCTTAACCACTGCACAAAACATCCCATCTTGTGCAATGAAGCTGTTACCGTGCGCTGACTACCTCAACGGCACGGCCAAGCCGCCGTCCAGCTGCTGCAACCCCGTCAAAGATGCAGTGGCCAACGAGCTTCCTTGCCTCTGCAACCTCTCCAAAAACCCCAGTTTGCTATCTTCTTACGGCATCAACGTCACTCAGGCCCTCCAGCTCACCCAGAGATGTGGAGTGAAAGCTGATCTCAGTGCTTGTAAAACTGGTAATTAAATTTTTAACATCTTGGTGATTTCTGGGTTAGAGTTTTTCACTTGTGACTTGCTAATTTACAGAGATCTTTGGCTTGTGTCGTTAATTATGGTCAGAAATTTTGCGGTCTCATTCATAATCTTCCTTAGAGATGTGAATGCAAGTAGTAAAATCTCCTAACAAGGAAAAAGAAATCTCACATTTTTCTTAGAGTCGTAAAAAGTCCGCTCTGTAAAAAAATAACTGACTTAACCAAAGTTTACACAACTCGTCTTAATCCAAAAAAAATTCAATAAGCTATGGCCCCGCAAAGAATCAAAATATGAAAAACTTAATATATAAAAAATAAAAATTGAAAAATTCAAAACTTAAATGTATTCGAAATCATAATCAGATAAATTTTGAAATCCGAGTAAAATCAATCAGAATCCGACTTGATCTACTTATTTTCCATCTCTCATCCTTTCTGGAGGCCTCATGTGTGTTCTGGTTGCCAATTTACTTTAACATTGTTTATTAATTATAATATATATTTTCTGCAACAGCTGCTGCCGCGCCCACACCCACTGGCCTGCAGGCACCACCGCCTCCTGGTAAATTTCTCATTTTGTCTCTCTTTTTGAAGATGCATTCTCTCTCTTAATGCAAAGGCATTAAACGGGTTTGAGACCTGTTGCAGATTCATTTCACATAATTTTTCACCCATTGAACCTAAAATCATTTCTAATGCACCCTCCTCCGTCAATTATTCAGTTCATAATTCCATCAAGTGAATCACTTTGTCCCAAGTTTAGTACTTTTAAGTTGAAACTGATAACTGTAAATATGATTTGAATTGCTGGCGATTCAACCATCTTCTTTGGAACTTTTCTTTATATATATATATATATGTTCAACTTTTGTTTGATTTGTTAATTATTGTCAGAAATTTTACATTTTTTTCTTAATCTGAATTCATAATCATCCCTAGAGAGATGTGGATGCAAGTAATAATATTCAAACAAGTAAAAACAAACCTCATATTTTCCTAGACTAGTAAAAATCTGTCCGATAAAAAATAACCCAACTTTATATAACTTGTATTAATTGAAAAAAAATTTACTAACTTAAAGCACTTCAAGAACTAAAATATGCAAAATTTAATATATAAAAAATTTTGATAAATTTAAAAGTCGATGTATTGGAGTTTTGACCGGACCAGCCGGCCTGGCTAACCATTTTTATTGGCTTGAGTCACATTGCTTGTGATGCTGTTTATGGGTAATTTAGGGAATCTAGTTCTAAATTTTGAACCTACCGAATTACTCAATTAAATGTCTCGTGATTATAAAGGTGGGATGATGTGCCGGTTTCGGGGCCACCTATTTTGACTTGTCAGTACCAATCACGGAATGCCTTTTGCGGCCGAAACCCACTTTATGTATCTTTGTCTCCATTTTATTGCCAAAAGATTATGAGTTAGGAATTAGGATTACAAAAGCAGCTCATCTTGTCCCATCTTCTAAGCGTGTGTCTAAAGATAGGAATGAATTCCATTTCACATTTGGATCATTGTCATATAGCAATGGACACAATACCTAGAAAATCTGTGTTACTATCCTCCTTGCATTATCTTGTTTACTGCTCCCACTTTATAGGTTTGGGAAAGTTTAATGTATTTCCTGTTATTTGCCCTTTATTTCTGGTTATAGACATTTAATAAAAAAAAAAAAAAAAAGAGTGATGCCCATGGCTATGGGACCTTGATGTTCTGACTTCAGTTCCAGGAAACTACGGGAGCAGGATGGCATGGACTGGATTTACAAGCTTGGTTCTATTATTGGCTTCTTTCTCGTTCCATTAAGTCGCCCACATTGTTCTTTGGAGCCATTTGGGGATTGAGTATCTACGAGAGTAAATAATATAAAGACCATTCACTTAGTAGAGAGCTGCATTTCCACATTTTGGAGATTTTTAAGATGTTCTGCATTGTTATGTTGCTGATGTATCTCATTTATTTGGACTATGTAGGCTTTGTGTGAAACCCAAAGTAATACATGCTTATTACATTAGAGTGTTGATCATGGAAATTTAAAATAAATAAATAAATAAATAACAGTTTTAGAAATTGGGTTCAAGGATTGGATTTAAATTGAAAGCATTTGCATATATCTGCAACAAAAAGCTATTAAATGGACTTCAGGTCTGTATGGTTACTTTGACTTGGCCCCTTGAAAATTTTTGTTTAGAAGTTCAATTCATTGCTGAGAAATATAGTATGAATTACGCAAAAGTATGATCTCGGGATCAAAAGAAAGTAATTTTTATTGGATACACGTTACGTAAGGGTAAAATCTTATAAATGAGATATACATTTATTGTTATCATTACTATTAATAACCATATATTAAAGACTAAAAACATGTCATTAATAGTTATAATAAAATAATTTAAATACTTATATTTGAAATATATCAAATAAAAATTTAATACTTTACATTATATTTCTCTTCCATGATCTGTAATCGATTTTTTATTTTATTATTATTATTATTATGTAAAAAAGCGGATGCATTCAAATTTAGATGCGAGCTTAGTACAATACGCCAAAAAGAAACAATCAATTTGAATGTATCCGTTTTCAATCCTAATATCTTATATATTAATATATTTTATAAAATTAAATATTTATATATAATATATAAATATTAAATATTTTATACATTTAAATTTAAAATCAATTTAATTTTTGAAAATTATTATTGTCATCATCATAATTCAATGATTGGTTCGGTTCCTTCCTTTTTATTTTCTCATCCTCTTTTTTCCTTCCTTGCAAACTCAATTTTTTTAAAAAGAAAACAAAAAAAAAATCTCACTCTGATAAAGATCCTCCACATAAGGTATTAATTATTCGAATCAGTATACTATAATTAGGGAAACACAAAAAAAAGATACAGCTCGGTTCCATTATAACTATTAATTTATAGTTATATATTTATAAATCTGTATTTTTAATTTTATAAGTGTCTGTTTAATATTTTTATTTTTTAATTTTGTGATATATTTTTTTAATTATTTTATAATTTATTTCTAATGTGGTAATGGATTTTGAATGCTTCTAGATGGGGGGGACCTCTCTGTAGAGGTCATGGATGAGAGCGGCGACGCCTCCGAAGAGGCCAAAGCCAAGGCCATGGAAGCCATTTCCGAACGTTACTGTATAGACATTAATGTCAAAGTTTATTAATGATTGATGTGATGAATGTGTGTTAGAATTTAAATTTTGGTCACAATGCAGGCGAACTAGAGTATGCTGTCGAGCATTTAACAGAGGCGATTTGTCTTTAACCCGACATCAGCAATCATGTATGCAACCAGAGGCATTCAATCACTGTGTCTGTCGTGGGTTACTGGTTTGCAGTTTTGAAAGTGGATGTAACTCGGCCTGAAATCTCATTGTGTGCCTTTTAATTTTCTATATTGTGATCCTTATAGCAAGTGTCTACATCAAGATGAAGAAGCCAAATGCTGCTTCTCGGGATGCCCATGCAGCTCTTGAGGAGGTTCTTTTTCTCCTTGCTTGTTTATGACATTCGTCCATCTCCTTTTCTGATCTTTTGGCTACTGTGTCATCATGTTCAATGCATTGTTTTAAATGTTTTCTTTTATAGATCAAACGGATCAATCTCAAAGCATGAACACCCAAAAAAGGTCAATCTCTATGACTAGATTATATAATGAGATTTAGCTTAACGGCACTGGTCTTTAGCGTCGACAAGAATCCTGATGGCAGGTTACGCGCACACTGACTCTTATTAGACTTTTTGGATCAATCAAGAAAAAGGATATCTGCTCAAGCTGCACTTCAACAGAATCGCAGTGTAAGGAATGAAATGAGTAGTTCTGAGGAGACACAGACTCAGTTAAACCAGGACTTGAAAATATTTCTTACATTCCTGGACAATAGATGTTGTAACAACATATTTACCAACCTTCTTATCAGATTGAGCAGCCTTGAGGAACCTCTGCATGAAAACATAAGGGGTTGGCAATGACATGTTAAATTGCAATCTGTTAACCATCAAACGTTCCTGCAAATGATGAAGAACAACAGACAATTTTGATTATTTGCTTAGGAAAGGGTGGTAAAATTTAGAAATTTCCTTTCTGCTGTACATGATAAAATTAATTACCATTTCAACCACTTCTTTCCTAGTATAAGCCTTATCTGATATAAGAATCAGATCTCCAACTACAGGAACAGAAACCTCCTCATACTTGCATGCTAAGAGCATAGCAACTAGGCCCACCAACTGAAGCTTCTTTCTTACCACTGTTTGCTGGGATAGAAATCTGTCAATGAGATTGACAGTTAGAAACAGTGTCTCCTTCATAAGGTCAAACTTGTCCTGCACCTGTTGATTCAACCGGGATTTCAATAAAAAAGCTCTTGATTTACTATACCATAATGTACAACAGATTTGATAGGTAATTAGAGAAGAGTCCAACGTAGTAACCATTTTAAGCATGGCCCTGTAAAGAGCTTATTGCTTACCTCAACAAGCCAATCAACAAGTATGCCTCTCATCTTCTCATTAATGTCAGACTGTTTGACCATATAGTTAGAGGGTACACAGCTAAAAGTCTGCACAGATTCATGAGTATTTTGTCATCAAGCAAAGATGAAATAAAAGAATCACCAAAAATGGGATCTCTCAAACTTAGAGAAGCAAGGGATTTTTGGTCTCGGCTACAGTGAGTTGAACTTTTTGGATCAAGTGACATGGTCACTAATAGAAGGCAAAAGTAACTATATTATCTTTTACTATAGAGCCCAAGCCCAATGGTTCTAGTCAGCCCAAAGACCAATTAAGTTCATCATCACCTGGGCCTAGTGGCCCATGAGATATTTTAATTTTAGATCCCCATTTTAGTGCAGTGAGATTTCGATTATAATAAAATGATTGGTCAAATGTTTTTCTGAGTATTCTATTATTTTCTTCTGTGGTTCGTTTATCTTTTATATGAATGTGTTGTTAACTTTTAGTATTGACGAAGACAATACTCACAATAGGTGGGAGTTAACTTTCCTTAAGTATTGACCTCAATCAATTTCTTTGCTTTTTTCCCTTTTCTTTTAGGGGTCCGTTTGCTAAACGGGCGGAAGTGCAGTTAATAAAAAATTAATTATAAAATTGACAAAAAATAACAATTTTTTTTTTCTTATATATTGAAAAACGACTATCATATTCAAAACAAGCAGAAATCTTTGCTGACAGGGATTGTGGCAAATGAGGGAGAGACAGCAAGAATTAGAGAGAGAGAAAAAAAAATAGCTCTAAATCATTACTAATTTCGTCAATTATTGATTAACTCTTTTATAATTTTTATTAGTTGTTGGTTGTCATTCACAAGTTAACTTCATCACTGATGCAATAAGTCCCCTTTTTTTTTTGGGTCATTTAGTGTCCAAATCTACTTTATCTGATAAGAAATTAGTTGAAAGTTTTTTTTTTTATTATTTTACAATTTTATCTATAATAATAATTAATTTATGTTAAAACTCTTGACTTTAATATTTTGATTTTACTTTTCAACAACTAAAATCAGGAAAATACTTTTCAACAACATAGTCAAACAGTAAAAAATAAATTTTTTTTAAAAAAAATTTCTCAATGAATGTTTTTTTAAACAAATTATTTTCTAACAAAATAGGCCTTACATAGAAAACATCTTTTGTGTCAAATTCAAGCTGCTTCTTTTTTCTTCTTCTTCTTTTAACGTTCTTCATTAATGGTTTAACCTTTGCGTGAGATTAAAAGGTGCAATGGGTGTACGGTATTGAGTGAATACAATATTTCCTTTCGACTCTCGGCTGTAGTTTGAGTTCCTTCTTCGATGTGCAGACAAGGAAAAAATGACCTCTGACCCACCGGGAATAGCCCACCAATGGCGTGTCCTTTTTGAGTCAATATGACAATTCAGTGCCATATTTGGGGTATCATGGACCTCAATTTCTTAGTCGTCCATGACAATGGTTGGCCAAATGTAAACCCCACCTTTAAGATTGACCAGTCATTCATGTTACTATCAATGTAGACGATGAAGTTTCAATTGCCACTAGCCAAAAAGTATGCGTCTGCATCTGCTTAAAATTTGGGGTAGACTGGCTTTCCAACCAATTGCCGGGTCCTGACCAAGTACATCTCCCTCCCATTTTCTATGCCCAGCATAATTTTTTTCATCATACCATCTTTGATTGTCATTATAAGACAAGAAAACTGAAAATAGCAATGTCTACGTTTCTCCTTCAACAAATTTGGTCCTCATATTATTCATCGGAAATATTGCACGGAGTTGTTTTTCTGGGGTGGGGGAAGAGTTGGCAGCTAGCAATGTTGTGACCATTAATTTGATTACTATTCTCTCTCTCTCTCTCTCTGTCTCTCTCTTTCTCTCTCTCTCTCTCTCTCGTGTTTAATTCTTTTAGGCACCGTAACGGAGGGTCCGAGTTCCTGTACCAAGCATTTTATTATATTTGCTTGGTATAGCAACCTTAAAGGGGGGTGGGGGCTGGGGGAGGTGCTGTTATTTTTTTTATTATTATTTTTTCAGTCTAGTAAAATAGGAGAGTTGGGTTAAACGTTAAAAATAAATAAATAAATAAATTTTCATTCAGTCCCTATAAACCCACCGAGTTTTTTTTTTTTTTTTTTTTAAGGTTGGTGTACTTTTTTTCTTGCTTTTAGTGGATTGAACAAGACTCCCTCAGCCCACGACAGTGTTACATTGTTGACGAAATTTTGTACTTGTATTTTCTTTTTGAATTCTCATCCGAAAGCAAGGCTAAATAAAAACAAAAAACAAAACAACTTCATTTCAAGTTTAAAAGTCTTTGAAATATGAATTTTAAAAAATGAAATTTAAACTAGAAGTATGTCTTTCCTTTCAAACGAAAATTTCATCCCAGCCTCTTGACTTAAATGGCATTTTATTTGCATTTCGGCCACTCATCCATCCGTAGACTTCTACGGTTTTATGACATTATGAACTTAGATGAATGTTCCCTTAATGACGCCTACATTACTCAAAACTTACGTAATGAGACAATGTAATGAATTTCAAAAGGGACTCCACAACATAACAGGATTGTTATAGGCAAATTATTTAGAATTTGATTGACACAATCTTTGAGTTCTCATTCGGTGATTCTTGAGTCGCTATACTGTTGCTTGATGGTGTTTTGAGGCATGATCATGCAATGTACCGTTTGTAGGCTCATCATCAACACAAGTGGGGAAATTGTTAGCCACAAATCCCACATTCCAATAGCTGGTTTTAAATTAATTAAGAGTGCTAATATCAATTAGCTCTCAGTTCATTAGATATGGCAAAGTTCAAATCAGAAAGCAATAATATTTAACACGCACAGAAAGAGAGTGGAGGAGAAAGAAAATTTGTCAAAATGGCAATAACTCATTAGCTTGACATTAATGAGACAAACCTCTGCTGTGGTCCACAACATAACATTAAGATGGCTAGAAAACTTTGACCTCATCAATTTTCTATATAAATGTCTGTCTCCCCGTGAAGACAAATGGAGGTATAAGTTACTTTGATGAAAACCAAGTCACGCCATTCATTGTAGCCTAGCTTTGATGCAGATGAAAGGATTTTAGCTATTAATTGTTGTTAGAATCCTCACAATTTTCTATTGTTTGCCTTAGATCAATTTTTATTTTTCAATTTGTTTCTCCTTAGATATATGTGGGAAAATAATGTATATGAATAAGAAACCATGTACCTAATGATTGAGAATTAAGGATTAAAAATAAAAAAAATTACGAAAGTAAAAAAAAAAGGGGTAAAAAAAAAACTCTGAACTAAGGGGTTATGTATGAATACGCTTACATATCATGCAATTTATTGAATGTCATAAGGTCAAGTTCTTTAAATGAACTTTAACATGGAGAACTGTCCGGAAGACTAAGAGTGCAAGAGATTAACAGAGGGCTTTATAGGTTGGTCGTCAAAATCTCTAGATGTCGTGTGATTTATATGCGATGGTTGAAAAAAAAGAAAAAAGAAAAAGGGAAAAAAATTGAAGGGTCATATTCAGATTAAGATTTTCAGGTCTTCTACGGGACATCGAATTAGATTTGGGGTCATGTATATAACAATCTACAAATTATTCCAGAAGTTCAATGTACGCGGCACAAGCACCGGGTCAAATGGAAATTACTCAAACAAAGAGTTTAACACAACACAGTTAGTGACATAAGAATAACATATTATTGAAACACAATTGAATTGTCAGTTCCACGTACCAAGTGAAATTTTATTCATGCGTTAATGAGTGCGTCAATTTCTGCATTAGACATATGCTTTTCTGAAATAATTAATTTAATTATGACTTAAACATGGGAACTGCCGAGATAAATTTCTTGTGGACAGCAACTGAAAATGTGCTTCAGATTGTGTCTACTTAGCAATACCTCAAATCCAATGTGGCCATGTTGTAGTTTAAAGAAGAACAAAAAAAAACAACAAAGGAACGAGTATAAATACAACATGTTATTCTTTGGAAATGTCATTGGTTAATGATGATTGGGGTTGAAAGGTAAAGAGATTTAGCAAGCTGCTAATGACTTTTGTGTCTAAGTGAAGGAAGAAACTATGTAATGCATATACTAATAAGAAAGACGGTAATGTTATAGTGTAGACAATCTTCATTTAATTCTATTATTGTCTTTAAACAAAGGTAAACGCTAATTAACCCCCTTTGAAAAGAAGAAATGTTATTTAGGCACCTATTAAAGGGATAGAAAAATAATAATATACATACATACATACATACATACATATATACATATATATATATATATAAAAGATGAGACACGCTCATTAGTTTGAATTGCTAATCTTTTTCAATAATAAAATAAGTGGATGAAATAACCATAGTTGGCTTAATGGGGGTTTATTTTAACTCTTAGGGAGTGCTGATTGCTTTTCAATTTCAAACAGCATGGGAGAAGTTTTTGGTTAATTTTTTAAAAGCCTGTTGTTTGCGAACAAGTCTCTTCAATGGTAGCTAATTCAAAAGGTAGCTTCAAATTACATTTTAGATAAGACTGAAATATCCGTATCAACATTAGCTTTAAAAGAGAAGCTAGAACAAAATAAATAAATCAATCAATCAATCAAGGAAAGCAAGAGAAGAAAGGTCTTCAGTTCATGTGTTTGAACACAACTCGTGCGTCAGAACCATTTGTTTTTCTTGGCGTGTGATTGCTAGCACGAACTTGACTAATTTTTCTTGGAACTGAAACTGTACAAGAATGTTCTGCAATGGGATTTTCTTTGATAGGCACGGATCACATAATATGCTTTTCTATTTACGACTACCTCCCCCCCCCCCAATCTCCAAAGTCTTTTCTTGCTATGTCTCACTTTTTTCTGTTTTTTTTAGGGTACTATTGGAGGCTCAGAGCCAAAATGTCTAGTATTTTTCTTTTTGCACTGAATTTAATGTAAGTGATCGAATATGATGTCTTCTTACGCATATGCATATATATATAAGTGCACATACATCTAAATATATGTTTATTTCTGTTAAATAAATAAATATATATGTGTGTGTTTATCTATTTTTTTAATTAGTCATTTTACTACTTAAACAATAATAAAAAATATTAATTTAATTAAATATTATTATTTTATTTTATTCAATAATAATAATAATAATTAATAACAATAATTATCAATCAATAATAACAATAAACAATCCGTAACAATAATTGATAGTTGATAAGTAATTAGTAATCATAATAGTAACATTAATTTATAATAAATAAATCAAATAACATCTTAATACTTAAAATAAATTTGAAATTGTGTGAGTTGATAATATTAGAGTAAAACAAGAGAATAAAATTTTAGATTTAGAATTATTGAACACCCTTTACTCTTAGCCATATAAACAATTGAGTTTGTATAGACCTACGTGCGTTTATCAAATAGCATAACCTTTTGTGAATTGACGATTTTTTTCCATCGAAGATTGAACTCTTTTTTTATTTTTATTTTTTTTGTGAAATTTGAGATGGATGAGATTTGAAAACTGCAAAAAAAATCTGCTCTTTGCAACCAACGAAATTGAACCTAATTAGTCATGCTTTGATGACTCTATTTGACAAAATAATTGTATTTAGTTACGTTGGATATATGCACATCTCAAGTTCAAATCTATCATTGTTGAGCGCCAATATTTCCTCTTGTATTTTGTCATTGGGGTTGAGATTCACTTGTTGCACATCAATGAACATCCATTGAGAGGATTGTTTGGGACTTCAATTTTGAATACATCCTTTGTTCATTCAAAATGGTTGATTAAACTGCAATTTGAGGCCCCTTCATCACACATGGTGGAGGAAAGGGCTCTATCTTGTTAGAAGAAGTGAGCTGGCTTTTCTTATTACTATTGCAACATATGAATTCCTTGACTTGAATTGTACACACAGCACATGCCTACGTTTCGTAGGTTGCAATTAATCATGTCTTCTGTCTTTTTCGCTTTTATTTTAGTTTCTATTTATTTGTTGTGCTTCTTTATGGTGGAGTAACTGTTGCTGGCAAAGTATGATATATTCGATAAATAATATTAAACTTTGATATCCATCCAGGCAGTTTTCATTTTTGATGGATTGGGATAATGATTAAAAAGGTTCATATATAGAATCTTTATGTATTCTTTTTGTTTGTTCTCTCTTTCTTTTGATCATCATGTATTTGGTTATTGAGCTCTAATTGTTTTTTTTTTCTTTTTTTTTTTTCACCAAGTTTCATTTATATAATAAACACAGAATAAAGATTTTTTTTTAAAAAAGTATAGTCTTTATATGTCTTTGCTGTTAAGTTCCACTTTTTTATATGAAAAAAAAAAAAATTATATCTGCTTTTTTCCTCAATTCTCTATACTTTTTCTCTCTACATTATTTTTCCATTTTGCAACTGCCTTAGGTATTTCATGTCCCAAAAAAAGAAAAAAACAGTGTCACTGTTATATTTCCATTTTTGATGTTGCAATCATGTGGTATAATGTATTATCTTATCATACGGAGTCCCTCTCTACGGTCCCACTAGGATTAGATGATATACAACTTTCTTATGAAATAATCATCATTCTTAGTCAACAAGTTACAAACATATTAAACTTTTATTTTAATTTAAAAAAATTAGTCCAACACACAAAGATGTCACAGCAGTAATTCCAGTTGCAAATTTGCCTGCAAGTATAATCTGAGCTTCCACCACCCAGAATTCTTGTGTACCCTCCAATTTCAGGGCAGAAAGCTATTGTTCATTCAACTCTAATCATCCTATACTCCATGAAATGCTAAAAACCTGAAAAGGTTGATCCTGACGACTGGGTAGTGTGAGAATCATCAATTCAGAAAGACATGATTAATGGGTCTAATTTAACTTTCAGTCTCCTCTCTCTCAGAAACTCACTCAACAAGCTGATGACAGCATGATTCATACATTATCCAACTACCAAGATTTTGGACTATATAAAGTATATATCAATTAGATAAAATCCATTTCAACTGATCCAACGGTTAGCAAAACCCTGTTAATGCTAATTTATGACTTGCTACTTTTAAGCAACAAATAAATGACAAACGTAAGGATGAAGAAATGAGTGACGAAATGGTTGAGTAAGCTTGCAATCAGGGGGTAAGATTGTGTAGGAAAATGGGAATTCTTCTTCTTCTTCATTTTTTTTCAAAGCTTTTCCATTTTCAATTATTTGGGTGCTTAATTAGATGTTGCGTATGCTTTGGTCACCTATCATCATTCACTTTCACATAGCAGAACAAGCCATACATTCTAGTTCCCATGTCGCTTTCACAAACCAATAGTGGAACCCGGAACCTCTCTCTCTCTCTCATTATTTGTGTACTTATATGTTTATATTTTCTAGGCACTCCATAGCCCTGATGGCATTATATAAAGGTGGGTGTGGGGCTTTCGGGTTCTTTACCAGCAGTATTTGTGAGTTTCTTTTTTTTTTTTTTCCAATAGCCACACTCGTATTAGTGTGGATATGGGCAGACAGCCTTGTTGTGACAAACTAGGAGTGAAGAAAGGGCCATGGACAGCTGAAGAAGATAAGAAACTGATCAACTTCATTCTCACCAACGGCCAGTGCTGTTGGAGGGCTGTCCCTAAGCTCTCTGGACTCCGGCGATGCGGGAAGAGTTGCCGACTCCGATGGACTAACTATCTTCGCCCTGACTTGAAGAGAGGGCTCCTTACAGAAGCGGAAGAGCAATTGGTTATTGACCTTCATGCTCGTCTTGGCAACAGGTTGACTTTCTTTCTTCAACGTCATTAATACACATGATGGATGATCATGCAATGAAGACATACATATGCTATTTTTTTGTATGTTTTGTCAATGGTGAAAGCAGGTAATGCAATTTAAATTTAAGCGTTTGGAAATCAAACTTGATATACATGACCACATTCGGACCATCTTATTTGAAAGTAGGTGTGTGTATAATTATGAGGAAAAAGACAGGAGATTCACTGGGAGAAGTTAGATGCACATAACTTATCTCTATTTTCATAGAGAGATTGTTTCCGTAACTCAAACTTAATCAGTATGTTAGCTTTTTTCTTTTTCTTTTTTTTCCTTTCCATGGACATATGAGGGAACAAACGGCTGCATACATAACATAAGGTTCAATTAAAAGATGGCCAAGTTCAAAAATGGTACTGGGCCTTTCCAGAAAAATGCTCTATCTGATTTTTTGTGACACATTATCTAGTTTAGAAATCAGCTTTCTTGAAGTGATATAGTATTCTTATCGAGCAGCTTTAGCCATTTGGTTTGTTAAGTCTTGTGGATTTCCATGAACAATACCGATTTTTAGTGTTGGTTTTTGTGCATTATTTTCTTATGGTTATATATAGGTGGTCCAAAATAGCAGCAAGGTTGCCTGGAAGGACTGACAATGAGATAAAGAATCACTGGAATACTCACATCAAGAAAAAGCTTCTTAAGATGGGAATTGATCCTGTGACACATGAACCCTTAAACAAAGAGGCCAAGCCTGTTCAAGAAGTTTCATCTCAAGCTGATATTTTAAAAGAAAACAGGAACCATCTTAGGCAAGGAAATGATGGCACTGCTAACTCTGAGGATAACTGGAGCTCAACAGCTGAAAATTGTTCTATGGATGAATCGTCAGCTTTAATAGATAACATTTGCAGTGATGATACGTTACTGAATAGCCTGTGGATCGATGAGCCTCCTCTAGTTGATGCATCATGGGACAATATTCCTCCGGCAGCAGAAATTACCAATAGCCAAATGGGCAATTCATCCTGGGAGGATAATTGTACCTGGTTATTGGATTGTCAAGAATTTGGCATTTATGATTTCAGGTTTGATTGTTTTGGTGAAATCAAATTAAACACGTTCGGTTTGGAAGATCACAAGCTCTAGCAATGTTCATATTCTAATTTCTATGGTAGAAGAAAATTCTTGAGTCTAATATGAATACGTGACAACAGTACCCTGTGTATATGATTTTAAGTCCTTCATGGGTTGAATTCTGAATGTATTAGATAATGTATAGAAGAACGAGTGTGTATGTGTGTATGTATGTATGTATGTTATTTTATTGTGACTTTAAGATCATTCTTTCAAGTAGAAGGAATTGTCTTTTTATGAAAGCAGAGGTAAATTTTAAATTAGAGAAATTATTGTGGGATGGTTCGAGTAAACCTGGCTTTCTAAGGAGGTTTCTCTCCCAAACCAGTCAAACAGCAATACAAATCAAGCTAAAAACCTTAAAATGTGACATTACTTATTTGGTGTCACACAAATTTGTGTTCTTATGTGCAAGAACTACTGGGGTCTTCCCAAAAAGTTGTTAACACCTGTATACACTGTATTTAGACTTCAAGAGGACTGGAAAATGTTTTTTTTTTTTTCATTTTTGTTATTAAATTTTTTTTCTTTTGTTGTGGGTATGAAGAAAAAGGAAAGCAACGATCTCATTTCCTAATTTTGCTATCAGACATGGTCCTATGGACTTGGGGATGGGAAAGACAGAGGAGCTGCTACAGACATTTTCCAAGATGATTGGATTGTTTAAAGAGTGGAAAATGGCATAGTCGTCCATATAGTTTAGTGGGGTTCCATATAGTTTATGCAGACGATAATGAAATATAAGTGAAGCAGAGACACCCCATAAGGTTTCTTTTTGAGGAAACTTGATACCTTGCCATCATCGAGAGGGGATCCTTATGAGAAAAAGGGAATTAAATAAGAGGGGGGAAATGGAATCTGAGCAGGATGCGCTCACTAATTTAATTGCACTTCAAAAAATAATCCCATCATGACTAATCTTTAAGTGTCTCTTTTAATATATCTATTACCTTTGACTCCTAGTGTTGTTTGATCTTCAAAATTCTATAAAATGGGCACGTTTTACAGGTATAAGTGCAGCTTACCTGCCGACTCAAAGTCAGAAGTTATTTTTTATGTGATCTCAGATGATGTGGTCAAGAATCCAAGATCTTGTATAATGAATGAGAAATTGCAAAACAGTAGCAGACAAGTTTGAGAGACTTTTACTTCATATTCTCTGGATTCTTAAGGTCACGGAGTTGGTTTTACTAAATTTAAGCTAACTTGGATAAATTTTTAGAATTCTATTGTAAATAAATACAATGAAATACATACCTATATCACTTAATTATAATTATTTATTATTATATATGAAAGACATATCAATTGACAATTATATATGATTATATATTTGTAAATTTATGTACACTTTTATCTATTTATTGGTATCTTCTTTTTTTTTTTTTTTTGAATTCTTTTATTTCGATGTCATGAGATAAGATGGAGTTGTGAATGCAGTCATTGAGCTTACCCCCACATGAGCGTTCAACACTCCAACTATATTATATGATTAATGTCGGGCTAACTTCGGGACTAGACTTTCAGGCATGAGTAGGAACACTTCATGGTTATTTCAAGTCTTGGGACTGGGTGTTATTATATATCTTTTTTGCATACATTGTTACATTTTATTTTATTTTTTTTTGGCAGAGCCATAACAACTCTATGAAAAACAAAATAAAAACATGCTATATCAAAAATCATCCCTCTTTTGCAAATGTGTGTTAATGGTGGTTGAAAGGGTTACAACAACAAATAATCTTGCCCATCAAAGAATCACCAAGCTACCCATAGCTAATTCTCCTTCTCCAATTCAAATGGACCAGAAAACGAGTTAGTGACATTGGAATTAATTACCATTTGGTGAATTGAAAACCAAGTTTAACTTTTGGTAAGTATTTTGGAAGTTATCAACAATTTTTGCAATGAGATCGTCCTTTTTTTTTTTGGGTCCTATTTTATTGCTATTTTCTATGTTTGTTCCCACTAAAATTTTAATTTTAACCCACTCTGTTTTTTTTTTCCTACTAACAAAAATTCCCGGTTTTGCCATTGTTTATATTACATGAACAACAGAAGTAGCACCATCTAACTCTATATTATGTTTTGCACAAAATCTTAGAGGCATTTTGGATCAATCCCATGCATCTCTAGCATAAATAGAGCCTTTTTTTTTTTTTTGGAACATCTGAAATTACAAACGGATGGAATGAAAGAAATCACAAGTATGTTAAAATTTCAAGTATAATTAATGTATAAATACATGTTAAAAATTTTAGAAATAATTAGTTTATAAGTAAAAAAATAAATTATAAATTTAAACTTAAAATATAATCTCAAAATCATAAACCTACCATTTATTTGAACACTGCCCTTTTTTCTATTATTTTAAACTCTCATTTAATGACTTAAAACTTTGCTTAGTGTGTTATTTAAATCCTCAATTTTTTTCATAACGCTGGACTCTTTCTTTTTCCGATACGGGACAACAGGTAAAATGGGCTATATTCCGAGCTCAATGTGGTGACAGGTCCTTCATTATTGGACCTGACGAGATAGCTTTCCAGCTCATTTTCTTTATTTTGCTGAACATAGTTGTCCCATTATGCAGTGACAAAAATATCTCGAGGCTGTGGTTTTTACGATAATACATTGGAATAGACATCGTATAAAGAATCCACCTCCCTGTTTGTATGTGTTGAGCAGCTGCCAAAAAAATTAAAAAATTTAAAAAAATGAAGGGATTTGTGGATTTATGAGTTTCAAAACGAGGGAGAATCAAGAAATCACATGTTTCAATTTTTTTGAGAAAATTATACGGCGTACCCCATCTCCAAGCCACACTACTCTTTACCTTCTTGAGTAATAAACCACAGTTGTAGACTAACTGAGGTCAATCGATAATAACAAAAATTATATAAAGAAAAAAAAACCATCTTTTTCTTTAATTATGTGTGAAGAAAAAACAAGTATTTTTATTCAAGTCTACGCATATAATTACAGTGACCACAACGACAATTTTTTTATTATTATTTTATTTTATTTTAAAGATAAGAGAATATTTATATTAACTAAAATTTATTATACAAAATTAGACGTGTGAATACACTGAACAAAAAGGTGATAATTTTAGTGACAACGGCCGATCAATGGGTGTGGGTGGCGGTAGAAGGCCTACGGCTTCAAGGCATTGGGAGAAACAGGGGATGATGGATTTTATAGATGAAAACTCGATTCCTGGGTTAAGGAGCGCAATGGTGCTTCACTAGAAGGGAGTCAAAGGGTGGGAAATGGATCCAAAAGAACTAGACCCACAGCATTCCGGCGACGTTGCGTGAGGTAGAGATCACGACTGTGGCAGTGAGCGGTAGGTCCCAGTCAGAGCAGCTACTGATCGTGGACACGTGTCCTGATTCAAAACTGTAGCAAGGTGGCTTGGGGAAGACAAAATGAAAGACAAGGTTTGACAGATTGGGAATCGTTTCAAC
The DNA here is from genome assembly GCA_021464305.1 of Kandelia obovata. Classification (NCBI taxonomy): domain Eukaryota; kingdom Viridiplantae; phylum Streptophyta; class Magnoliopsida; order Malpighiales; family Rhizophoraceae; genus Kandelia; species Kandelia obovata. The sequence continues at coordinate 3,650,258 of CM038484.1, read as the reverse complement.
GGGCCGAGGGGTGGTTGGGCTCCCCTAAAAGAACTTTAAATCATGGACTTCTTATTAGCGAGCATTAATTGGGATGAGCCCAATCAAAATTCAGACTAAATTTCAAAATACAAGTTTTCCAGGCTACTCTGTGGGAGGCCTAGATCCTCAAAACAATTCATACCAACAAAGTATCGATGGAATCCATCTGGGGGGAGAAAAGAGTGGCGGATGGTGGAACAGCGAAGGGGATTCTTTTACCGATGACTTCTCTAGCAAGACCTAAAGGTCAAACTAAAATATGCAAGTCACCTAAAGAAAAGAGGAAGGCTACAATGGCGAGCAGGAAACCAACGACCGAGACATCGTTAAGGAATAGGGAAGTGATACAAATTAGGAAAGTGCATTTAGAGGATGGACAGCTTTCAGATAGGCATAACCATTAGAAACCGAGTCCTATGTCTGGAAATGGCCCCGAGTATTGGAGGTTGAGAAAATGATGGGCCTCCGAGTGGCAAGGGAGGAAGATGCTGTCATTACTTGGATTGCCTCGACAGAGGAAGAAGTGCAGAAAGAATAGCCATGTGTTTTTTTTTTTTCGCCATTTTTAGGTAAAGATTTAATTTATATCATGATTCTTAAAATTATAAATGTTCGGGGGGGTTGGGTAAAAGCACGAAAAGATAGATAATGTATAAGTGGGTTTCTAATATTAATTTATAAATTTTATTTATTTAAAAAATAAAACTTGCATGTGTTGCCTATGCATTAATGAGACAAGTACAGAGAGATCCGGGGATTTAGGTTTTGGCAACAAAAGCAATTGGGGCAGCTGGTGGATAGGCAACTTTCTAGGATTCAATGATGTTTCAATTACACAAAAAGAAAAAAAATGATGGTGATTGATTCATTGTTATGGAAGGTTTAATCCCTCCTTCAGGGAACAGGTTAATATGGTGAACCTCAAGGATTGGTAATGTTTCGGGTGTGATTTTAATACAATATTATTAAAAAATCAATAAGTGCATGTGTTTGATGATAAATTGGCTATCCCACATTTCAATAAATTTTTGTATTATATGAAGTTAATTGATATGTTGATGCACGGTCGGAGATTCACCTAATATATTTTTAAGGAACTTCCTTCCATGAACCAAATAGATAAGTTCCTTATTGATGCTAAATTGATAGGGGCAATATCTGGCCTTAAATAATAAGAGATATATTGTAATTTTTTTGATCATTTCGTTATATGTCTTGGAATTAAAAATAAATATTAAGGCACTCTGTCATTCCGGTTTTTCAATGGTTGAGTGATAAACAAGTATATAAGGTGATTGAGAATGTTTGGGCAAAATCTATAACTAGTGGTATTTCGAGGCAAGTTATCAACGAAAAGTTTAAGCTTGTTAAAGATTACCTTAAAAAAAAGGTATAACATAGTGGTCAAAGAGATAGATAAGGCTTAAAATGTCTAATGCAAAAAATAAGAAACTTAGATTTTAATAGATGTTAAAAGAGTTGATTTAATTTAGTGTAAGAACACATATTGAAAAGCTCTATGAAAAAAGAAACTTGAATAGTTTTAAAATTTTAATTAAAATAATTGGTGAATTAGGACCAAAATTCTAAATTTTTCCATATTAAAATAAACAACGAAAGAGTTTCATAGACCATGTTACTATTGGCGATGTAATATTAACACAACCAAAGAAAATCATATAGGTTATTTTCACCTATTTTAAATAGCAATTAGAGGGTTTTATTCAACCATGCTTGAAAATAGATGCTTCTTTTTTTTCATAAATTAAAGATGACTAATAATTTAATTTTAAAAATTCCTTTTTCAATGATAAAGGTTTGGGATTCAATAAAAGATTATGATAACAACATAACAATAGAACTAGAAGGATTCAATTTCATTTTATCAAATGTTATTGAGAATTGGTGAAACATGAGATTATGAATTTTTTAACAAATTTATATGATAATGGAAAATTTTGTAGATCTCTCACAACTTCATTCACAAAATTAATTTCTAAGACGGAAGTGACAAAGTTAATGTCTTAGTTTTAACCTATCTCTTTGATGAGTTGTATCTGTAAAATTTTAACTAAAGTGTTAACTGATAGACTGCATTTGGTGATAAAAAAGGCAGAAAGAAAAATTCAGTCAACATTTATAAAAAGACAATACATAATAGATAGCATTTTGATCACTAATAATATTATTGAAAAAATGAAAAAAAAAACAAAAAAGAGGGATTATCACTAAGTTAGATTTTGAAAATATTTATGATACAACAAAGTCAATTTTTTTTAAAAGAGGTAATATAATTCTTAAACTTTAGCTAAAAATAGAGATATTGATATAAGAAGTATACCAAGTCCTCAAATGTCTATCCTAGTTAATGGATGTCACACTCATCAATTTCAAATGGTGAGAGACCTACATCAAAAGGATCCATTATCCCCCTTTTTTACTTTTATTAACAGTAGAAAATCTAAACTCACTTTCAAAAAAAGATTTAAACTTGAGTCTGATTAAAAGTATTAACATTGGGTAGTACTTGTAGTTTTCACACCATTAGTTTGTCACTGATATTATTCTTTTCAACTCAATTAAGGATGAATTGATAACAAATTAGAAAAGGATTTTCCAATGCTTTTAATGATTGAAAATAAACCTCACTAAAAAAACCTATATATGGAATTAAGCTAGAAAAAGTGAGTATCAAACCATGGACTATATTTCAGAAGTGTCAAGTGAATTCCTTTCCAATAAAATATCTAAGACTTCCTTTAGGGTTCTAAGAGAAAAGGTCTCTAGGATTTTGTCATTTGAAAGATGAAGGCCTAGCTAAATAAATGTAAGTCTCACTTTTTTACAAAGTTCTAGTGATTGGTATCAATAAAATCTTGTCTATGATCCCTTCTTATTTATTTTATACCTCTTTTAAAGATATTAAATTTTGTGAAAGTTATAATAAAAAAGATTCAACAACTTTTTTTTTTTAGGTGATGATGTTAGAAGCAAAAAGATTCATTATGTAAAGTAAGGTTTGTTTAGTGGCTTTGGCATAAGCAAAATCAAAGATTACAACTCAGGTCTTTTAACTAAATGAATGTAAAAATGAGAAATTATAGTTAGGTGATATGGGTAAAAATGCTCCAAGTAAGGTATGACGACTATCGATATTGGTTATGGAAATGACATACCAAGTTGTCTAAGATGTCAACCATATGAAAGGAGTAGGTTTGTTTTATAACTAGATAATAGGACCACAAAGGTTGTCGAATCTAATTTCATATTTGTACTTAAAGAATGAGATTAAGCATATTTTTAGCATTATATATATATGGTAAATGAATCACTTTAATAGATATTCCTAAAACTTTGCGCCTTAGTAATGAATAAATTAGGATTGGTCATGAGTTTTAGAGCATGGATGAATAACAAATGGGAGCAGTGAATTAAGTGACATCAAAATCATTTCATTTAGAAATAAGAATAATTAAAGAATATATTTAATATATTAAAAATGTGTTGGTTTTCACATGGAGAACCTAACAAATTTACTTGGTAATATGATAATAATAAAAATTTCATAGTAAAATCCTATTATGACCTACATGAAAAGTTTTAAGGAGAAATTTTTTATTTCAACATTATGCATTTGATGAGATTTGGCTCTTCCAAAAGTAAAGTTATTTCAAATGTAAAGTTATTTGATTAGCAACTAATACAGGGGAGCTTACCAATTAAGGAACACCTAACACGAATATATGGTAACAACATATATGATATAATATGTCCCCTTTATTCCTCAACCCATAAATCTATTGACCATTTATTTTTTCATTAAAATTTAATTTGATAGGTTAGGTATTGTTCTTAAAATGATAGGATATTTACTATATTGTTCCAAAGCCTGTAAATACAGTATATAAGATATTACTAAATCATTGAAAATGCTACAAATTTAATAAATTACAAGTGATAGGGTTATATGTAATAATTTGTTCCACTTAACTAGCTAAAAATGAGCTAATATTCAATGGTATACCTTTTATAATGGAAAAGACATACGACTTAATTTAGGTTCATATGTATGATAGTCTAAAGCCAAATGACCTTATTATTACCTTTCAATTAATGAATTCATACTTAACATTACAAATATCTCAATTCCTAAAAGGAAAAGATGTTAAGGTTAGGAAGTACCTTATAGGCTTATAGATTGTCAGGAATAAAGAAGTGCTAAAAGCTTATAATGAGTAAATTTATTGCATTTATTTGAAACTTATAGAAGTTGTATCAATAAACTTTTATTAATTAGAAAAATAGTGGAATTATAGGATCATGACAAGATGCTATGGAAGTTGTATGGATCATTAAAAGTGACTCTCTCTTAGAGATATTCAAGATAAATGATAGCAGTGTTAACCTTAATTTTTAGCAACTGCAAAATCATGACCTTTTGTAAATTGGTTGCGAGGTTAAAGGTTTAATTCAGCTAGTTGCAAAAATTAATGATTGTATTGATGTTTTTTTTTTTAGTTAGCTATAATGATTTTAAGTTGTACAAAAATATCAAATGTTATTATTATTTGAATTCACATTAAGAGAGATTCTTACTTCATAAATAAAGTTATACTTTATAATATTATTTGAGATTTTTAATGATACGGTGTATAACTAATTGATTAGTATTTAGTACAAATGATTCAGACGATCTTTTATTACTAAAAAAAAAAATTTAATCAGTGAATTATTTTATTTTATTTATTTATTGATTATTCTTGTTGAAATAACTATAAATAAAATACTTTTGCCATTCAAAAAGAAAAAAAAAAGATAATTAATTTGAATTGTAAAATATAGAGATTAACTAAAATACTTAAAATATAAAAAATGATGTTTAAGAATTAGTAGTTTAAATCTAATAATAAAAAATAAGATAACAAATTATTAAAATCTTAGTTTCAAAAATATAAAAAAAAAAGTCTAAAAAAATACTAAAAATACCATATTTTTTTTATCTTTCTTTTATCTATTAAAAAAATTAATTAATTGTAAACTATATAATTAAAATAATTATTTATATTTTAATTTTTTTATATTTTTTTAAAATAAAAATTTAAAATATAAAATTTCGAAATAAATTTTAAAATATGAAAGTACCACACCTTAAATTCACAAAAAATATACCGTTTTTATCCTAATTTTGAGCAAAGCTAACCCTTTCTTCAAAACCCCAGCATTCTACGGTAGAACATCCAAGATTGGGCAAAAATTCCATTTTACCATCTTATTGGAACTTCCTTCTCTTTCTCTATCCCATTACTACCGTTAATGTCACATCTCCTTTATACTTTTTTTTTTTTTCACTTTTCCATCTCATTCCCCGAAATCTCGCGGCCACGTTGTAACCTCTAAAGTGGCACAACGTGATTGGACCACGAAATGTGTAGCTCCTGCGTTGCCTCTCGAGTGAAGCTTTATACAAAGCAATTTATATTGTCTTTAACCTAGAGGGATTCGACTCTGGGACCGTATGCTCCACAAACACACGATTCAAAGTTGTCTTTAATATTGGGATAAGCATAGATAATTAATTTCTCGTAACTTGTAATTGACTTTTTTGCTAGCATCTGAAAACGTTGCCCATCACGGGTTGGGAAAGTGGGCTTGTGCCGACAACTGCCTGATCAAAAAATCACATGATACAATGAAGATTTGCTCTCAATTGAAAGCAATTCTGATTCAGGAAGAAGCAGATATACGTCTCATCTGTGCTTTTCTTGTGGGCGATAATCTAAGGAGAATTTGTGGATCTTGAGATCATGCAGCGACTGTGCGTAAACAATTTGTACACGTCGCCGCTATAATTATTGTTTGTTTTATTTTGACAAAATATATACTTGAACCTCTTCCGTTTCCTTCTATTTATTTATTTATTTTGTGTGTTTTTTTAGGTCTTGATCGACCAAGGGATTATTAATTCGAGTTAGGGTCCCAACGAGCAAACAAGCAGAAAAATAAGAATTCAATATCTCTATCTTCTTCCCCTTCTAATATTGGCAAGCTTATCCCGATATTTATGGATATTTTTTTCGTTTCTAAATGGCATGATTCGGATCAATAATTTCTGCCTTTTGTGCAAGCTTGGCCTTGTTGTAGTAAAATACAAAGTTACAAATTCGCCCGGAACACCGTGGACCACTTGCAGGAAGTAAGAGGGGGACTTGCACAAGCAAGCCAGGCGGCCAGCTCACAAGGAAAAGACAAGTAACACCAAATTTAGTATAAAAACTGAAAGAGATTTGAGATATTGGCCGCAAGGCCGTTTGGTTGAGTGGTGCAGAAACCAATGGAGGAAAAATATCTTCTACTGTTATATTTCTTACACTTGAAAATAATGCTAACTAACGACAAAACAACAATAAATTTAAGGGAGAATTTTCTGAACTTTGAGAAAGCGTGTCAATGTTATCAATAAACAGTTGATATTTTTCAGGTAAACTTTTGAAGAATTACACTTTTTGTGTAAGCTGCATTTCATTTGCTTCCATAGGCCAATTCGTTAACAAGCACCAATCACCAAAATGATGGACTTCAGCGTCATTTATAGCTTCTTGTCATGGTGGGATAACATCTACAAGAGGCACGAATTTTCAGGAGATGCTCTTGCCATATCAATCGCAACATGTGTTGCGTTCTGGCTCTTGTGGAATGTCATGAGATCAAAGAAGGCACTTGCTTCGTTGCCGCCAGGTCCTGTCGGTTTGCCAATAGTTGGATATCTTCCATTTCTTGGCGAAGACCTCCATAAGAAATTCGCGGAATTGGCTGAGGTTTATGGTCCTATCTACAAGCTTTGGCTAGGAAAAAAATTATGTGTAGTAGTTAACTCACCGTCACTGGCCAAGGAAGTCTTTCGCGAGCAAGACACGACGTTTGCAGACCGCGATCCGCCCATTGCTGGCTGGATTTTATCATGGGGTGGAAGTGACATAGCTTGGTCTGCCTATGGTCCGGACTGGAAAAGGAAGCGAAAGATATTTGTGAGCCATATGCTCAGTAATGCAAACCTTGATGCTTCTTATGCTCTGAGAATGCAAGCGATTAAAATGGCGATTAGGAACGTGCATAAAAAGATTGGCAGGCCTGTAGACCTTGGTGAGTTAGCTTTTGCAACAAACGTTAATGCAATAATGAGCATTTTATGGGGTGGCACGCTGGAAGGAGAGGAAGGCACTAAACTTGTGGCAGAGTTCAGGAAATCAGCAATTGAGGCCTTGGCGCTAATGGGAAGACCAAATATTTCTGACTACTTTCCCCTGCTTGCCAGGTTGGACTTACAAGGCATAGAGAGGCAGACAAAGAATGTTCTGGCTAGTATGGAGAAGTTTCTCGATACCAGTATAGAGAAAGGTTCAAATTTGATTCAGGACAACAGCGTTGGCTTTAAAAAGAATGAACGGAAGAAAGACTTTCTGCAGATTCTCTTGGAGTTTAAGGACCATCAGGATGATTCATTGCCATTTACCGAAATCCAACTCAAGGGCATCCTCCTGGTGAGTCTCCCGCGCGTTGTTTAGGTTAATGATTATGGGAACTTCTTGATATTTGACAGTGTTCTTTTTTTTTTTTTTTTAACGTTTGTCGGTATCCAACGCGAAAAGGTCCCCTACACCAAATTACCACAATCCCTACAAGGAGCTTGAAATTACCCCATACGCTTCAATGAGTCGAGTAAAAACCTGACCATCATAACCAGCACAAAATCACTATCCAAAGCATCACCGGCACAATATCAAAAATAGTATTTCACAATATTCAAATTACAAAATACAATTACGTGGGGATTTTTTAATTTGACTCTCCACTTAAAAGAGTCAAACTGACTCAATGCCTTCTAAAAGATAAAATTGAATATCCGTCGTACTCACAAAAAAGTAATTAAGTAAACATATCGAGTACATACTTCATATGATTGGCTTTAAGTTTAGTTCCCATAAACGTTAGTGCAGCTGCGATGATGCTATCTAATGATCGTTTCTTGATAGGACATTGTGATTGGTGGGACGGACACAACATCAACAATTGTAGAATGGGCTATGGCAGAGCTAATGCAACATCAAGAAATGATGGAAAAAGTCCATCAAGAGCTAGATGAAGTTGTGGGGTTGAATAACATGGTAGAGGAGTTTCATTTCCCCGAACTCCGTTACCTACAAGCCGTCCTCAAGGAGACATTACGTTTGCATCCTGCACTCCCATTATTGATACCTCGTCGCCCAAGCAACTCATGCAAGCTAGGCGAATATACCATTCCAAGGGGTAGTGCAGTCTTCTTGAATGCTTATGCCATACATAGGGATCCTAAGATTTGGGAACGGCCCCTGGAATTTCAACCCGAGAGATTTCACTGTGAGGAGTCCATCAAATTTGATTTCTTGGGGAACAATTTTCAGTATCTTCCATTTGGATCCGGGAGACGTCGTTGTCCAGGGATTCCCTTGGCAGAGAAGATGCTAATGCACCAACTTGCTTCATATCTGCATTCATTTGATTGGAAGCTGCCCGGCGACACAACGCTGGATTTCTCTGAAAAGCCTGGGATTGTCGTCAAGAAAATGAAGCCTTTGCTTGCCATACCAACACCTAGGCTTTCCAATTTAGATCTCTACTTCCAAGATTAAGGTTGTTTCTTGATATGTATTGGATTGGATTCCTACTGAACAGTGTGTTAATAAAAAATAAGTGTCTGTTGGTGATATCCATAACAATGTAGTGTTTAATTAAAATGCATGTTAATGATATACATATCAATGGAGTAAAATTTGTGCTGTTGGTTAAAGTTTATTATTATAATTTCCTTTACTTTTTATTTTTGTATATGAATCGAATGATTCAGATTTTATCTCGACTAGGATAAGAAACTATATCCAAAATAACACTCGTTTTGCCATTCCCCATGTTTGCGTTAATGAACAAAATAAAACTCCCCACTTGAAAAACAAACGTTCAAACTGTTTGAAATTTCATGATTCGATCCTATAGATATTACTGTCCCATAAGCAAGCTTTTTGAACTCGAGAGATGAATAAAGTCAAAGTCCATCACAAATCATGTGCTTCTATAGGTATTTACTCAGGTAAACATCACTTGAACTCTCCGCCATGCCATCTCTAATCCCACATAAGAGAATACGAAGGACCATCGAGAGGAAATTTGGCGACATTAATTGATACATTTTCTCAATGTCGATCCAATTCTCCTCCGTAGTTGACGTTGTTTTGCGTTTGTCGGCATTATTTGCACCAAAAGGAAATATAGATATAGGAGATATTTGTTTTGGTTTAGTGGACGAGAATACACAATGCCTTAAGAATACCACTCATTTCTAACAGTCCAAATACTTCAAGATATGTTTATTCATATGAATGGCTGCAGCTTCGTTGCCATGGACCACTGTTGAGCTGGTATCTAATAAATTTTCCTGCAGGGACATGTGATGGATGGGACGGACACAACATCAACCTTCTTAGAATGGTCCGTGGCATAGCTAATTGTTACGGACTGCTAAGTACGCTGTAAAATATGTTGTCAGACTAAACTGATTGAGTGAATGTAAAGATAACTAACAAAAAATTCTGTAAATATGTTTTAAGTGGTTATTATCTCGAATATTTTATTTATAAATATTTAAATAATTTTAATTTAAAATATTCAATATAAATTTTTAAATAATTAATTGTAGTCAATATATATATATATTGTTGAACATTTCTTTCATTCATATTATGTGACGCTACATGGTTCTTGTTGCTTACTTAACTCTCGAATGTCTCTCAACGCAGGAGAATTAACAATGTCGCTCGCCATCAATATTTTCCATATTAGCACCATCGACATTTTTCTTTTGGTCCATTAAGAATCCTATTCAGCCTATCAGAGCGTTCACAAACACACAGCCAGCCACCACCGCTGCTCATTATTTATTTTTGGGTAATTGTAACCGGCCCATTATGAATGGTGATGAATAAATTTATCACCACATTTTACGAGTTATTATTAGCATATATCCACACTGATCAAAGTCAAAGTCTGATATTTCACATGCAAATCCTAAAATGCAAGGCCAACAATATGTTCTTCAAGCGTCAGCAGCACGCTTGCAAACAGGCAAATCTTTCTCAACATTGGGTGGCACACGAAGAATAGGGTTGCTTTCAAAGAAATTGACGGGCTTCAAATCAAAGCTCGATGACACGGTAGGCATGATTGGGAAATCCTCTTGGCATGGAATGTGGTGGAATCCTAACGTGTACCACAACACAATGTCCTTATTCTCAATCGGTCGATCTCTGCAAATAATATGTGTGAGAAATCAAACATAAATATATAAATCATGAGGTTAATTATAGAAAATATTAATTTGATATGTCTCAAATATGGTTTTATATTGTAGAATCATAAATATCATATTTATATTTATACTTGTCACTGTTAGTTGTAATCATATATTAAAAAATTAAAATTAGACAACAGAAGATTATCAAAGTGTAATAAGTAAATTTATATTTAAAATCCTTCAAATTAATTGCATATATATAATTTTACCTATATATCACCAAGATCGTAATTCCCTCAAAAATCTAGTCAAAACAATTTATTTCAGCATTCCAAAAAAAATTCAATGCATGAATCTTACTTAGGACTGATAAATGATACGACAATGACATGCTTCAGAAATTCAATGCATGCTTTTACGACTTTTACCATCACTAAGTTGAAATGTTCTCTTGGAACACTAATGTGTGCTGAAAAATATGATTTATAATTCTTCAAGAGTGGATAGAAATATTCACCTGTCGGACCACACTGCAAGAGTGTCCTCACCCTGACTTTGGTAAACAAATAGCCCACCAGCCCACTGCTCGCTCTGGTTATATGGGGTGACCCATATTTGATTATTTGTAAACGCGGCACGTTTTTGTGGGGGGTCCTCATGATCCAGCAAGCTAGCAGCCGTGCCAGCAGGAACCACCTTATACCCGACCGGGTTCCCGATCCGGGTCTTTTTATTCGGGTTGATAACATGGAATTCGGACGGGTCATAAAGTTTAAGTTGAATTTGCGCATCCTTCTCCGTCTTGGCCACATTTCTCACTGCTTTTAAGTAGCTTCTTCTTGGGGATTCTCCTGGTGACGTCATTTGCTTTTTTATATTCACTTTTAAGAAGGAATTATCGGAGCCATCAATGTCCATGTCAAGATAAAATGTGGCATAATGGTCATGGATGACGCCAATAATGTTTTCTGATAGTAAGGTTCCGTAAAGCTTTTTGTGGCCTGGCACTTGGTCCATGTTCACGTAAGAAGTGCCTTTTATCATCAAAATGCCACTAAGTCCAACCTGTGCTCCCAAATGTCAAGACCAACAAAGTAGCAGACTTAGAAAAGTCCAAATGCAAAATCCACGAAAATTCATATTAAATTAATAGTTTGTTTGATACTACAAGTAAAATTCAATTTAATTTTAATTCGATCAATTATTTTTTATTTAGTATTAAAACTTATACTATACACTCATATAATAATATTGATATTTTACATATAAAATTAAATTCAATTCAATTATTCAATATTCTACATCAACCAGGATACTAAATTTAGAATTTAACAGATTCTTTTATATAGATAGTTTTAGATTAGATGATGGCCACTGACCTTAATCTTGATTAGTCCATCTGTTTGGAACTCCCAATCAACGATGTAATCATAGTTGGCCACTGACGCTGCCATCCTAGCCACGAGCGTCACCTTTGGCCTTGCCTCTCTAATCTGCCAAAACAGACAAAGAACAGGAAATTGACAGCCATACGTCATTAACACAAACAATGAAAATTGGTGGTCATAAAAAACAATAATATAAAACTTTTAATAAATATATTTTAAAAAAACACACTCTTAAAATAAAACGTATATGGTTTGCCACGACTATCTTCCCATATTACATGACATAACAGATACTGTACGATGGAGGCCGCCTCCTCTATGTTATAATTTTATGGGAAATTGTAACCACAAGAAAAGCTTAGATTATCTACATGCGTAGCGTTCGGCCAGGAGCACCTTTCTCAATATCTTAGATATTGTTGAAATTCAATCTCGACTAAACTCATCCGTGTATGACAAAGGTTTGAATATTTATAAAAAAAAAAAAGGAAAAAGATCATCAACCTCGTGGTAAATCTGCTAAATTCTTAATTTGAATAAGAGTAAAAAAATTTGACACTAAGGGATAAAATTATAATTTTTTTCGGATTCGGAGCTTCTTACCTCCATGCCCGTAATTGGAGTCTCAGAGTGCCGCCACCCAACATCGCCGGCATACCTCTCGAACACACAAATCATGTTTGAACGAACATACGGAGTCCCATCACTGGCGGCGAACACAGCGTCCATGTAATAAGCATTCCGGGGACAATCATTAAGCGGGTCGAGTTCCATGGCCTGCAACCCGAACCCATATTCGCCCCCATCCATATAAGTCTTAAAATACCACGCATCGGTCGGGTCCATGTAAGGGACAAATAATTCAGAAGTAAACCCTTTATACATAACATTCCTAAGCTCACCACTATCCGGGTCCCGGACCCTGGCCTGAGAGATTATCACACCAGCTCTCGGGTGGGGTTTGAGGTGAAATTCCCAGTTTGCCCATTTCACAAGGTGCCCATCTTCTACAGTAAAGCTCGGTCCTTTTGGTTGCTCAATGGAGATGGGGTTGACCAACTTCGTCTCGTTAACCTTCAGTGCAGAATAACGGTATTCCGTGTTGTCGGCCTTCGGTATCGGTGTGTTCCTGCCCTTATCGGATATCTCCAACACCTCTTTGGTGTCAATATCAAGCAGCACGGTCAACCCTTCTATTGGTCTCATGTAGAAGTTTGCTGTGCCCTTCGTGGAGAAGCACTGTATCTTAATCAATCTCTTGTTCTCCTCTTTCTCACCGTACCAACCGGGAGAGATTGGCAAGCACGCCAGGTCCTTGGGATCTACACCCCGCTCGATGATCGTACGGTTAAAATCAGCGTTGGATAGGGGGGCCCATCCCGACGACGTCATGTCCTCCATTGTCATGACTGGGTAACCAGAGAGATGGTTTGCTTCCTGTACGGCCACGTGGCCGGTACCTATGTCCACCGTTAACAAGTACGCTTGGCCTTTCACACGCGCCACCACGGCAGCCTTTCTCGGGAACAAGGGGTCTCCTTTTCGCCATTTTTGGACCACCGATTTCTCGGGCTCTTCGAGTACGACGGAGTGAAGAGCAAAAGGCGATGACTTGAAGAGTTCGTGTGATCTCAGGATGCCACGGACCTTGTTGAACTCCTGGACGGTTAGAGGGTCCAGAGGATGGTGAGGCGTTTCCGACTCATGGCGGCGGCCGGCGGTGGGGTTGGGGCCATTTTTAAGGAACTGGAGGCGGTTCTTAGAGGTGCACCGCGGGGAGTCGGCGGAGCAGCGGAAGAGTTCAGGTATAGCTGATGGTGGCGCGGAGGGTAGATCAACCCAGGTGAAAAGTAACAAGACAATCGCTGCACTCACAAATATAAGGAGGAATCGAAGGAAGTTTCTTGATTCCATGGCTGCAGCTTACTATGTACAGTCAAGGTGGAGTGGTGTAGCGGGGGTGATATACAACTCTTAAATGTTAGAATTTGAACTGTGAACGAGTCCGTGTGAAAAATTTTGCATAAAAAAAGAAAGAAAATATGAATAATATATAGATAAATATCATTTTGGGCAATATAAAATTTGAATAGACTACTGGTAGGTGGTATTCTTTATCAATTATTAGATTCTCCGAATATTCTACGTATCTATACGTGTATATATATATATATATGTTAATTCTTATTACTAATAAGGATAGAGACCTTTGTGCAATAATTTCTTCCGTTTGTAATATCCTTTTTCTGAAAAGGTGTGACATCATGGAATCGATTAGGTGCAAATGGGGCCCAGAGAGCAGTGCAGGAGATGGTGACAAGTATGCAACCTTTCTCACTTGCCTTTCTTTGTGTTTTTTTTTTTTTCGGATTGATGCAAAAAAAACATTCAGTCTGACTAGTTGGCTCCCATGGCCAGCACTGGTTCCAATACAAATTTGGGGCCCATATTGAGAGGATAAAAATTTTAATGGTTATAGATTGATTCCCAGTTTGGCAATAGTAAGAAAAAAAAAAGTTAATATTTAAAATCAAGTTTGAGTTATGTTATACTTCAACTAACTTATTCATTGGATTTTATTAAACACTAACATTCTGAGTTTAACTCAAAGTGTAGGGTTTTCTAATTGCAATAAAAATCCTTAACACATTCTAAATGTATAGATTATAAAGATTTTCCATCAAAAACTTAAAACAAAAGAAAAGAAGGAAAAAAAAAAAAAAAGCAATTGTGGAATGCATCACCACTCGTGCTGAAGGGGTCACTTACTGGTTTAAGCAAATTCCATCGTTATTAAATCTTGTTCGGATATTTACTCGAATTAGAGATTGAGTTATTAGATTACTGATTCAATTAATGGGTGAAAAGTAGACTTAGATTAAGTCAATATTTAGAATAATTTTTTGGTGTCACTTAGTATTATCTAATAATTGACATTAATCTAATCATATACACATTTCATGCCTCTAACTTCTCACTTCCTCCCCTTGCCTCCTTTGATAAGTAATGAAAGATTCAGGCTAAAATTCCACATTTGTTATCTTTTTGAAGATATTTTAAATATTAATATTATATACTAAAAATGATATATTTAAGGATATCAAATTCCTTAATTTAAAAATTTCAAACAAATATTTTCATGCATATTAATGTGGCAAGATAGGAAAATCAAAAGAGTCAAATGACATCTAATTTAAATTTAAATGTTATAAATAGATTAGCTGGAGTATTTAATGTGAATTAAATCCTACACAATATTGATTCAACAAATATGTAAATGAGATTCGATTTGAAATATTAATTCATCTGATTAATACATCATAACTTCAATTTTGAAAGAGAATATGTAACAATTGATTAGGAGAAGACCAAAAGTCTCATTGTAATTTTATAAGCTGAACTATTTGAACTAAAAGTTAAATTGGTCTACTTTGATTGGGTTGAGAGGTTGTTTGGGTCAGGAAAAAAGCCCGGTTAGGTCAACTAAATTTTCTCGGTTCAAACATCCAATTGGGTTTCTTTTTTTAATTTTTTTTTGGGACAAATTCGGTCCAGTCTAAGTGGCCGATTCACCTGACTAATGGTCGAACCGAGCCAGGTCTGATAATACTGGCAAATTCAATGCCGCTTCTTTCATTGATTTATAAAAGAGACGCGATGGACGTTGCACTTATAGATGTTAATCTTTTCTGATGTATGACAAAAGCACCTACAGTTGTAGTTGGGGCGTGTACCTCTACAGTCCACAGGCAAGCTCTGTAGACAAATGCGGATCGCTTGATTGTGGCATCTCTTTGATTTTAACTATTCTTGGCATTTATTTGCACTAATGAACTTATCATAACTTTGGTGCAAAACAACCGTGTAATAAGTATCTTATTAAAAATTAAAATTATTTTAAAAAAAACAAAACTTTTAAAAGCTGATTTTCAAGTTTATAAAAATTTAATGATATTTGAGTTCTATTAATTTACTGGAAAAAAAAAACAAATTTAAAAAGTTGGTTATTAGATCATTGACTATAATCAAGTTTAAGCGTTGAATGAATCAGATACAGCACTTTATGGTTCGCAAATCACATAAAATAATCACTCCTCGAAAGTAACCATAAAAGCACCACTAAAACTACTGTTAAGGCATCAAAATGTAGTACTTGAGATATCAAATTGAAAAGAGAAGATAAAAAGCTGCCAAAAGAGACATCTTGAGCTAAAAATATCCCAATTGCTACCTCGTCACTGGTAAGCGGATGATTTTTTGGTTGGTTTAGGTAGGGCGCGGTAGATGCTAAGTGCACTGAGATACTCCAATCTCGCGACACATTTGATCTTAGATCTGTTAGTTTAAAGTAATCTTCGTAAAAAGTAGGAATGGGATCCATAGTTATGGTTATTAGGTTATTAATTCAACTAGTGGGTTAATAATTAATTCGACTAGCTTAATAACTAGAATAATTTCTTGATACAATTAAATATTCTTTAAAAATTAACATTAATCTAATCGTATTCACATTGTATATCTCTAACTTTTCTTCTTTTCTTTTCTTTTTTTTTTTCCTCACTTGTCCCCCCTTGAGTAGGCAACGAAAGAATTAGCCAAAATTCTAAATTTGCTGTTTTTTGAAAGATATTCTACACATTAATATTATATACCAAATATGTTATATTTAAGGATATAAAATCCCTTAATTTAGAGATTTTGGAAAACTATTTTTATTGATATTAATGAGATGGTATAGAAAAAATTAAAAGAGTCAAATGATAATATATAAAAATATATTTAGTATCAATTTAAATCATATATGAATGTAATTTGAATGCTATGAATTAATGAATTTGATATATTTAATGTGAATTAAATCTTAGAACAATGATTGAATATTGTTTCAACAAATTGGTAGAATAGGATTAAATATGAAATAGTAATTAATGTAATGAACACATCATGAGGTCAATGTTGAAGTAACAATTAATTGGAGGTTTCATTGTAACTTTACAGGCTTCACTATTTTAATTAAAAGTCAATTTAATCTGATCTGGTTGAGTCAGGAAAAGCCTGCCCGAGTCAATCATATTTTTCCTATCCAAATGTCCTCTTTTTTTTTTTTCTTTTTTTTTTTGTTCGGAACAAACTCGACCCGATCTAGTGATTAATGCACCTGACTTTCGGGTAGCACCGGCCTATGTGGGCTGAGTTTGATGACACAGATGGAATCCCATTACTAACAGGCACTAAAAAAGGTAGACAATGATTGATGTCAACATGCGGCGTGGTCTGGTCGATTTCTAATATCTCCACCAGGATTCTGGCAAACCAAATATTCGGAAATACTCAGTTGCTCTGCAGCGAAAACCAAAGTTTGAAAAATGGACCGGTAAACTCAAATTTTGAATGATTTATCTCATTAAATAAAAAATTAATTTTTAAAAAAAAAAACAAATTACTTGATTCAATTGACTTAAACAAGCAGAGTATCCAATTAGACAAGCGAATTGGGCAAGTTATTATTAAAAAAAAATTATTTTTTTAATCAAAAATTTTATATATGATTATATTATTTTATTGAAAATATGTGTAGATATATAGTTAAGTTTTATTTGAATAATATTGTTATTTATTTTTATATAATTTAAAAAATATTAATTTTTTGCTTTTTTTTCAAAACAGAAATTGATCTGTCAAATCCAATTGCCAGATTCATGATTGGACTGATGACCTGCTAAACTAAATCCTGAATTAGGTGAAGATCCAGCTCTAGTTTCAAAACTATGGTAAAAACCATTTCACCCACCACCATTTGCCGACTAATTGGACCCTTCTAGCATTGTTGGAATTTCGGTCAAACAAAGCTATATAGAGGTTTTTTTTCCTTCTTTCTTTCTTTCTAATTTGTTTAAGATCAATAATATAGTAGGATATAGCGCTAGGCATACTGAGATATGTTTTATGATTAATTTAAAGTATAATGAAAGTTAATTATTTGTTTAAGTAAATTTCACCTACCAACTTTTATTAGTGACTTGTTAACTTTATTTGTAATGATTATAAATCACATCAAATTTATTAATAAAAAAGTTTCGATAGAATTCTATGTTATAATAATAATAAATCTTAAAGTATAGCGTTATTTAATGCAAAAAGCTTTGTCGTAAGGTAGCCAAAGTGCTTCCCAGGTGTGGCATGCATTACCGGAAAGCCGAAAGGTAAAATGACTCACAACCCTTTCTGGACTGGATTGCCGTGTACGCAAATTATCAATTAAAAGTGATGTCCATGATATCGAACGACGTCCAAGCTAGTTAGCATACCAAATCTTAGTTGGATTAATGTGCTGCCACGCCAGGTGATCCCATCATAATTTAAAGACCAACAAGGGCCCCAGCATGTCAAGAGCTTCGTATCCTTAACTTCATATAACTTGTGTGCTATTTTTTAATCCAACGTGCTCGCTCACATCTCCGGAAGATATTGGGTGAGATTATAGCAAGTGGCAATCGATCAAATCCGGGCAGTCGACCGGCAGACGGGTAGGTCTTTCTCAAACATGGGTGCAGACCTCAGAATTGGATTTCTTTCGAAGAAATTGACGGGCTTTAGTTCGAAACTTGATGACACCGTTGGCATTATAGGGAAATCTTCCTGGCAGGGTATGTGATGGAACCCCAGCGTGTACCACAGCACAATATCTTTATTCTCAATAGCACGGTTCCTGTTGTCAAGAAAATAATATTTCCATGCTCAATTTTGCATGATGGCAAATGCTTTTAGTTGAATATGCTGTAAATCTCCCTAGTCTCAATATAGATACGCTTTTGAATGAGAAAGTGGACTGCACGAAATTAGCACGGGTGGAACGCCATTCACTTGGCACATTCCAGACATGGGAATTATATGCACATTGTACTCTTCTTGTTAATAATAAAAATATACAACTAATAATCTTTATGATCCGATGTGTAAACTTACGTATGAAACTCATCAAATTAATTGTATTTATGCAGTTTCACCAACTTTTAAGAGAGGGGTTTCGGAATCTATACCTGGCAGACCACACAGCCAGTGTGTCATCTCCCCTGCTTTGATACGCAAGAAGTCCACTAGCCCATTGTTCACTCCGGTTGTACTGAGTCACCCATATCTGGCATACAGAATATTCATCAGTGAGTAACAATATATTTGATAAGTGACATGCTTGAATCATATTTCTATAATCCATCAAGATTACAGCTACACGTGCGAACATGGGAGGAAAAGTACCTGATTGTTTGTAAAAGCGGCTCTTAATTGCGGCGGATCAAGATGATCAAGCAAGCTAGCCGCATTCCCTCCAGGAACAACCCTGTACCCCGTCGGATTTCCCAGCCTAGACCGTCTGGAAGGGTTAATCAAGTGAAATTCTGAAGGGTCATAGAGTTTAAGCTTAATACGTGCATCATCCTCTGTTTTTGCTATGTGACGGCGTACTTTTAAGTAGCTTTTCCTGGGTGATTCGCCTGGTAAAGTATCTTCCTTGACTAGATTAACGTTAACAAATGTGTTGTTACTGCCATCGATGTCCATGTCGAGATGGAACGTGATGAAATGGTCATGGACGACACCGATAACATTCTCGGAGACTAAGGGGTGAGTCAATTCTTCCATGGTTGGTATTTGGTAAACATTTTCGTGAGGAGTCCCATCCACCATTAGCATCCCTGAAAGTGAGACCTACAAGGCAACATATATGGAGTTATTTTCTAAAATCAAAACGATTAATTACCCCAGAACAGACAGTTCCATGTATGGAATTTACCTTGATACGTATCAGACCGTCAGTCTGAAATTCCCAATCAAATATGTAATCATAATTCCCCACTGTTGTTGCCATTCGAGCTATCAGCGTCACCTTTGGCCTTGCTTCTCTAATCTGTTCCAAAATTAAAATCAAGTACATTTTTTCTTTTTCTTTTTTTCTTCCTTCTCTTTCTTTTCTTTTTGATTCAACATGAGTAAAATTTTAAGAAGTTAAAATTTTCATACATATGTCAAAAAACTCCAAAACTCTTAATTATAAAAATTTTAATATAATATTAAAAAATCATGTCCTTCTAAAATTTAAACGATTGAATAAGATTTAAAAATAAATTATATATTAAACTCTAACAATATCTCACGAACAAAGAGGATATGGCTCACCAGAAATCATTAAATGGTGATTTATTAGTGTGAACATAATCATTGACATTTTCAAGGTAAGTGCAAGCCATTAAGTTTTCTATCAATGCATAACAGGAGGGCAATTGTTGAGTTTTCTGCTACTACAAGATCACATGATATAAGCCTAGGTTGGCTTGCAACTATACTAAAGCATTTAATGTACATCATCTGCAACAATAATCCACAATATGGCATATTTTTTTTTTTTTTTGGTATATAATCGCACGGTTGCATATTAATTCTTCATTTATGAATTGGGAAACGCCATTTATGGTTGAAATGCCAAAAATGAAATGATGCGTTAGTGCAAATGTTGGAAATTGATTTTTACAAGCATGTTTTAGTTTTGTACACGCAAGATTGTTAGCTTACTTAGCTAAGACAATGGTTTTGGCATGTATGAAGTTAAAATCTAAGTATAAATAACAACTCCCACCTCAGAATCAGCGAAAAACATGTCTGAATGCCGCCAACTACTATCTCCGGCATACCGTTCGAATAGGCAAATCATTTTGGGCTGAAGAAGCGGCTTCCCATCGGACGACACGAAAATTCCATCCATATAGTAAGAGTATCTAGGACAATCATTAAGTGGCACTAGTGGCAGTGCTAAAGGCCCCAGACCAAACTCACCAGCGTCCATATATGACTTAAAGTACCAGTTCTCGTCAGGGTCCATGTAAGGCACAAAGAACTCCGAAGCAAACCCTTTGTACATGACACTCCTAAGCGTCCCAGTCTCCGAGTCCTTGATCATGGCTTTTGAAATCACCATGCCCGCTCGTTGGTCTGCCTTGAGGTGGAAAACCCAATTAGCCCATTTCACTATATGCCCATCTTCGACAATGAAACTGGGCCCTTTGGGTTGCTCCAGGGAGATTGGGTTTATTGGCTCCATCTCCACTTGCTTGTTTTGGGCTTTGTACCTGTACTCAGTGTCGGTCGCTCTTGGAACCGGAATTCCACGGCCCGTGTCACTAAACTTCACAACCTCCTTCTTGTCCATGTCCACAGTTAAAGTGAGCCTTGCAAGAGGCCTCATATAGAAATTCGAGGTGCCCCGGTGCAAATAGCATTGGACCTTTATGATCCTCCTGCCTTCTTCTTCAGGCCCAAACCAGCCCGGTGAGGGTGGGAGGCAGGAGAGATCCGATAGGGAAACCCCTCTAGCAGTGGCCGATTTATTCAGCTCCTCACTGGAGAGAGCAACCTGCACAGCCCCCAAAATATCATCCACCGTTAGCGTCGGGTACCCGTAGGTTGGGTTGATTACATGGGCCGTGACCTGGCCCAATCTCAAGTCCACAACTAGCACATGAGACTGACCATTCAGTAGCCCGATCACTTGGGCTTTCCTGGCAGGAAGTGGGTCACCTTTTCTCCAAGCCCAGACTTTGTACTTGTCGGCTTCGTCCAGTGACAACGAGTGAATTGCAGGGAAAGAAGAAACGAACGGCTGGTACGATGATAGAACCGTCCGAACTTTGTTGATTTCTTGCACGGTTAACGGGTCCAGTGGGTGCTGCGGCGTGTCGGTCGAGTGCTCTTCGGTTTTGTGGATTTGGGTATCTAAAATTGGACCTGGCTTGGCGTGGATTCGGTTCTTGGCCGTGCACCATGGCGTGGACTTGGAGCAATCAAAGGAACGTTGTTCCTTTAGAGGGTACCAAGAACAAGCCACAAAAAGCAGAACTATGCACAAAATAAAGGCAGATCGAAGGTATTCTGTACCAGTTTGCATGATCTCTCTTCAAAGAAACGATTGTCAAATATCATTGGAGGGTGCTTGGACGCATATGTGTGTGTATATATATATATATATATATATATATGTATGTATGTATGTATAGTCTCAAAGTTTTATAAATAAAATTTTAAATTATTAATAATTTTTATTTGATTAATATAAATTTGTAATAATTATAAACTATTTTTTGTGGTTAAAAAACTAATTTAAAATATATAATTTAAATAAAAAAATGTTTAAGAATTTTAAAATTTAATTATATTCCCATCAACACTGAATCAGCCATGATGTCATAGTAACATGGTATGTTTTACGTATGTTTATTTTGTGTGGACGTGAATTAAATAAAAAGGAAATATTTATTAAATTTAATGCGCGTATAATTGAATGCCCTGCCCACCGTTCGTCTAGGGGTCGTTTTAAACAAACTTATCATTGCACCGAATGAAATCAAAGGATTCCTTTTTGTTCGTCATTAAAATAGAAAAAAAAAACCGATCTTATGCCCTACAAACTCATCAAAAAAAAATTAAAATTACGGCATTAATTTTATAAATTTATAACCTACATGGGGATTTCAATAAATCTCTTAATTATTAAATTATAATAAAGAATAATTCGATGGAAATAATTTTACTATTAATTGTAAATTACAAATTTTTTTTAATTAAGCAGTTATTGTCCTGCTTATGCTTAATTTGCTCTTCCTTATTGTACGCATACAAGGGGAAAGCAAATAATGATAATAATAGTAGTAATAGTAATAAAGTCATGTCCGTTTTAATCAAAATTTGTAATTTTATAAATATTTTTTTAACAAAAAATATATATATATTACAAGACATCATAAATTAATTATATCTTTCATGACTAGAGATTGCATTCTTTTCAAGTTTCTCTTTATGTTATTCCATTTCCATCACAACATGTTTTTGGATCAAATGGCATGAGACTTCACCCTCTTATCACATTCCCTCACCTTTCTTTTAAATTTTCCCCACTTCATACAATCTAATTGAGTCATTAAATATTCACCATTTAGACACAATAACATTTTTATCATCTTGTTTTATTACATAATTATAAAAATTTATCTACACATGATAAACATAATCATATTTATAATTTCTATCATTAATTATGACTCTCTCTCTCTCTCTCTCTCTCTCTATATATATATATATATATATATATATATGTATTCATGTATGTATGTATGTATGCAATCAACATTCATCATAGTGCACCAGCACACTTTTCGTGGTTCAAACAGCATCTGGTCATCTTTTGCCAGTAAAGCCAATTGAGATAAGATGAGATGTTTAAGGAAGCTTGGTCCTGCCAAAATTACTACTCAATGACTCCAATTTTGTGCAATTACTAATCCCACGATCTCGAATCTCCATAACCAAAAGTAAAATAAATAAATAAAATTTCTATTGTAATCTGAATATATTATTAGCTTTGTTAATCAACATGGGATAAACATAAGCACATGGTTAAGAAAAAGCCCCCCACCAAAATATTATGTAATGAAACATTTAATTGCACCTCAACAGCTCATGCTTTGGGCGCAATTTCAAGATGGGAAAAATTTTGGTAGCAAGTAAAAAAATTTTCCTACTTGAAAAGATTCTTTCTTGGAAAGAAAATGGGCCAAGAAAAAGCATTAGTCAGATTAGATGGATCATTCTTGGAAATTTCATTTCCTCGATAGAAAAAAAAAAAAAAAAAAGAACTTTCAAGTTTCATACAAACTTCCGCACCAAAGATGGAGTTGACGAAAGATCGCTCTGCAAAATCTCAAAAAATCAATGAAAAAAATGGCTAAAATCAAGGGGCGGGCCCAACAGAACCAATGTCTTGACTATTCTTTGTGGTTTTAAGTAAGTTGTCACCAAATTTTGATTGGACATAAAATTACTTTATATTAGATATAATATATTATATATTATATAAATAATATTTTGAATAATAAAAAAATACATAAATATTTACTATAATATTATAACAACCTCTTTTATTATTATTATTAAATTGTATCCAAGAAAACTTTTTTCATTCATCAATATGTTTTATTCCAAAAAGAGGCTCTTTGGAAAATTAGATTGGGTCAAAAAAAAAAAAACTAAAATCCTTTGAAATTCAAAAATTTTGGAAACTTCCCAAAACTTTCCCTTTTGTCTACCACACCAGCGTGCCTTAAAAACACCTCAGATTTTAACACAAAAGTCCACTTCACAACCTACAAAGCCTCCTCCTCCTCCTCCTCCTCCTCCTCCTCCTCCTCCTACACCACCACCGCCACTCCACGGCCCCCGGGGCTGCCGCCACCGCGTCATTCTCGAAAAGCTCTTAAATATTTTCTATAATGTCCTCACTCCTTGAGGACACACCACCATCGACACCAGGCAAGTTCAAGCCGGACAAAACGGCACCGTACTTCTACACCCACCAACGCCCCCTCCGCTTCCATTCCTCTCCTTCCAAACTCACCCTCTACTGCTTGTTCTTCATCGCCATAGTTCTCTTATTTTACCGCCTCACCCCTCCCTCCGGCTCTGCCCCACGGGCGCTGGCCGCCGGCGGTCTCCCTGGCGGTGCTGAATGGCAGAAGAGAGTACTCAAATCAGCGAAACCCAAGTCCCCTGGTGGCATTAGAATTTTAGTCACCGGCGCCGCCGGATTCGTCGGAACCCACGTCTCCGTCGCGCTGAAACGCCGTGGCGACGGCGTTCTGGGTCTTGACAATTTCAATCATTACTACGATCCCAGCCTCAAACGAGCCCGGCAAAAAGTACTGGAGCGACGAGGGATCATGGTCGTTGAAGGAGATATCAACGACACAGCTTTACTAAAGAAGCTTTTCGATACAATTTTCATCACTCATGTAATGCACTTGGCAGCCCAAGCTGGGGTTCGTTACGCAATGCAGAATCCGAAATCGTATGTTCATAGCAATATTGCCGGATTTGTCAATCTGCTTGAGGTCTGCAAGTCGGCAAACCCGCAGCCAATCATTGTGTGGTCGTCTTCGAGTTCGGTTTATGGGCTGAATTCCAAAGTACCCTTTTCGGAAAAGGACAGGACTGATCATCCAGCCAGTCTTTACGCCGCCACAAAGAAAGCAGGAGAGGCAATCGCCCATAGTTACAGTCATATCTACGGTTTATCCATTACTGGGTTACGGTTTTTCACCGTATATGGCCCCTGGGGGCGGCCTGATATGGCGTATTACTCATTTTCTGATGATATTTTGAGAGGAAAGTCGATTGGCGTATTTAAAACAGCTAATGGAAAGAGCGTGGCAAGAGATTTCACTTACATTGATGACATTGTTAGGGGTTGCTTAGCAGCATTGGATACAGCAAAGAAGAGTACAGGAAGTGGGGGTAAAAGGAAGGGGACCCCGCAGTTGAGGGTTTACAATTTGGGGAATACTTCGCCAGTTCCGGTCACTGAACTCGTGAGCATGTTGGAGAAGGCTTTGAAGAGGAAGGCTAAGAAGAAGGTGTTGCCATTGCCAAGAAATGGGGATGTGGAATTTACGCATGCTAATATTAGTTTGGCGCAGAATGAGCTTGGGTACAAGCCCACAACTGATTTGGAGACTGGTATCAAGAAGTTTGTTAGATGGTATATTAGATTCAAAAACCAAAAAGATCAAAAATGAAATACTAGTTTCAATAAGTTTGGTTGATATTATGAAAAGACACCTCTGAATCTTTGTTCATTTTGGTACGATGCAGAGGCGAAATATTTATCTTGCAATGTGTTGGATTTACTGATTGATTGGCATGGTTCTGTGCAAGGCATAGAAATCTATATTTCTATGTTATTTGCCAAATTGTTGGTTTTAACCGAAAGGAATTTCAGTACTCTAGTTTTCATTTGGGATCAATGTTTTAGATGTTTTTGATGGGGAAGACTTCGGACCTGGTAGTGCTTCTTGTGCATTTTTGCCTCACATTCATGCATGTTATCTTCAGCCAAATTGTCCAGAATAATCTGAGGTGGATGAGTGTGCTACATGATTTTCTGTTGGATTCCTTGGGTGTTTTTTTTTTCATCTCCGCAGGCGAATGTGTTCATGTCTTTTATAGTTGGTCCTCTTCATTGATATAATGTTAATCCAGATGATTGAAAGTTTTAAGTTCCAGTTATCCATTCATAGGTCCTTATCTTTTTCTGAGAACAGTTTGATAATGCCTTGAGGAAAGCAACTAGCGTGTCAACTCATGGCTTCGAGTAGTTTATGGTTTGGGACTCGGATTAAGTATTCTTCTGTGTTCTCTCACTGAGCTGGTTTTTCATTCTCAATGCTATTGTCTGTAATCCCGCTTGAAATCCAAGTCTGTATGAGACTACCACTTTGTCAATTAGGCGTATGACAGCAACAAAGGAAGTACAATACAGAAACTCTTAGATTTTATCTTTCTGGTATAAGGAATTGCAACTAGTGGCAAGTATGCCATTCTTTATTTGAAGTGCTGTCGGTCAAGAACTTGGGGTTTTGTAGAACAGTTTACTCTGTTTAAGGCTTTTGGAAGTTCTGCAATCAAAGCACAGACGCCCTTTACTGCTATCATTCAGTGAATTGTTATCTTTAGCTCAATGATTCTTCTTTGGCGTGCTGGTTAATAAGAGAGCTTTAAAATAATGTGGAACTCTAATAGTTGGTAAGAGAGATTATCAGTAGTGTCCATTTAGTATTCTTCGGAAGGAATATTTGCCTTTGTTTATTGAGTAGCTCCAACCTTGTGTGCAAGTCATCTATCCAAATTGTTGTCTCCTTGTGACACGCATTTGCAATTGCGGGTCATTGTTTTTCTTGGGAATCAGCGTCAGATGTCCAACAACTTGGAAAACAGACTTCCAGCAATTACCATTGGAATTGTTTGTTGTAATTCTAAACAAAGAGCTTTGTATTAACGTCTAAATAGGAGCATTACAGTTGTACAATTTATCTTTTGTTTTGATTTCTTGCATCGTAGGCATCTCAGTTGCCTCAATTACCACAATCCTGTATCTACACGGATTCTAGGCACATAATGGATCAGTCGCCCGAGTCATTCTCAAAAGGATGCAAAGACAACTGTTACAAACACAGATTAAATTGCCGATGTAAGTGTTATAAAGCTTCGTTCCATGAATGAAATTGCGATTTTGTATGATTATAACCGTCAGAGAAATATAAGTATTTATAGGACTTATATTTATTGCAATGATGCATCAAAAAAGACTATATTGAAAGTGTGATGTGGAGATTGGTGTCTGAGCGTCTAAGTCACGTGCACTCTCTTGGCCATCAAAATACAAAGTTGACAAAACTAGATTGAAATCCTATCTCAAAAGCAAAAGAGCAACACACTTTCGGCCGACTCTCCTCTACAACGCATTTACCTTCTCTTCACGATTATTCTCTGCCCAATAAGCAAGTAAAGGCCAGGCTGCAGCAGACCTTCACAGATTTCAATACCCTGCCAGCCGATATGAATAGCCCAACTAATGCTACCGAAACATTGAGGCCCTCTTTCTTTCTAGTAATAGTCGAATGCTCAATGATTGTCTAATGAAGGAAGTTAACCTAATGTAAAAAAGTTCATTCATTTGATATATCAACAAAAATACACAATAATTATCTTTATAAATATTTTGATAATTAAAAACTTATATATCTCATATTTTAATCCTCAAAAAAAGATATAATTTTTTTAAAAAAAAACAACTAAAGACAATTATTCATGTTATGTAATTCATCATCTAAGAAAAAAAACGACATAAAAAAAAACATGTCGGGATATATAATCAAACACAATATATATATATATAATTCTGTTAGTTTTTTTTTTCTTATTTTTGTTTCAACGATAAGTAAAAGACAGAATTTTAATATAATCCTACAGATGAAAGGTTTATAAACAGTTTTTCGTAATTCCATGACACGTGACTCATCTGATGTATGAACAATTTACTAAATATGATTCCTTTTAGTTTATTTTTTAAATCCAAACAAAGAGTTATAGTTCCGTCAATAACCACATCATATGATTGTAAATAATAAAATTACAAGTTTGGGTTGGGCACACAACCAAAGACAACGAGGTGACGTTGACGAACTGCTGAAGAGGATCGCCGTCAGTTGACCGTTAAGAGGAATCAACGTGCGTCCTTTCCTCCCGTCAATCCCATCCTTAACGTCGCCAACAAAAAAACTAAAAAAAACAAACAAAAAAAAGAAATCAAAGCGGGGGGACATTTGAGGCTTGGAGAGAGAGAGAGAGAGAGAGAGAAAAAGAGGGGCAACATTGGATCGATCGTTGTAATCAATACGATGTTTTTGTCTCTGTGATGCATTGAGAGAGAGAGAGAGCTCTGGAAAATTTGAGCAATGAAAGGGGTCTTCTCGGCGCCCGGTGATTACATTCACTTCAAGTCTCAAGTTCCCCTCCACAAGATCCCTGTATGTTCTTTCGCTTTTTCTCACAATTTTCTTTCTTTTCTACTGATTTCAATGTTTTTAACTTGAAAATTCAATCATGGGTCTATTCGTTTCCTTCAGTTTCCTGTTGGTTAGTGTTTGATTTAGCCAAAGGTATCCTTTTTCTCAGTTAATTGTTTGGGTTGTGTGATAAAGTTCCAGTCTTTTGATGTAAACTTTGTGTGTGTTCAAGTGGGTTTGCTTGTTAGCTTACTTTAGTTACTTGGGTATGCTTTTGTTTTAGTTATTAGGTCCTGTTCAAATCAATGACAAAAGTTGTTGCTGTTGTTGATGAAGATGTTTGTCTCTTTGTTCTTTACTGCTAGAGTTGATTTTAATTTTTCAGCCTGAAAAAATTCAAATCTCTTTGCTTGTTAACTTCATTCTGATGGATTTCTTGTTCATTGGGTATGTTATTTTGATTGAAAGCTTGATTTTGATGTGGTATTTTATGCGACTGAGTTCTATATGGACATATTGAATTGAATCCTTAGCTGCATTACCAGCCAGTTTGGATGTCACACTTGTGTGTCTTATGCTGTTCCGATGCAGAATCTTTCTGGTTTCCCTTCATTGTGTAATTAGATCAGACTTACCACTGCCATTCTTGTTTTCCTTTCTCATAGAATGGGATAAAGGCTTATTTTTGTTTTCTTTCTTATTTGGAGTTTATTCTATTCTGCGAACATTTTCTTGATGTCATCTTCTTGTTTCTCATTTTTCTGGTTGTATTTTGTAGATTGGTACAAAGCAGTGGCGATATTATGATTTTGGTCCAAGGGCAGTTGCTCCACTAATCTGTCTTCCTGGAATAGCTGGGACAGCGGATGTTTACTATAAACAGATCATGTCATTGTCCATGAAGGTAAATTTTGAATGTTTTACCATATAAGCAGTTGGATAAGTTTTCAGGATATCTTGCTTCCTCTATGGGAATCTTCCTCAGGATTCTATTTTTAGGTTCACGATGTACTATTGAGATCTGTAGACATTGCGTTTGACCTCAATTACTGGATTTTAGTACATCTACTATATATACATGTGGATTGCTATTGTAGCTAACAATTTAAAAGTGATATCGTTTCTCTGCCAACTTGGTTCTGGTTGATTGGTTGCAAGCATTATTCCTTGTTTCAGGTTCTGTAAGCATACCACTTGTGGATTATATTTATGGTATCAAGGTTTTCAATTTTGCAGGGTTATCGGGTGATATCCATTGATATTCCACGTGTATGGAATCATCAAGAGTGGATCCAAGCATTTGAAAAGTTTTTGGATGTCATTGATGTTCATCATGTAAGGGCCTTGATTTGCACATGCACAGGCTTCTCACTTTGCATCATCATCATCTTTGACTTTTGATATCAAGTTGTAGCATACCAAATGCATGCTTGTCTTGATTTACTTTTTAGTCAACTTCTTATTGCTGCTTTTCCTTTACACCCTGTGTTCTGTTGCACATGGTTAAATTCCCATGGCATCTCAAGCAGTTAAGGAAGCCAGCATGTACAACGGCTGGCATGTTTCCTTTTTATTTATTTATTCATTCCATTGATGGGCCAATTAGCCTATTTAAGTTTTTTGGCAGTAGGTAATGGGTTTAAAACCCATTGGGGGACTGGCTCTGAATGCACAAATATTGCAAACTTACTACATACTATAGCAATAAACTATATGATAGTACGTGTGTACTGTCACTAAGTTGAAAATCATATGAATCTTGTAAGCTTGGGTGCACAATAACTTTGTGTAGTTCTAAGTAGATGAGCAATGAGGTATTGTTTTATGATGGTTAAGTTTATCTTTTGCAAATCATAGTAAGTTGGAAGCCAATGGCACTTATATTTCTCCCTACAGTACTTCAAGTCTTTGAATGTGATCTATGTAGTTTACTAGTTATACTGCTGGTTAATGGAAAGATTTAACATGAAAAAATAGCTATCATAAGGACTAAGAAGCACGGAATATCATTATCTCTATTGCGATTTGCTTACTATTGTTTTAGGGTAAACACTGAAAACAAACATGTGGTGATCACTTCTGTTTAATATGCGTCAATGAATGGGCACTTTGGGGGACCTCTGGATTATCAATTTTTGTCTTTCTCAGGAAAATTAGTAATTGAGTGCACACATTACCTGTGGTTTCTATAATAACTGACTGCCATTATCTGGGTTGATAGAGCCTATCACAGAAGAATAGGGTTGTAATCCTTCTCATTCAGGTTCATGTACAAATCCATGACAGTAATTGTGGTTACTTGTTTGAAAATTTATTCCATCATTTTTTAACTTCTTTCTGTGGGCACTCACTCTGAATACATGTTGAGTACACTGATTAATATATGTCTAACAGGTGCACCTTTATGGTACATCTCTTGGAGGCTTCTTAGCACAACTTTTTGCACAGCATCGTCCAAGGCGAGTGAGATCACTGATACTATCAAATACATTTTTGGACACACGAAGTTTCGCAGCTGCCATGCCCTGGGCTCCTGTGTATGTGGTTGTCATAAAGCTTATTGTATTGTCTTTCTATGTCTCCAGTGGAATAAAAGCAATTGTTATAGTGTCACTAATTGATATATTCATCAGCTTCGGGGAATAAATAGGCATTGAATATATGGTGATTTTGAGCAGTTAAAACAATATTTCGAAACATCAAACTGTCTGCCATACACCTTTGATTATGTACAGAAAATGACTGACATTGTCTTCAGGGTATGATTTGGTTAATAACGTGGGGCATGTAACTTGGAAATCATTAGAAGATAATGATGTTATTCATTTATGGATTTTCTTCTACCAAATAAATGCATTATTGCAGACTAGGAAATTTCAATCAGATGCTTGTGTTTGTCTTTTGTTGACAGGCTTTTTGGTTAGGTCCTTGAGAAATTAACCCAATTGATGTATTTCCTTTTGCAGTGTTAGTTGGACACCTTCTTTTTTACTAAAGAGATATGTTTTAACTGGAATCCGCGATGGTCCTCATGAACCCTTTATTGCAGATTCAGTGGACTTTGTTGTTTCCCAGGTAGAGTGCTTGAAGGCTGTCTCACATTTCTTTGGACGTGTTTAATATTCCCTATTCTAGCACGAATACAAGGTGACCACCACCTACGTCCCATTCAATGGGAGTTCGTCAAAATGCTTATGAAAGCCAACATTGTTAATTAGAATGGCTGTGTAGGGTTGTCAATGTGAATATTGGTTGGGGATGAGAGGTTGGGGGAGGGGGGGAGCAAGAAATAAAGAAAGAAATTGAAAAGGGGAAATTTCCTGATATAGAGTGGAAGTGATTGGCTCAAAAACAAAATTCTTGTTTTTGGTGCACTGAGTTTTGTTCTCTTCCTTGTATATGAGTGCTTATTGAATGATACTATGATTTGTAGAATGTTTCTTCTTTCTTTTCCTTTGTTTCTCTTAGACCTTATGGTGTAGTACCCCTTGTTTATTTCATTTGTACTTTAATTTTCCACCTTCTGATAACAATGATAAATTTGTGGCTTCTGATTTTGAATTCAGGTTGAGACATTATCAAGGGATGACTTGGCAGCAAGGTTGACATTGAACGTTGATGCTGCTTCAGTTGGATCTTTTCTGCTTTCGGATTCATTTGTCACCATAATGGATGTAAGTTATATGGTCCTTGATTCATTTTGTACATTCTGTGTATTTCCACTGGTAAGGTGCTTCTAAAGTGCAGGCCTGTTTAGTGTTCCATCACATGAATTATCATCTAGGTCCTAATTGGGAGTAAGTCAGTCCTATTTTTTCTGAAGAGGATGGATTAATTATCCAACTGAATATTCATATTTTTAACTCCCTAATCAATGTGAAAGGCTTTGCTTAATAGAATGCATGCTTAAAATAATAACATTAAAATGTAATGTCCCATTGTAAGGGGAAGCAACAGAACCTTGATTCTCCAATTTAGTCTAGATTCTATCCTCCAGATAACTTACTTTAGGCTCATTTACAATGGAATACCTCTTCTGTGAGATGGTCAATATCAAAACTTAATAATCAGCATCTTTCAAACATTATCTTACTGCTTTTCAGTGTCATATATGGAGTTTTTCCTGCCCAGCAGAGGAAGTAAAATTAGATCATTTTGTGAAATACTTTATGTATATACCTATAAATGGGAATTTCTCTCCCTTTTTTCCTCCTCTATTCTTTTTGACTCTTGAAATTCTCAACATATCTTTGAACGGACAAGTGAATAGAAGTGTCTCTTAACTACTTTATTTGTTATTTTGATTTGCTTATTTCTTTCTCCTCAAAGACAAATGACTATTCTGCAATTCCTCAACAACTCAAAGATCAATTGAGTGAAAGATATCCTGAAGCAAGACGAGCTTATTTAAAGAGTGGAGGTGATTTCCCATTTCTTTCCCGTCCAGATGAGGTCAACTTGCATCTTCAGGTTGGTGGAATGTCAATGATTCATAAAATCCAAGTATTTGGGTTCTTGCTTGGCAGTAAGTTGTGTGTATTAATATCTGTGCAATTACAGTTGCATCTGCGACGAGTTGGCGTAGAAGCACGACCAGACTTGGTCCGGGGCATCCCAAAGGATGGTACTGGGGGAAGTCATGGTGAAAAGAAAGATGGAAAGGACGATCCAGATGATCAATCCAAAGATGATCAAGGAAGTTCTGAGGCCCCATCTGGGGAAAATAAGTTACCTACACCTCCGGAAAGTACACCCTCCCACAGTTTAGATGAGCAACTGGTAACCAGTGCCAAAGCTTGCCTTGGTGGAGACGAAGGAACAGAGGGCCTGTATGTATTGTTGAAGAAACCACATTTGGTTGATGCAGAGATCCTTAAGCTATTTATAGGGGAAATTCTTATTCGTTGTTTTCTTCAACATTATTTGGAGTCATTGTACATTGCCACTAGTTTTCAAAGACTCGAGGCAATTGGTGTAAAATAGAGGCAAGATGTGTACTTTTACAGCAATTACTCCCAATTGGCCTTGTTCAGCAGTGTCTGTTGTTTTTGAAAGGAATTTTTCTTTTTCTTTGTTATGCTTGGACTATTGTACCTCTCTTTCCATATTTGTCACCTAATGCAAAATGGATGATTGAATTCTATGCTTCGTACCATCATTATGAATCCCTACCGGGAGATTTCGACTTCACAAATTACTCTAATTGTAATTTTTTCAATTCTTTGATATCTCTTTCCAAATTACACAAGGTTAATCCCCAAATTGGAATGGTAGCGGAACTAATTTTCTTTTACAACAATCATGTTCTTGATTTGCTTGGTTCTTGTCCCCACGATGTTTGTCATTTGTTGTGCTCTATAATTGTTAGTCTTGACGCTTAGGGCATAGTGGCAATGGCGATTTGGGGTGCTAGGTGTGTAAGTTGGACTAGTAGAGGTGGAGAGGGGAGCCGTGGCGGAGAGACTTCAAGAGGGTTGAAGAGTTGAAGGAAGTGGAGAGAAAACGAGGGAAGGAATCTTTGGCACCATTTGCTAGGAGATTTCTTTAAGCTTGATAGGATATGTCCCAGAAACCAGAAGGGACCATGAGTTTTCCAGAGATACTAGAAGATAGCTTAGCTGAATATTCAAAGAATTAAGCTTCAAGATAAGAAGATGATCCAATCCGGTATTAAGATAAATTGAGCTTCATGATTAAAAAAAAAAGTGAATGCATGCCCTTGTCTCGACACCATCTATTTATGTTGCAAGCAGACCTCTGTCCCTTCTTGAAAAGGAAAGGAGCACTAAGCCCATCAACAGTTGTGCAGTTTGCAATTGATATTTACAAGGTCCGTTTTTGATTTATTCTTACCCAAAGCAAGAAACTACGTGGCTTTTATACCTTTGAGTGGACGCTGACTTGGAAGCGCCTCTGTATAAGTATATTAAGCTTGTCAAGAAGACCTTAATTACCACCTAGAAAATGGCGAGGAAGCCGTAGTCTTCAAATTAAGCTACATTTGGGGTCCAGAGAGAGATAAATCTTTCGTTTGGGGTTCGAGAAATTTAAGCTAGAAAGATTGCTTGTTCGTATTGCTCTGAACCTAAAATAAAACCAAAGAAGTGGTTCTCAACTGCAGATGGATCTCGACAGTTACATAGCCAACCCATGCAAGAGCAGGAGTCCATACGCCCAGCCCCTTTGATTGTGGTCTCGTCTTTCTGTAAAAGCAAAAACAGAAACTAGATCGAAAAAACAGTGTTAAGGTTCTTATATCGATAAGGTTTATTCCTTCTGATGTAGCTGCAGCTGCTGCTGCTGCATGACCCTTTTTGTTTTTTCTCGGAAAATGTATGCTGACAGAAAAGGCTTCCTCATGGTCGTACTCCAGAAATCTGTAACTCGGAAAAGAAGTGCTACACGTCCTAGTACTAACTGCACAAACCAACTGAGATGCTTTGCCAACTGCACTAACTACACATAATATACCATTTCGTCAAACAACTTGCCCATCATTCTTGCCTTAATGTATAAAGTTGAAACGAGATATAACATGAGGCAATAAAACCTTATCCCAGTTTGGTGAAGACAAATTCAATCTGGAAAGAGGAAACCGTAAAAACATAAAAAGCACCCAATTTTACAGAGAGCTTGCAAAACTAACTTGATGACAAGCCTCCCTCAATGGAAAATATGTTAGCTAGCAAGCCAACATCCTCAGCACCGGTCTGTTGACTTCCATGAAAAACATAAACTGGTCTAATAGCAGAAGGACAGATAGCCTCCATGTTACATAGCATGGCTATATTAATTTGAGTATAAGTGAAAGCAGTTGATAATGATGAGTGTGAACAATCAGGAATTTATAAAGCCAGAAAATTTTTTCCACTTCATTGGCAATAGACAGCAACTCACACTCATTTTATAGGAAAATTTCATCATAAGACAGAAGCCATCTTCACCAGAGTAATTGATTTTACATATCAAATCAAAGATTTAGGATGCAACGCATGAGATTCATTAAAAATCCATGTGTCTAAATCTTACAGCAAATTATTATGGTAGATACAATAACAACCTTAATTGCATGACATCGACTCACAAAGGAAAGGAAAGCAGCACCACCACTTAGTTCACACCACATTTCATGACCCAATGAAAGCATGTGGTGCACTGCAAACAACCACCGACCCTGAGACTGACTATGCAAATTGCACAGGGAGAGACAAAGGAAAATCTTGGTAATTGATAGGTTGAAAGATTAAAATCATAATTGATAGGTTGAAAGATTAAAATCATAATATGAAACCTAGCCAGAATTGAAACACACAAAGACTTGAATTGCTTTACTCCAGCCAGTAGCAACCTGGAAGCAAGAACCCATTTTTCCACAGTACAAAACATACCCAGCTGCTGGTAAGTCTCTTAATGAGAAAACAGATTACTATGATAAGCCCTCACATAATATATCAGACAAAACATTACAGAGTGTTGTCTTCGGTTTCTGAATTTAAGCAATGCTAAGGTAAAAACCTGTCTTCTATCACCGGGATTAGGATAACTTAACAGAAACATCACCCTAAAATGTTTCTCCCGAGATTCATAGCCAAACTAAAATCGAGAAGCCAAAAACAATGGGCTTCAACCTACCATCAAGCTGCAACCATCTAATTGACAATCTGATTCCCCGGTACAACTTAGAGCACTAATATTGCCACTTCACAAGGAAATTTCAGAACATATCAGACCCAACAAAAAATATAAATAATTCAACAAAAGCATTAATAACGGAACATATTTTCTTACATAAGCCACAACTTAATCAAAACAGTTCAATACATTAGCCACAAATTAGCATTAATTAAGCAGTTTGAAGGGAAACAGCATCGCCACCCATTAACTCAAAACCCAAACACGCCCTTCCCAAAAACTCAAAGAAAAAAAAAACAAAGAGAGAGAGAGAGAGAGAGATAAACACACAATGAAATTGAAATTTGAAGCCCATCTTACTTTCTCACTTGGCAACCATCCTAGCAATAAAATCCTCGTACCGGATCTTACCATCCGACCCGACATCCACTTCCCGGATCCACTCATCGAATTCGGAAGGCTCCAGCTTCTCACCAATACTAGTCAAAATGTGGCGGAGATCCGACACGGAGACGTACCCAGTGGAATCCTTGTCGAGAACCTTGAAAGCGTCGCGGAGCTGGCGATCGAACGGCTCCGGCTTCATGTGCTTGGCCATGAGATCGAGGAATCGGGGGAAATCGAACGGAGCGGTTAAATTTTCCTCGGCGATTATGGACTTGAGCTGGGCCTGGGTCGGGTTCCCTCCAAGAGAACGCATTAGGATCCCTAGTTCGGAAGGCGCGATCTTACCGTCGCCGTCGGTGTCGAAGAGCGTGAACGCCTCCTTCATTGAAGATACCTGGTCGTCGCTCAGCTCCCTGCCCATCCTTTCCTTCCGGGTTCGGGTTTCGGATTCGAATTCTTCGATAAATGGTGGAGCTTTTTTCTGCGCGTGTCTCTCTGTCTTTCTGTCTGTCTGTCTGTCTGTCTCTCTCTCTCTCTCTCTGAATTTGAAACGGATATTTGGATTTGTTGCGATTAGGAATAACGGCGTCGTTTCGGGAGATGCTAGACTTCTGTGGTCTCGAGTGGTTTTTTGAGTAGTTTGTTACAATCGAAGCGACAGCGTTTTCGGCCCAGACGTAATGCATGGTCGATTTGGGCCATTACACAGCGCTAGAGACTATAGCAGCCCATGATAACCTAATTCACAAGCCCACACCTTTTGGTTTGGATAATGGTCACTTTCATTTTTCACAATATATATATGTATATGTATGTATGTATGTATTTATAAGCTTTGAATATATAATTTACAGGTTATAACAGAGTAATCTTATCAGGAATAGCCGAATAATAGGCAAGGCTCAAAAAGGGTAGATAAATGTTTAAGCATGGTCTCCCTTTGATCAGAGGAAAATCTCAAAATTGAAAAAAGTGCTCAACTTTTTAAAAGTGGGCTGAAAAATGAACATCTTTTGCTGATATTTAGCCTAGTGGTAAGGCAAAAGTGAAATCAAATCAAAAAATGCAATCAATGATAAAGATAAAAAGGGTTGGAAACAATGGAGAGAATAGGAACGAGTTAAACGCAGAGAGACAAAAGCTCACTCCATCACCAAGAAAATTTCAAAACCAACGACAACGAATTGGACAAGTCTTTGAACTCCCACCAAATTTTCAAAGAATTCATTCTAGAAAGAAATTGAAAACTTAGAATAACCATCGAGGTCTTCGGTCCATCTTGACCAGAAATTTTCTCAACATACATTCACATAACGTGGTCCCTTCTGTCACTAAATGCTGCTGCTACACTTGAAAAAATTGCAGTCTCCCTCCCTCTCTTTTTCTCCATTCAAGTCGAGAATGGCGGGGAGATTTCGGGGAAAAAAGGGTATCTTTATTATGCATCAATTAGTTATAAAAAGATAAACTTACTCATATATTCAAAGATAAAGTTCTTGTATAAAGCAACTCACTTTTTTTTGTTATCATGCCATCAACACTCTTTGACTTGTAAGGTCACGAAATTGACTTACACGACAATATCGTCAACTTAATATATAGTTATACATCTCATGTTTCTAATTGTAATATATTTATTAAAATCTTTTGATTCTATATTTGAATTTTGATAATATTGTTCTTTTTTTGTTTACTTTTTGGTCTTTCTTATAATAAAATAAAATAATTAGGTTGTGGAATTATTTGCCTATATTTCGCGCAAATGAAGGAGCTTAGGAAATCTGCAAAAAAATAAAAAAAAAGTAAATATTTTAAAATTTAACACTCAAAAATAAGATTATTTCATTGTCAAAAACTATTCTTTAACCTTTTTAATCGTTATTCAATTTTTCTTTACTCTTATTTTTTTTCCACCTATAGACTATAAGAGGGGAGGGACGATGGCAGGTAGATTGGTTAGTGTTAAACCGTTGAAACAGAAAGGGAACAATAGACTAAGCACGGCTCCCCTGTTGAAATTGAAAGTAATATTGAGGATGTTATTAGTAGATTCCTGTTTGATAATGATTGACTAATTTTGTAACACAATAGATTGGCCCCCTCATTGCATACTTTTGTTTTAGTCTTTTGAGACCAATTATTCAGGCGAAGCCCATTTTTCCTTGGTTCATTAGTGAGTATTTGAAGTGGAAGACAATACAATGGAGAATATGGAATACAATCCATGCATGCATTTCCTTGGTCCATTCCATTCATGCATTTTGCTTGTAAATGAAACTTGAATGCATTTTGAAAATTGGCATCCTTTTTTTTTTTTTTTTTCTTCTTTTCCCTTTTATATATAACAGGAATATGATTTCAAACAATCAAACAAACGCAAAAGCTCCAAGTTACATAGAATTAAACTAAGAGACTTGTCTGTTGTCTCACAAAAGTGAAATGGAATCCGATGTGGTTCAATAGTGATATTTTGTGCTTCTTTCTTGAAATTGGACGTATGTGCTCTAAAATTACAAAATAGCTGTAACTGGGGTCCAATTTTAGTGGCAGGGTATCTCCTCCAACTCCAATTGAAGTACTTCGGCTGCTTGTTCATATAAGTAAATATTTCATTATCCCCTACCAAACAAGAAAACAGAAGAGACAATAGTGTTTTAAGTTTTTAACTAACGAATGCAATCATCCGACTTGCTTGAGTGGGACAATACTACACATTGAATTATCCCCGGTGACTACTAGCCCACAAATAAGGCCTTCCTCAATGTGTTTGTGCACAAATGTTTAGAAGGTAACTTACTTTGCTCCCTGAAGTTACCAATCTCGCCCATTCTACTCACCCGTATTGCCTAGCAAAGAGGAATTGTAACCATTTTGTCAGATAAATAAACCCCAATTCCTGGAATCACCAGTCTTCAATCATAGAAACGAGCCATAAAAATGTCCGATACATGAGGTGGAAGTTTAGCAGTGAGATTGCGCATAACTACATATTTGGTCAGGGTTGGAACATCTGTACAGTAAATTTCCCTTTTGTACAGGACAAAACGGTGATGACATTATGTAACGTGGTATTGCTGTTCTGTATCATCTATGCCTCGGCGTGGAGGACGAATAGAGCCGCGGTGATTCCTCCCTGAAAAAAAAACAAAAGGTTGAATGTTTTTTATTTTAATATACAACAAAGTACTAATTATTCCAATCCACCATACCTACTGACACTGTCTCTTATACACATCTAGATGTGTATAAGAGACAGCTACTAGCCCACAAATAAGGCCTTCCTCAATGTGTTTGTGCACAAATGTTTAGAAGGTAACTTACTTTGCTCCCTGAAGTTACCAATCTCGCCCATTCTACTCACCCGTATTGCCTAGCAAAGAGGAATTGTAACCATTTTGTCAGA
Organism: Kandelia obovata; assembly: GCA_021464305.1. Lineage (NCBI taxonomy): Eukaryota > Viridiplantae > Streptophyta > Magnoliopsida > Malpighiales > Rhizophoraceae > Kandelia > Kandelia obovata. The sequence goes on along the minus strand of CM038484.1, from coordinate 3,610,721 downwards.
TAAATAAACCCCAATTCCTGGAATCACCAGTCTGCAATCATAGAAACGAGCCATAAAAATGTCCGATACATGGGGTGGAAGTTTAGCAGTGAGACTGTCTCTTATACACATCTAGATGTGTATAAGAGACAGCTCATATTGTCCTTTTTCTTTGTGTTACCTCTGCCCTGACTTCTAGACTGTCTCTTATACACATCTAGATGTGTATAAGAGACAGACTTAAAGAAGATCCCCCTTTTTTTTTTTTTTCTTGTATAATGGGTTCCTATTACTTTTGCCTCTCTCTCACTTTGTTGATTGCACTATTAACTCTGCAACAAAGTAGCGGAAACACTGAACTAAGAGCTTTAATGGAGCTCAAGTCTTCTTTAGACCCAACCAACAAGTTCTTGAATTCATGGACAAGCAACGGTGAACCGTGCAGTGGTTCATTCGAGGGAGTTGCCTGCAATGAGCACCGAAAAGTGGCCAATATTTCACTGCAAGGAAAGGGTCTCTCTGGTTGCTTATCGCCTGCAGTTGCTCAGCTTAAATGCTTGTCTGGCCTGTACTTGCATTACAATTCATTGTCCGGAGAGATACCAAAAGAGATTGCAAATTTGACAGAGTTAACTGATCTTTATCTCAACGTGAACAATCTTTCTGGGCCTATACCTCCTGAGATCGGTAGCATGGCTAGTCTTCAAGGTTAGTCGACTTTTCCTTGATTTAAATGATTGACCAGAGATGGTATTCAGATAGTGTGTGTAGTAGCCTGAAATGGATCCCATAGCATTTGTGTTTGGTGCTGAGAAACGCAAGGAAAGAGGAAAGTCATATCAGATATGAGAAACAGATAAAAGAATTTAACGGAATGCAATCCGGCTTTATCTTCTAGTTTTCTTTTTTTTTTGGGTAATGACCCGTTTGTTGCATAGATGTGAGGTCGATAATAAAGGATTCAAACTCGTTTAAATTTGCCGTCTGGTGTTGGAGTAGCCGGACTTTTAGTTTTGACAACTAAGTTCAAATTCTAGCAACGACGGACACCAAAAAAAAAAAAGAAAAGAAAAAAAAATTGGATTCTAGAGTGAATAACTGGAGAAGTTCGACATCAATGCAATGCAATATGGCATCACTATTGTTGCTTATCTTATTTGCAATCTTATGTACCTTCCTGTAACTGGAAAGTTCTGGGGTTTGCAGTGTTAGAGTTGTGTTGTAACCAGCTGACAGGAAGTATGCCAACAGAGATGGGGTCTTTGAAGAAGCTAAGCGTTATTGCATTACAATACAACAGACTGACTGGTCAAATTTCTACTAGCTTAGGGAACTTGGGGATGTTGAGAAGGCTAGATCTGGGTTTTAATCGCTTGTCTGGTACAATTCCTTTAACAATATCTAAGATTCCAAAGCTGGAGTCGTTAGACGTCAGAAACAATTCTCTTTCTGGAGTTATTCCCTCTGGTAAGTCCGTTCATCCATCCCTTTGAATCTAATTGGAAATTTCTTCCTTTATTTTGATTGTAATATATTGAAGTAAACTGATTTTAGTATTTTTATTCATAAAAATTGAAGCTTTCAAGAAACTAGGGGAAGGATTTCAGTTTGAGAACAACCGAGGTTTATGTGGAGTTGGGTTTTATACATTAAGAGCTTGCAATGTCTTTGATAATGAGAACACCAACCAAGTTGACCCCCCCGCGGGACAGATCATTGACAATTCTGCTCCAATTGACATTCCTGATTCTAGAATTCTCAACCCACATTGCAACCAGACCCATTGTCCGAATTCATCAAAACTCCCACAGATTGCCATTATTGCAGGGGTTATTATAGTGACCATCACATTCATAGGTGTTGGATTTCTAGGTGTTTTCCACTATCGGCGGCGGAAACAAAAGATTAGAAATGTATCAGAGTCTTCTGTTGGCCGGGTGAGCACCGACCATCCTAATGAATTCGGCAGGGGTGGTGCCTCTCCACTTGTCGCTCTTGAGTATGCTAATGGGTGGAACCCCTTAGGTGATGGTGAAATTGGCAATGGATTTCAGGATGAACATCTACATAACTTCAGATTCAACCTGGAAGAGATTGAGTCTGCTACCCAATGTTTCTCGGAGGCTAATTTATTAGGAAAGAGCAGCTTCTCATCTGTTTACAAAGGAATCCTGAGAGACAATTCTCCGGTAGCTGTTAGGATCATTAGTTTGACAAGCTGTAAGTCTGAGGAAGCAGAGTTTGTGAAGGGTTTAAAGCTGCTGACATCTCTCAGGCACGATAACCTTGTTAGGCTACGAGGCTTTTGTTGCTCCAGGGGCCGGAGTGAATGCCTTCTTGTTTATGATTTTGCTTCCAAGGGAAACCTATCAAAATACCTTGATATTGAAGGTGGAAGCAATGGACTGGACTGGCTTACAAGGATTTCCATTATTAACGGCATTGCAAAAGGTCAGTTTCATTCCATTATCGCTTTCCATAACTTCCAATTTGCTTGACTTTCTTCTTGTAGTCTAAGAAGCAGACCAGACTGCAGGCCGTTTTCCACCAACCACATCTTTTATCTGATAGTGAAATGTTGATTTCTAATCTTTGTTATCTCTAAACCAGGTATTGGATATTTGCACAGCAGTGCAGCCAACAAGCCTGCGATAATTCATCGTAACATCTCAATTGAGAAGATACTCTTTGACCAGCAATTCAACCCATTGATTGCAGATTCTGGCCTGTCTAAGCTGCTCGCTGATGACATTGTCTTCTCAACTCTCAAAATCAGTGCTGCCATGGGATACTTAGCTCCAGAATATGTAACAACAGGCCGTTTTACAGAGAAGAGTGACATATATGCATTTGGGGTGGTCGTCCTCCAAATTCTTTCCGGAAAACAGATGCTTTCCAGCTCAATAAGCTCGGCAGCTGCTTCTTGCAAGTATGAAGAGTTCATTGACACGAGTCTCAAAGGAAACTTCTCAGAACCTGAGGCAGCCAAGCTGGCAAAACTTGCAGTCTCTTGCACACTTGAGCTTCCTGAGGATAGGCCAACTATTGAGGTAGTGATTCAAGAGCTGAATGGAACTGAAACTGCTATCTATTGATAGCACAGTTGTTTGCTGCCACATTCAAAAACCATCGATTTTGAGCCAAAGGAGATGGGAATCCACTAAGGCTTGTAATTGTTGCAGAGAATGGAAGCTAATTGCCACAGCCTGTGCACTTAACTTGACGGGCTACTGCTCACAGAAATGGCAAGAGAATGATGATCTCCTGTAAAACTGGTTCTCGTTGACTGAAGGATCATTTTGGCATTGACAATTCCCATGATTTGTTCTTGATAATTGTAGACTCAAAACTTCTGCGAATCCTTGCATAAATCAAAACCCAAATAGAAGACTTTTATTTAGTATTATATGTGAACCTCATGTTAAAATGAAGCAAATGTATCGTTACACGAAGTTACTAAATTGAAGAGCATTTTGTGTTTCATTCGAAACGATACAAAGTGAATAATATTTTGGGTTATATTATAGTGAGCTTGAACTTGGGACTAATTGATCCGTTGTAAGAAGAAATCTTGAAATTTTATAGTTGTACTTAAGAATTTGTGTTAATTGGAATTCGTAGCTATGCAGTTATTAGTAGGCTGAAGTATAGGAAAAGAGGATAAAGGTTCTATGACTCGAACATGAAATAAAAAACTTCTAACAAAAATATTCTAATTAATTTGTACTAACAGCACAAAACTGAAATAAGAATTTGGAAGTTAATTAGAGGTCACAGCTTTGCATTTATTGGGCCGAGGTTCGGCCACAATTGATAGATCTTGGCCTTGACAGCTATGTCAAGTCACCCGAGCAAGCCATTTGGTTAAATTTCACTGTATAATACCACCACCCAAAGCATTGGTACTCTCCGATAAAAAATCCACCCCCCATTTAAAGAAGCTAAAGCAGATGGTCCAGCTAGTCTTGCTTTCAAATTATGGTAGGACTTTGCATGTTTTTCACAAGTTGTTGCAGAAAGTATCTGTTGTTATACAGAGATCCCTTTAATTCTATAGATTTTGTCCTTTTAATTTAACCCAAAAAAAAAAAAAAGTCCACCTCCCCCAACTCAGTTGAGGACCAAAAAAAATACCACAGCATCATGTAAGATAATACATTTGCATCTCTAACTTAACGAAGAACTAGTTTAGTTTTACTAGTATAACATTGGTTTCAATCTCATAGCTAATTGTCGTTCTGGCTTAAGATCAATTTCAATTTTCGAGGAAAGAAAAAAAAAAAAAAAACTTACCCTACAAGGATCAAAACCATGGAAAAGACCTCAACACTCCATATTCACATTTCTCTTCTCTGGTTTGGGAAATATTAATGGGAAAAGAACGAAATTTTTGTTATTGAATGTCAAATCCATGGAAACAGAGACGAGGTCTTTGACTTTTCTTCCATTCTTAGTGGCCCTATGCCTTTGATCATTGACCAAGCAAACTATCATGCATGGCACTGATGGTTGGTGGATAAAAAGTTTATGTTGCGTCACACTAACAATCCATTAAATTGACGAGTACCCATTTAAATACATTAACTATAACCTTTTCTAGTGAAACAACTCCACCACATACGTTGTTTTTGCTTAGTTAAAGGACCCAAGTTCGTTTTTAACTATCTATGACTCTTTGTCAAGACATTATTTTCAATCTTATAAAATTGATGCATTACACAAAGCATACAGAGATAAAACTAAATTATTCTTACGGCTCATGATTATAATTTGACCACATCAAAACTTAATCATGCGATTTGCACCAACTTACTTAGGTGATTATAGTAAATTACGATAAATGCCAATCAAGTTAATCAAATTACATTAAAATTTTTAATTTTTAAAGACGTGGGGTTTACCTAATTTAATTAGGTTATTGTCCGATGTCATCTTCGTGCCAATGTCAATTATTACAAGGAAAGTCGTAGAATACATTGTTCAATCTGAAGCATATCAATCCACTATATGTCCTTATAATCTTTTAGCGAAATAGCGATGTAGCATGTTGTCTCGTAGACAACTACTTGGTATTATTAGGTCACGTCAGCCTGAATAAAATTACTTCTCATCACTAAAGGAAGAAAGAGAGGCTCGTGAGGGAGAAATTAACCCAAATTTTTATCAACTCAAATTTTTAGATAAATATAAAAATATTAAAAAATATAATAATTTTTTGGACTTATGTCTTGTTTTCTATGACCAATAAATAAATAAAATATAGATCAAGCCACGTGGGAGCACGTAACAGGAAAACAAGAACAAAATAATTTTTGTGGCTTCAGTATTTAAAAAAAGAAAAAAAAAAAGGAAAAATGGGATTCGGGTAATGGTTTAATCTTAAGTTTAGTTCAGTAATGAAAATGCATTTCAACTGTAATGAGGTGACCATTAGTGACACGTCATGTGACATGTCACGTTATTCTATCTTCGCATAATAGAATGGCGACATTTCACAACAATAATAGTTCAAAAATTCGGAAAAAAATAAAAATATTGAAAAATGAAGTGGGGGGTAGCGAAGTTACATATTAGAGCAAAAATTGAGTGATTAGTCAAAGTCCCCCTCTTGCTCATGAAGCATGTTGAAGAGATCAGGAACTAGGCTTGCCCATATAGGTTATGTTCTGGACTTCACACTCCTTCAACTGGTCAGAAATACATGGAAATTGCCAAATGGGTTCTCTATAAATAAATAGATATTAATTTCTTTCTCTAAGTCAAAACATTTTTCTTAATAGTAATGAATCCTTTCAATTGAATTTAGAAATTGTTAGCATCATATTCTACCACCGCACTTGAAATATTAAACAATAGTTAACAAAAGTCAAACCTAAAGATGTTAATTTTGTTTCTACCACTATAACTATAACTATATCTACGGTGGATATGAAGTCAAAATATTTTGGGTGCGTACAAGTTGGTGGGCTGGAGAAAAAACGTTCCACTTAAATTACCATTCAGCAAATGGTTTGCCATTCGGCGTCATTCCAAGTCCCTACCTACACGCGCCAATGGCCCCCACGTCAGCACAAGAAATGGTCCATTCGTTAAAGGTTGGCTGTCCGGGGGACCCATCATCCTGCTCTGATAAGTGCTGACGTGATGCACAGTTGGCGGCTAAACAGTTGAGAAATCTCTCGACAGAGCCGTGGATTTCCTGTTGTCTGTCTGCTGCTCGCCTCCTGGAAAATTGAAAGGTAGTATAGAATCAAATCGAAGAAACAAGAAGAAGAGGAGAACAATCCTAGTACATCTCGTATCGTAAAATTTGAAAAAAAAAAAAATCAAATATATACAAATTTACTTTAATTTTACAATATAAATAATTATTTATACAATTCAAACATGTGATTTTTACATTATAATAAAGTTACCTTTTAAGTTATAATAAGACTAACCGTTTCGAGTTTATCAATGCTCATTCTTGGCTAAGAGCAAACGAACAAAATTAATTAAAATATTTATTAATACCACTAGATTTGATGTCGTTAACAGCTTACAGTTTTCTTGTCCAGGAATATTTCCTCTGGGTACAGTACAAGTAATTGAACGAATAAATAGTACCGATCCGTACGTCAGATAAATAGAAAAACAGACCCAACCGATACTTCCCAGTAGCATCTTTGGGTTTTATGTCTTGTTGTTAATGCACGTGAGAGGAGGCTACCTCTCTATTCTAATTTCATTATTCTTATGGGCTTAGCTTAATCTTTTTTATTTATTTAGCCTTCCATGAATTTTTGTGGATTTTATATATATACACACACCCACACACAAAATAGGGCAATACTTCATTTCATGTACGGCTATAATAATGGTAACATGTTATGTTTCATCTTAATTCATAATATTTATAGAGTAGTTCTCCCGTCAAATTTAGGATTAAAACTTTGTTATTTGCGAACATTTTTCACTGATGGGAACGTTTATTTCTAGATGACAGCTACGTATGTGTTGCCGTAATCAGACTGTCTTAATCATCACACGACAATATACAGTAATGTTAACGGTCCAACAAATACCACTTGCTCTGCCTCTCTCTCTCTCTCTCTCTCTCTCTATATATATATATATGGGGGCATATGGCTATGAACTGTTAGTGTCGAAACACATCATTGTAATAACTTGGCCATAAAGCGAAGCACAACTTCTTCGAGAGTTAAAAGGAGGAGAAGCCGAGGAAGGCAGAGATCATTAATTAATCAACCATTTGGAGGAAGAAATGAAGCTTGTTTGGTCACCTGAAACAGCAATAAAGGCCTACATCGACACGGTTAAAGCAGTAAGGAATCGAAATGAACCCGATGACCCTTTCATTCTAGGATCAAAATTGCCAATTTGAGATTTGTTTCTGTATTGTTTGGATGATGATCTTGTTCTTTGATTTTGTTTTCAGTGCGAGCTTTCTCGGGAATCCGGCGTAGCTGAGCTGGTTTCAGCCATGGCTGCAGGATGGAACGCGAAGGTTATTGTAGAGACGTGGTCTAGAGGTGGAGTTCTTGCCACAAGCATTGGCCTGGACATTGCTAGCCGGCACACGGGTGGAAGGCATGTCTGCATAGTCCCTGACGAACAATCAAGATCAGAATATGCAAAAGCCATGGAAGAGGCTGCAGGGGTGACGCCAGAAGTGATTGCTGGAGAACCGGAAGAGGTGATGCCTCATCTGATGGGGATAGATTTCTTAGTGGTGGACTCACGGCTGACGGAGTTTGGGAGAGTATTCGTGCTAGCAAAACTGAGCAGCCGGGGTGCGGTCTTGGTTTGCAAAAATGCTACCTTAAGGAGTGCTTCAAATTTTAGATGGACAAGCGTTCTTAATGATGGGTTGCGCCGCCTCGTGCGCTCGGTGTTTCTTCCAGTAGGGAAGGGCCTTGATATTGCACATGCAGCCATCGGTGGATGCGGTTCAAGTTCAACCAAGGGCGGAAGCCGGTGGATCAAATATGTTGATAGACAATCAGGAGAGATACACATTATCCGAATCTGACTTCGTAACTAGTGATTGATCTTGAGAAATTATTTTCAGAGGAAGCCATTACTTTGTAGGCCTCATAGCTTTGAAGTTGGCGACTTGGCCCTCCTTGCCCACTTCTGAAAGCCTTCTTGTCTGATAGAGGCCTTTTTGCTTTTAAGATTTTTCTGCTCTACGTACAGTAGCCTTTTTAAATTGTACAAACTAAAATTAGATGTGAATTCAAATCCATCGTAATAAATCCCGACCCAAGTTAGCGTATGAATATTAGAACTGCTCAGAAAAATCCAGATATGGATGGCCACTGACTATTCGAACGGAAATATGCGAGAGGGCAGCAACAAGACCCAAAATGTAATCGTGAATGGAAATCCAGACGGTTGACACTTACAACTTGGCAAATTTCTTCTTTTTTGCTCTTCTGAAGGAGGTGCTGGGACATAAGAAGCAGCATATTTGATGGCATGTTAGCCCATCAATCAGAAGCAAAATAAGAACCAAAATTAAGATTGGTACAAAATCACCGTGCTGGGAACAATTAACAGCATGCCAGAGATAGCATATATCTCTTTCGTATGATCTAAAAAACAATGAATGCAAGGCATGTTCCATCTGTGTACCAGATGAGATTAGATTCACAGCTTGAGTGTAGCCTTATATTCGCAGCATCTTTGATGTTACTCCTGAGGGAACGTGAGAACAATAGACCACTAACTCTAGTCATGAATGAGCAAGAGTGAGGCATAACATAACAAAGAGACAGAACATAGCCATGGTCGTATTATGGCTGTTGGCCGGAGGCCCATAATAAAAGTATAAGAACATGTATATAGTTCATAACAATTTCCATCGTCGAATTATGAAGAATACGTAATACATCCATAGACAACATAGACAACAGGTTTGTGTTTAACAAACGATTTTCTCACGTCTTTTTCAAATATCATTAGTCAAGGAGGAAATGACCGTAGAGTCATCTGGTGCGATCAAATACACAGGGCCAGAGCGATCATTTCTTCTTTCAAGACTGCTAAAGTGAGCAGTGCAGAACAAACAGTAAATGAGAGGCCCCAGCTACCCCATTTTAGTCTCTTGCTATCCAGCGAGAGTGAGTGCTCCTGTCTCTCACATCTGACAAGCCCCTCATGCTCCCCAAGTTTTGTGAGCGAGATGGTCCAACTCTGTCTGTAGTATTAGGTGACAGCCTCCCCGTGTTATATGGATCTTCTGTGGGTGGAAGTGCCCAACCTCCCTGGCTTGGACAAGCACTCTGTACACTGTTACCAGCCCCTATAAGCAAGAATAGCACAAGCAAAGCACAATCAGCAACCTGCAGGCAAAGATGGACTAGAAAACTCTTCTTAAATACATTGTATAAAATTGATAAAAAAAATGTAGCACTTCTGGTAAAAGTAAGAAAAAAGAACAGCATTTACTATTCAGCTTGACAACATATTATCTCATTCCACAAGCACAAAAAGCACAGGTTACTTGTTGATATAGGACCTCACCGAGACATAAAAATAGGAAAACAAGACTTACCCAAGTTGTCATGGCCAATAAGAGTTCCACTCCAACCAGGTAGATGCTGTCTGACATTTCCCTTCCAAGCCTTCTCAAAACCAGCAAGCTCATCTAGTAAAAACAAAATAGCTTTAGCTTGACTCATGAGGACAGACAATTATAAAACATGACCTAATGGAATTACTGCATAATGACAAGATACCTTCATGAAGATTATGCAAGGTCTGCATGGTCTCCACTTTACCATCCGAATTAAGCTGTCTTGTAGTACTATGGCCCTAAAATCACAGTTACAACATTGAGATGACTTTTGTATCTCACAAATGGAAACATTAAATCAAAGGTAGGTACATCAAAATGGATATCATAATATAAATGAATGACCTTATTCTGAAGTCCCCTAGTTAACCTGTGAGTTGCTTGCCGTGCAGCAGTATCTGCTTCTTTGCTTTCTTCAATTGTTACCTATTTCCCAATAGGATAACATAAGGACCATATCAAAGGTAAGGTAATAGTCTAAAATACGAATAAACATGACTTACTCCATCGCTGCCAGTTCTCCTCATCTTGGAGGACGTGTAGTAATTCCCATTAGAACCACCATAAGTGACACTGGAGCTCTGGAAAGTGAAACTGCGAGCATGGGGCTGAGAACCCATGGCATTGAAACCACTGTACTTGGTTCCACGTTGCAAATGATTGCTCTTTCTTGCTGCAATACAGATGAAAAAGATGTCCATTTTTCTGAATTTAAAAACTCAGAAGCAATAACAGTCCACGAAGTGAAACAGAAGATATAATGTAATCTACCTTCAGTTTCATCAGGTTCCTCAACTTGCGGCTCCTTGCTTGACCTCCCATGCTTTCTAGGGTTGTCTCTTTTCTCCGCATTACCTTCCTTATTCTCATCATCGGAGTCTAGCTCCTCAATGATTGGCCCCCTTGATCTTTTGGGCTCTGGTGGTGCCTCACGTTCAATGAATGCAGGCGGGTGCATCATGTTAGCAAAGGGACTACCACTGGGTCCAAAGAACCCCGACTCGTACATACCTCCTCCAAAAGGACGGGTGAAGAAATCATCATCAAATGGATTCCTTCCCCCATAAAAATTAGACAGCAAACTTCTCTGACCCCCAAAGGGACCAAAGCCTCCGAAACCAGCAAAAGGGTCACCAAAATCAAAAAAAGGATCCCTGCCGCCCCCTCTTCCTTGCATTTTCAACAAAACTACAACTCCCCTGAAAATAATAACCAATCCCAAATGAAAAATTCTTTAAAAAACAAAAATCATTATCGATTAAAATTATAGGTCATCAATACAAAGCCAACACGCCGCCTATTTCCAAAGCAATTAAAAAGCAGAGTCCACCCAAAAACATTAACATCAAGCAACATAAAACCTCAAGAAAATCATCTAAGAATCCACAATCAGCAAAAGTTTATATATATATATATATATAGAGAGAGAGAGAGAGAGTACCTTGGAAACGATTGAAAATAAATCGCAAAGAAAAATGGATAACCCTAACTCAGAACGTGAGAATAATGGTCTTTGGAGAGGTTACATAGGAAGCGTAAGAGAAAGAGAAAGAGGGATCTTGAGGGAAAGAAAGAGATCGAGGGGAAGGTTCTAGTGCGCTTGCGCTAGAATTCGAGACGTGTCGAGATCGAGTTGGAAGAATCAGACACGGAGACAGATGTTCATCGTCTGATTCTATCATTTTTTTTTTCTATTTTGTTTGTTGAGGTATTAAATATTTAAGAAAGAAGAAGGGGGTCCCTTTGTAATTTTACATAAATGTACCAGCTAATTCAACTGAGTTTTTTTTTTTTTAATTTTTTCTAAACCCCCGATTTACTGAAAACAATATTTACACAGTTAAGATTTCAAAATAATAATAATAATAATAAACCTAAAATGTTTCGAGAGATAAATGTTCATGCATGAAAATACACTTCCAATGTATTTGTAAATTTAATAATACTTTTATGCCATTACAAATTAATTTTTCTTTTTCTTCTAAATTGAATATAATTTACAGAAAAAAAACTGCGTATATTTAATAAATTTTAATTGTAAAAAAAACATCTATATAAACACTAGCAATTGAGGTAACATTTTTGCTTTTACTTACAAGATTTAACATAATATACGATTTAAATTTACTTAATAATTTAAATTTTTTAATGAATTAAACTTTTAATGTAACGTCAGAATTTTCATAATTAACCATCATGAATTTGAACCAACTGTTCTATTTAATGTATTTTTCAGAGGGCACTTGTTGACTTCGTTGAAGTTGAACTAACCTCCTTCTATGCATTAACCTTTTGATACTAGGCTGAAGACAATTTCAATTGCTATGTTTAAGTCTGCTTGAGCAAGTTACTTGTTTTCTTGTACCAATTTACTTTGATTCATTGTTGGAATAGAAAATTGAATGAGCTTTTTTTTTTGGGTACATCGGATAGATTGACAAAGAGCACTGTTAAAGAAGGCTTTAAATATTTCTGTTGAGATTGGAATGGAGAATGAAGAAGATGTTTATATATATAACGCGCCGGATTCTGGCTGATTCTTGTCCAGATTACATGTTAAAGGCAAGCAATTGATCTCATGGCTTTTGTAGGTTCTTATGAGTAAGCTTTATGGCCCTGACCTTTAACCTCCATAATATTGCAGGCTGAGGAATGCTTGAAGAAGGAAAAGGATAGAGTTTCACATTTTCTGCATTTAAGTAGGAAGCCAAAGCTGGTGGAGGTCAGTGCAGAATGCTCATTCTTCTCTTATTTCTTTAATACTAGGGAGATCTACGTGTATGATGAAACTTTTTTGAACAATGGTCATTTGAGTATTGAAATTAGTACTTTTCGGCCGGTTGTAGATGACAGAGCTCTTGATTAGAAGTAAAAAGAAATAGCTATATTTCTGTGGAATCCATAAAGCCATTAGGGTTCGTTCGTGATTGGATATACTGTGCTGAATTACTGAGAATAGTGAAGGAGCTTATGATACAGGAGCTTAACATTTTATCTACAAATAAAGAGTTAGCTGAGATACGGCCAATTTGCTTAGCCTTACAATTGCCGAGAAAGAAAGGCATTCGGAACTTTGTGATAGGAACTGATTCTTTACTTTACTAAGTCTGATTGGGACTTTGACCTGTATCATCTTATGTTAGATTTTTAGCTGAGAGCATTGTCTCTTGAAATTGCCTGGGAACTGCAAATTACAACATACCTTGCGAGAAGGAAATTATTGTGTGGATTTTCTAGCGAACCTTGGAGCTGGGGGAAATAATGATTTTGTATCATGGGATTCTCCTCCACCAGGCTTGCAATCTTTGATTACAGCTGATATGTGGGGTTAATGGTTTGTTCTGTTTTTATTACTCTCTGCTAGTGCTTCATATTATCTATTGTATACAAAAAAAAAAAAAAAAAAAAAAAAAAAAAAAAAGAGTTATTTCATGCTGCATCAGGTTATCATATTGTGGTTAAATAATGTGCCTGTTACACAATGGGAATGAATGAGTAGACAATGCCGATTGGGAAAATTTTTTTTGGTCAATCAATATGTCAGCTTATGTATTGCAGCTCTTTTAAAAGTTTGGAAAGAATTTGTGTTGGAAGTTTTCTCAGCAATCCTTTACCTGCAGCTCATACAGGTTTTACATCTTCAATCATTCATGCATATGTTCTTACACTGTGATTGATATATGTTTTTCTGTGTTTAGACAGTACAAGACGAGTTATTGGTCACCTAGGCAAACCAACTTCTTGACAAGGAGCATTTGGGATGTCGTGCATTGCTCAGAAATGACAAAGTATGCCATGACTTAGTATTGCTTATCTTTTGATTAATGTTTTGTGGCCATTTTGCAAGTTATGATGGAGGATCATTTGTCTTTGTTTTTCCTATGTTAGTTGGATGATCTTTCTAAGATGTATAGACTTTATCATAAGATACCCAAAGGTTTATGCATCCTTCCTTTATGCCATATTCAAGCAGGTTAGTTGGCTTTATGCATTCTTCCTTTATGCCATTTTTCCGGCAATTGTCTTTATATGTTTCTAGGTTTCTGACTTTCTCTTCAACAACATATTACTGCTGATGGAACAGTTTTGGTGCAACATGCGGAAGAGGCTGCAAGTAACCAGGTTCATTCATGTGGATCTGTTTCTACTCATAGCCTATGGAGTAAGGTGAACCTTGGCATTGTTGTTTCATTGTGCCACACTGTTAGTGGTTTCGGTCTTCTAAAAACTCAACACAACATGATAACTGAGTTATGTGCATTCTTTTTGGCGCACAAGTACAGGTTAATCTCTGGACTTTTGTGTTTTAAATATCCGGGATTAACAGGGAAAGGCCAACACTGACTCAGTCAGGTCTTCAGGTTCTTATTAGAAGGGTAATGGAGCTGCATGCCAAGTATATGGTGCATGCGAACAATTGCTTCCAAAACCATACCCTGTTCCACAAGGTTTTTAACATTGATATTATGAGTCTGTAAATTAATCCAATGACTTTGCTTAAGAGAACCTGTCTTTTCTTCCCCTCATCTTCCTATCCACCCGATGGTTCAGTAGGCTTTGAAAGAGGCATTTCTGTAAAAAAACAGTTGCTGGAAGTTCGAGTGCAGAACTGCTGGCAACATTCTGTGACAATATCCTCAAGAAGGGTGGAAATGAGAAACTAGGCGATGAAGCCATTGAAGAAACACTGGAGAAGGTGGGCCTTTAAACTTGATTAAATTCTTTCAGAAGTGTTGGAAAAACATCCACAAGCAAGTACTGACATTGTTATTATCTTTTTTTTTTTTCTTTTGGGAGTTCCTCAAATAGTTAGGCTGGTAGCATATATCAGTGATAAGGATATGTTTGTTGAATTCTAAAGGTAAATCTGATTTCTGGTTGGTATTTTTTTTTTTTCACTTTCATTTCTTTGCTTTTACTATTTTCTTTATTGATTATTATGCTCTGTATTCTCTTCTCCCTCTTGATAGGAAAAAGCTTGCCCGCGTCTTATTTTTGAAAGGAGTTATAATGTTGACCATGAAAGGAATATCCTGACAAAACTTGAAGCAGCTGTGTGGTGGGCAGTTCACTTTGAAGATGTAGGGCATGGTGAGTTGATCTTATTTTCAGGTGAAGTTTATACTTGTATGCAACTCTGTTGTGATTGTATTTTGCTGGCAGTTCTGTTTTCCTGCAGGTCACTGTTGTGACACTGTCAAGAGAATATCAAGCTAACTTCGGTAAACATCTTGGAAACTACCCAAATGCACATCCTGGAATGATATGTCAGTAACTGTACTTACAACTGGATTCTGGCCAAGCTATAATCCACTGATCTAAACCTGCCTGCAGAAATGGTAAACATTATTTTTGGTATTCTTTAATGGTGGGAATCCTGCATTGTGCAAAATTTGAGATAATCCTTTCTGTGTCTTTCTCTTCTTCCTTTTACATATATTGATAAATAACATAGGAATTCTTTACTTTTGTTTCAGGTGAGGACTATACAAGTTTTCAAAGGAATTCTTCAACCAAAAAAGCAGCCATAGAAAACTCACTTGGATTTACTCACTAGGTTATTGTCTCATCAATGGCAAGTTTGAGTAGAAGTTCATTGAACTGATTGTGTCAACTTATTAGGTATTTCTAAAAATCTAAGTCAGGTGTTTCCTGAGAATCAAAGTTTGGAGAGGCACTATTCCATTAATGTGTTGATTTTTCCATGCCAAGTGGCTGCAATCTTGCTGCTTTTTAATACTTCAAATAGATTTGAGTTACTTGAAGGTCATGATTCAGACAAACTTGGCCCATGATGACTTGATCAGATTGCTTCATTCTTTGTCATGTGCCAAGTATAAGCTCCTCACCAAGGAACCTAACACAAAGACTGTTTCCCAAACAGACTTCTTTGAGTTCAACCACAAGTTCATTGTCAGAATGATGAGGATCAAGGTCAGAGATTGAAATTATATCTTCAATTGTTAGATTATATTTAGATTGTTGAACATTTTCAATTCCCAAATAGGTTGAACATTTTCAAGAAAGAAGGTCATTGAAGATGTCAACAAAGACAGGCGATAACCTATTGATGCTGCTATTTGTTCGCATCATGAAGAGTAGGAACGTGTTGGATCATCAAATTTTAGTCTCAGAATGTGTGGAACAATTGAGCCTGTGTGTTCAAGGTGTGATTTACGATTTTTCTCTTTATATTAATTACATATACGTTTTGGATGAAGGCTGTCACAATTGAGACAATTTCCGGAGTTTCACTTTTTGAGTTGACCAGCCATATGATTATGATTACTAACCATAGCAATGAAAGTTAGCTTAATGCTGACTGCTAGGCTTAAGATTGTAACCATTGAGAGTTTTGCTATGTTTAACCGGTGGTTGATTGTTTTAATCTTTATTGTTCAACTCTCGTATGGTTTAAAGAAACTGCAAAAGCAAACGAAGATTCAATGACTGTGCTTTGGAATTGGCAGCCTCGCGTTAAAGCCATCAAGAAGTAGATCGAAGACTTGATCACCCCGAGATTATTTGCAAAGGGACAAGAAAGAACCAAATACTGCTATGCATGTCGCTTGAAGCATATCACAGCATTCACGAAAGAACATTGTGGATTGCAAGAGGGATGTAACACTATATGGATCGTTAATACAGACTGTCTTGATGCGCAGGGAGATAACACTGCCTCGAATGTGGATTTTCTTGATAGGAGACCATCACGAAGGGAGAGTTCAAACGAAAATACATAAATTATATTGTTAAAAAATTTTAGGTTAAAGAAGATATAAAGTAATATATAAGGAAAGAGAATTTATAAATTTAAAATTTAAAATTATAATATAATATTAATTTTAGATTATTAAAATTTTAAGTTTTAATGTGTTTATTATTTATTTAATGTTTTTTTATTTTGAACTTTTTTTATCTTTTATTTATTTTAAAATTAATTTAAGTGAAATAAAATTACAAAACTCTCGCCGTTATAATAATTTTTGAAATTATATAAATATTGGTAAGATTTGGTTTAATTAATAGCAATTTTGAGTTATAAGGAACAAGTATGCGCATGAACAGTTTCTGCGGCAAGGGTCAGCCGCGGGGTTCAGCAACTTAGCCCAGATTCTGCACCAAGGACCACTTTTAAAGATGACTCTTGCAGCCCCATCGTCTCATTTATGATCTTCACATGGAAAGACTCTCTCTCTCTCTCTCTCTCTCTCTCTCTCTCTCTCTCTCTCTCTCTCTCTCTCCCACGTCAAGTCTCTGCAAACATGACTTGGGTTGGTGCCTAGTGTGTGGCTTTAGATACAGGATACCGGAAGCCACATTATTAGTATTATTATTATTATTATTTTTAAATGATGTGATATATTGTAAAATCAATTACATATTATATTAGGTTGTGGTGTTTATACTTTATATATAACACAAAGGACCATTGAACCAAATCAGATTCAGTATTAAAAGTCTTAATAAAAATATGGATAATACTTATTAGACATAGAAGTCTTAATAAAAATATTATTTTATTTTGTTAACGGTTTTGGCTGTATTCATCACTCCTCTGTTCGTATAGTTATGGTTGCTTCCTAAAAAATGTGAGTACTTTTTGCATACCCCAATCAATTATATACATCAGTGGAGAAAACGTGAGTCGCTGGAGATTTGGAATGCGGTATTAATTACACTGTGTGAATTCTGGGTGTGCAATCACATCAATATCCACCATGATTTCTTTTTTTTCTTTTTCTTTTTTTTTGGGGGGGGGGGGTCATTACCATTCTTTATTTTCTCACCGACTTTAAACAATATTTTTGCTTTCTTTCATGGTATATATTATAATTAGTAACGCATTAGTCACTGATGCTTTTTGCGTGGCCAGTGACACAATTGATGCTAGTCATATATTATCTTCTGCAAATTATAAAGCTGTTTAGTAATTCTAAACACTGTTTTCTGTTAGGACAAGAAGAAACAATCATGGTGGAATTTAGTGCATTTACAGAATAATCTTGACATATTCCCATGCATTTTTCTCCACGAATGTTTATGGTACCAGGAAGTGGGAACATACGCTCCCGTATGTCCTCTTGTTTGACCATCTGTGACGTAAAACAGAAGTGATCCTCCTCCAAGATGATTGCTGAATGAAATTTAAAAATTGCAGAGCCGGGTCAATCAAAAGTACCTGTAGGTTGGCATACATTTGCTCTGCACTGCACGTCCTTTTCCCTTTTCTGTTGATTTGTTACTGTAATCTTGAGGTCTCCTGGAGCAGGGGTGGACTAATGAACCCATTTAGATTGTTTAAAAGTATTACAAGAGTTTCATTACAAAGGCACTAAAAAGTAAATATAAATCTATATTATTTAATTATGATTATTAATTATTATATATAAAAAATATGTTAATCATAACGCATAACTTATTAATTATTAAAGGGTGTTGGGTGCCACCCTTTAAGTCAATCCCATGGACTTTAGGGAAGCAAGAGACTGAAGTTGAAATAATCGAGTTGGATTGATTACTCTTGTTGGAAATCTCTTTGTAATGTTTCAATTGCTTGCTTTTCTCACATTAATCTATGTTAATTCAATTATTGGGAAAAATCATGTCTATTGCCTCATAACATGCACCAGTTTTACCCACCTTGTTTTCTTAACCATGGCCCACAGCAACAAAATGTGGGTTTGAAGCCAAAGCCTATGAGTGTACAAATCAAACTTGATGGAACATACTTTGTTTTGTGACCTTGTTTTGTTAGACAAAGACATGAATTTGAGTGGGAACTTTCTTGATTCAAAAAATTGTTTACCTTACTTCACAAATTGATTCCAAGATAATATTACAAGACATGTTATTAATACAAGCTAATAGTAGTAAAATAAATTATCTAAATAATATCGTAGAATTATCTTCTTCTTTTTTTAAAAAAAAAAATTTATTTGATATTTTTATTTAATTCATTAAAAAGTTTATTGTACCCTAAAATACAAGAGTGACAGCTCTTCTTTTTTCTATAAATTTACCATTCCCTCACGCACATTCAACTTATTATTTGATAATTTCACAGATAAACTTTCTCTGCCATTGCGTTTAACTTAATTTGTTTCCTAATATATATTTTTTTTATTTAAAAAAAAAAAAGGAAAAGAAGAAAGACAGCATGTCTTATCTATCTAAAGGTTTAAACTTAATCTACACGATGAGTTAAACATTCACTTTACTAATTCGCCTAACTTTTGGATTTGAATTTTCTGCTCTCATGAACAGGTCTGAAACCAAGCAAAAGTGCCGTTAGAAATTTCCCAAATTGGATCAATATTCAGTGCATCTACGTGCGTTGTTTTAATGCAGAACACATGCGTTCAAAGTGACATTATTTAATTTTATTATTATTTATGATCATAAATTAAATAATTATAAATATATAACTAATAATTATAATTATAATAATGTCGCATGATACACATCTAATCCACTTAAAAAAAAAAAAAACAGGATGAAGATAACATTTCTCAATTGTTTACCGGCACTGTTCCAGTTGTCACAAAAATGTAACCATATGATGTAATACAGCTTTTTTTTAATTATCATTTTTAAAATATTTTAAAAATTATTTTAAAAATATATCAGTAATTATACTAATAAATTAAGACTCTATATTACTTATTAATATATTCATTCAATTTTTTTATAAAAAAAATTATGATATATTATTTAAGCTAAGTGAATTTTCGTTGTAATCAATACCAATATTGATAAATTTATAATTTAAATATCACACCTACCTCAAAGAAAAGCTTGCCCGCGTCTTATTTTTGAAAGGAGTTATAATGTTGACCATGAAAGGAATATCCTGACAAAACTTGAAGCAGCTGTGTGGTGGGCAGTTCACTTTGAAGATGTAGGGCATGGTGAGTTGATCTTATTTTCAGGTGAAGTTTATACTTGTATGCAACTCTGTTGTGATTGTATTTTGCTGGCAGTTCTGTTTTCCTGCAGGTCACTGTTGTGACACTGTCAAGAGAATATCAAGCTAACTTCGGTAAACATCTTGGAAACTACCCAAATGCACATCCTGGAATGATATGTCAGTAACTGTACTTACAACTGGATTCTGGCCAAGCTATAATCCACTGATCTAAACCTGCCTGCAGAAATGGTAAACATTATTTTTGGTATTCTTTAATGGTGGGAATCCTGCATTGTGCAAAATTTGAGATAATCCTTTCTGTGTCTTTCTCTTCTTCCTTTTACATATATTGATAAATAACATAGGAATTCTTTACTTTTGTTTCAGGTGAGGACTATACAAGTTTTCAAAGGAATTCTTCAACCAAAAAAGCAGCCATAGAAAACTCACTTGGATTTACTCACTAGGTTTATGTCTCATCAATGGCAAGTTTGAGTAGAAGTTCATTGAACTGATTGTGTCAACTTATTAGGTATTTTCTAAAAATCTAAGTCAGGTGTTTCCTGAGAATCAAAGTTTGGAGAGGCACTATTCCATTAATGTGTTGATTTTTCCATGCCAAGTGGCTGCAATCTTGCTGCTTTTTAATACTTCAAATAGATTTGAGTTACTTGAAGGTCATGATTCAGACAAACTTGGCCCATGATGACTTGATCAGATTGCTTCATTCTTTGTCATGTGCCAAGTATAAGCTCCTCACCAAGGAACCTAACACAAAGACTGTTTCCCAAACAGACTTCTTTAGATTCAACCACAAGTTCATTGTCAGAATGATGAGGATCAAGGTCAGAGATTGAAATTATATCTTCAATTGTTAGATTATATTTAGATTGTTGAACATTTTCAATTCCCAAATAGGTTGAACATTTTCAAGAAAAAGGTCATTGAAGATGTCAACAAAGACAGGCGATAACCTATTGATGCTGCTATTTGTTCGCATCATGAAGAGTAGGAACGTGTTGGATCATCAAATTTTAGTCTCAGAATGTGTGGAACAATTGAGCCTGTGTGTTCAAGGTGTGATTTACGATTTTTCTCTTTATATTAATTACATATACGTTTTGGATGAAGGCTGTCACAATTGAGACAATTTCCGGAGTTTCACTTTTTGAGTTGACCAGCCATATGATTATGATTACTAACCATAGCAATGAAAGTTAGCTTAATGCTGACTGCTAGGCTTAAGATTGTAACCATTGAGAGTTTTGCTATGTTTAACCGGTGGTTGATTGTTTTAATCTTTATTGTGTCAACTCTCGTATGGTTTAAAGAAACTGCAAAAGCAAACGAAGATTCAATGACTGTGTTTGGAATTGGCAGCCTCGCGTTAAAGCCATCAAGAAGTAGATCAAGACTTGATCACCCCGAGATTATTTGCAAAGGACAAGAAAGAAACAAATACTGCTATGCATGTCGCTGAAGCATATCACAGCATTCACGAAAGAACATTGTGGATTGCAAGAGGGATGTAACACTATATGGATCGTTAATACAGACTGTCTTGATGCGCAGGGAGATAACACTGCCTCGAATGTGGATTTTCTTGATAGGAGACCATCACGAAGGGAGAGTTCAAACGAAAATACATAAATTATATTGTTAAAAAATTTTAGGTTAAGAAGATATTAAGTAATATATAAGGAAAGAGAATTTATAAATTTTAAATTTAAAATTATAATATAATATTAATTTTAGATTATTAAAATTTTAAGTTTTAATGTGTTTATTATTTATTTAATGTTTTTTATTTTTGAACTTTTTTTATCTTTTATTTATTTTAAAATTAATTTAAGTGAAATAAAATTACAAAACTCTCGCCGTTATAATAATTTTGAAATTATATAAATATTGGTAAGATTTGGTTTAATTAATAGCAATTTTGAGTTATAAGGAACAAGTATGCGCATGAACAGTTTTCTGCGGCAAGGGTCAGCCGCGGGTTCAGCAACTTAGCCCAGATTCTGCACCAAGGACCACTTTATAATGATCATTGCAGCCCCATCGTCTCATTTATGATCTTCACATGGAAAGACTCTCTCTCTCTCTCTTCTCTTCTCTCTCTCTCTCTCTCTCTCTCTCTCTCTCTCTCTCTCTCCCACGTCAAGTCTCTGCAAACATGACTTGGGTTGGTGCCTAGTGTGTGGCTTTAGATACAGGATACCGGAAGCCACATTATTAGTATTATTATTATTATTATTTTTAAATGATGTGATATATTGTAAAATCAATTACATATTATATTAGGTTGTGGTGTTTATACTTTATATATAACACAAAGGACCATTGAACCAAATCAGATTCAGTATTAAAAGTCTTAATAAAAATATGGATAATACTTATTAGACATAGAAGTCTTAATAAAAATATTATTTTATTTTGTTAACGGTTTTGGCTGTATTCATCACTCCTCTGTTCGTATAGTTATGGTTGCTTCATAAAAATGTGAGTACTTTTTGCATACCCCAATCAATTATATACATCAGTGGAAAAACGTGAGTCGCTGGAGATTTGGAATGCGGTATTAATTACACTGTGTGAATTCTGGGTGTGCAATCACATCAATATCCACCATGATTTCTTTTTTTTCTTTTTCTTTTTTTTGGGGGGGGGGTCATTACCATTCTTTATTTTCTCACCGACTTTAAACAATTTTTGCTTTCTTTCATGGTATATAATTATAATTAGTAACGCATTAGTCACTGATGCTTTTTGCGTGGCCAGTGACACAATTGATGCTAGTCATATATTATCTTCTGCAAATTATAAAGCTGTTTAGTAATTCTAAACACTGTTTTCTGTTAGGACAAGAAGAAACAATCATGTGGAATTTAGTGCATTTTCAGAATAATCTTGACATATTCCCATGCATTTTTCTCCACGAATGTTATATGGTACCAGGAAGTGGGAACATACGCTCCCGTATGTCCTCTTGTTTGACCATCTGTGACGTAAAACAGAAGTGATCCTCCTCCAAGATGATTGCTGAATGAAATTTAAAAATTGCAGAGCCGGGTCAATCAAAAGTACCTGTAGGTTGGCATACATTTGCTCTGCACTGCACGTCCTTTTCCCTTTTCTGTTGATTTGTTACTGTAATCTTGAGGTCTCCTGGAGCAGGGGTGGACTAATGAACCCATTTAGATTGTTTAAAAGTATTACAAGAGTTTCATTACAAAGGCACTAAAAAATAAATATAAATCTATATTATTTAATTATGATTATTAATTATTATATATAAAAAATATGTTAATCATAACGCATAACTTATTAATTATTAAAGGGTGTTGGGTGCCACCCTTTAAGTCAATCCCATGGACTTTAGGGAAGCAAGAGACTGAAGTTGAAATAATCGAGTTGGATTGATTACTCTTGTTGGAAATCTCTTTGTAATGTTTCAATTGCTTGCTTTTCTCACATTAATCTATGTTAATTCAATTATTGGGAAAAATCATGTCTATTGCCTCATAACATGCACCAGTTTTACCCACCTTGTTTTCTTAACCATGGCCCACAGCAACAAAATGTGGGTTTGAAGCCGAAGCCTATGAGTGTACAAATCAAACTTGATGGAAAATACTTTGTTTTGTGACCTTGTTTTGTTAGACAAAGACATGAATTTGAGTGGGAACTTTCTTGATTCAAAAAATTGTTTTACCTTACTTCACAAATTGATTCCAAGATAATATTACAAGACATGTTATTAATACAAGCTAATAGTAGTAAAATAAATTATCTAAATAATATCGTAGAATTATCTTCTTCTTTTTTTAAAAAAAATTTATTTGATATTTTATTAATTCATTAAAAAGTTTATTGTACCCTAAAATACAAGAGTGACAGCTCTTCTTTTTTCTATAAAATTTACCATTCCCTCACGCACATTCAACTTATTATTTGATAATTTCACAGATAAACTTTCTCATGCCTTGCGTTTAACTTAATTTGTTTCCTATATATATATATATATATATATATTTTTTTTTAAAAAAAAAAAAGAAAGAAGAAAGACAGCATGTCTTATCTATCTAAAGGTTTAAACTTAATCTACACGATGAGTTAAACATTCACTTTACTAATTCGCCTAACTTTTGGATTTGAATTTTCTGCTCTCATGAACAGGTCTGAAACCAAGCAAAAGTGCCGTTAGAAATTTCCCAAATTGGATCAATATTCAGTGCATCTACGTGCGTTGTTTTAATGCAGAACACATGCGTTCAAAGTGACATTATTTAATTTTATTATTATTTATGATCATAAATTAAATAATTATAAATATATAACTAATAAATATAATTATAATAATGTCGCATGATACACATCTAATCCACTTTTTTAAAAAAAAAACAGGATGAAGATAACATTTCTCAATTGTTTACAGGCACTGT